>CM074518.1:42959527-43559527 GCA_037379345.1 Perna viridis | reverse complement strand
AGGAAATTATATTGCATTGTCTTTAATATCATCATTAGTAAGTTAACAAACCACACATTCAACCAATGAGCTTTAAGAACGTACGCATAAATAGTCCTACATAAAGTTTATTGCGCTTGTATTTCATATATCTAGATCAATTGCATTCAAAAATCTGCATCAATGAACCAGCGTGAGCAGATAATCTTATTCGTTTCATTGGTACGCAAACATGTCATAGAAACTTGATGAGTTTCATCTTCTTGCCAGTTTGTTATGTTGACCCTTAGTTTTGAAATATAAGGGAATTCCCGTGTTCTATTTTAAGATCATTGACGTGTAGGAGTCGGTGTTTCTTGCATTGCAAAGAAGTTAACATTATATAATATTGTCGAATCGATTTATTAGTGTATACATGCACCATTTATGTAATATTTACACTTTTCTTCGGCTTAAATTAAGTGCGAGAACGTCATATATGTAACACATTCACCTTTATGAAAGCTTGCATCAAAGCCTTTTATAAAGGGAAATTACTAAGCTTTGTAACCAAAATTTTAAGCACCAGTTTTCAGAAGAGTTTTGTCATAATTTGAGTTTTTTCTAGAACAGAAGGCTGAAGAAATTAAAACTCGATTGATTTGAAACAAGATACCTATGATTTCTGTCATGATAAAGAAAATTTTGGAAGATTACGTTAGTAGAACACCGAGAGATTTTCAAACATTTTCGGGTATATAACCTAATTATCCCGTAATGTGTTGAACACAGTGGAGTCTGTTGTACTCTCACTGCCACTTGCTGTGGCGGTTTTTGCTGGTCTCATCAGACCGGAGTACTTGTTCTCTGGCCTCGTTAGGCTGGTTAACCTCTTATACCGGATAATGCTGCACCAAACAGTTGAAACAATTATGAACTATCGAAAAAAAATTATATTATATATATAGACAGACAAATTATTACACATAATTGATAACGGTATTTTCTTTTAATTACAGAATTCAAATGCATAATCCGTAGGAAATTATTTTGCATTGTCTTTAATATCATCATTAGTAAGTTAACAAACCACACATTCAACCAATGAGCTTTAAGAACGTACGCATAAATAGTCCTACATAAAGTTTATTGCGCTTGTATTTCATATATCTAGATCAATTGCATTCAAAAATCTGCATCAATGAACCAGCGTGAGCAGATAATCTTATTCGTTTCATTGGTACGCAAACATGTCATAGAAACTTGATGAGTTTCATCTTCTTGCCAGTATGTTATGTTGACCCGTAGTTTTGAAATATAAGGGAATTCCCGTGTTCTATTTTAAGATCATTGACGTGTAGGAGTCGGTGTTTCTTGCATTGCAAAGAAGTTAACATTATATAAAATTGTCGAATCGATTTATTAGTGTATACATGCACCATTTATGTAATATTTACACTTTTCTTCGGCTTAAATTAAGTGCGAGACGTCATATATGTAACACATTCACCTTTATGAAAGCTTGCATCAAAGCCTTTTATAAAGGGACATTACTAAGCTTTGTAACCAAAATTTTAAGCACCAGTTTTCAGAAGAGTTTTGTCATAATTTGAGTTTTTTTCTAGAACAGAAGGCTGAAGAAATTAAAACTCGATTGATTTGAAACAAGATACCTATGATTTCTGTCATGATAAAGAAAATTTTGGAAGATTACGTTAGTAGAACACCGAGAGATTTTCAAACATTTTCGGGTATATAAGCTAATTATCCCGTAATGTGTTGAACACAGTGGAGTCTGTTGTACTCTCACTGCCACTTGCTGTGGCGGTTTTTGCTGGTCTCATCAGACCGGAGTACTTGTTCTCTGGCCTCGTTAGGCTGGTTAACCTCTTAGACCGGGTAATGCTGCACCAAACAGTTGAAACAATTATGAACTATCGAAAAAAAATTATATTATATATATAGACAGACAAATTATTACACATAATTGATAACGGTATTTTCTTTTAATTACAGAACTCACATGCATAATCCGTAGGAAATTATATTGCATTGTCTTTAATATCATCATTTGTAAGTTAACAAACCACACATTCAACCAATGAGCTTGATGAACGTACGCATAAATAGTCCTACATAAAGTTTATTGCGCTTGTATTTCATATATCTGGATCAATTGCATTCAAAAATCTGCATCAATGAACCAGCGTGAGCAGATAATCTTATTCGTTTCATTGGTACGCAAACATGTCATAGAAACTTGATGAGTTTTATCTTCTTGCCAGTTTGTTATGTTGACCCTTAGTTTTGAAATATAAGGGAATTCCCGTTTTCTATATTAAGATCATTGATGTGTAGGAGTCGGTGTTTCTTGCATTGCAAAGAAGTTAACATAATATAATATTGTCGAATCGATTTATTAGTGTATACATGCACCATTTATGTAATATTTACACTTTTCTTCGGCTTAAATTAAGTGCGAGAACGTCATATATGTAACACATTCACCATTAAGAAAGCTTGCATCAAAGCCTTTTATAAAGGGACATTACTAAGCTTTGTAACCAAAATTTTAAGCGCCAGTTTTCAGAAGAGTTTTGTCATAATTTGAGTTTTTTCTAGAACAGAAGGATGAAGAAATTAAAACTCGATTGATTTGAAACAAGATACCTATGATTTTTTGTCATGATAAAGAAAATTTTGCAAGATTACGTTAGTAGAACACCGAGAGATTTTCAAACATTTTCGGGTATATAAGCCAATAATCCCGTAATGTGTTGAACACAGCGAAGTCTGTTGTGCACGCCACTTGCTGTGGTGGTTTTTGCTGGTCTTATCAGACCGGAGTACTTGTTCTCTGGCCTCGTTAGGCTGGTTAACCTCTTAGACCGGGTAATGCTGCACCAAAAAGTTGAAATAATTATTAACTATCGAAAAGAATTATATTATATATATAGACAGACAAATTATTACACATAATTGATAACGGTATTTTCTTTTAATTACAGAATTCAAATGCATAATCCGTAGGAAATTATATTGCATTGTCTTTAATATCATCATTAGTAAGTTAACAAACCACACATTCAACCAATGAGCTTTAAGAACGTACGCATAAATAGTCCTACATAAAGTTTATTGCGCTTGTATTTCATATATCTAGATCAATTGCATTCAAAAATCTGCATCAATGAACCAGCGTGAGCAGATAATCTTATTCGTTTCATTGGTACGCAAACATGTCATAGAAACTTGATGAGTTTCATCTTCTTGCCAGTTTGTTATGTTGACCCTTAGTTTTGAAATATAAGGGAATTCCCGTGTTCTATTTTAAGATCATTGACGTGTAGGAGTCGGTGTTTCTTGCATTGCAAAGAAGTTAACATTATATAATATTGTCGAATCGATTTATGAGTGTATACATGCACCATTTATGTAATATTTACACTTTTCTTCGGCTTAAATTAAGTGCGAGAACGTCATATATGTAACACATTCACCTTTATGAAAGCTTGCATCAAAGCCTTTTATAAAGGGACATTACTAAGCTTTGTAAGCAAAATTTTAAGCACCAGTTTTCAGAAGAGTTTTGTCATAATTTGAGTTTTTTCTAGAACAGTAGGATGAAGAAATTAAAACTCGATTGATTTGAAACAAGATACCTATGATTTCTGTCATGATAAAGAAAATTTTGCAAGATTACGTTAGTAGAACACCGAGAGATTTTCAAACATTTTCGGGTATATAAGCTAATTATCCCGTAATGTGTTGAACACAGTGAAATCTGTTGTACTCTCACTGCCACTTGCTGTGGCGGTTTTTGCTGGTCTCATCAGACCGGAGTACTTGTTCTCTGGCCTCGTTAGGCTGGTTAACCTCTTAGACCGGGTGATGCTGCACCAAACAGTTGAAACAATTATGAACTATCGAAAAAAATTATATTATATATATAGACAGACAAATTATTACACATAATTGATAACGGTATTTTCTTTTAATTACAGAACTCACATGCATAATCCGTAGGAAATTATATTGCATTGTCTTTAATATCATCATTAGTAAGTTAACAAACCACACATTCAACCAATGAGCTTTAAGAACGTACGCATAAATAGTCCTACATAAAGTTTATTGCGCTTGTATTTCATATATCTGGATCAATTGCATTCAAAAATCTGCATCAATGAACCAGCGTGAGCAGATAATCTTATTCGTTTCATTGGTACGCAAACATGTCATAGAAACTTGATGAGTTTTATCTTCTTGCCAGTTTGTTATGTTGACCCTTAGTTTTGAAATATAAGGGAATTCCCGTTTTCTATTTTAAGATCATTGACGTGTAGGAGTCGGTGTTTCTTGCATTGCAAAGAAGTTAACATAATATAATATTGTCGAATCGATTTATGAGTGTATACATGCACCATTTATGTAATATTTACACTTTTCTTCGGCTTAAATTAAGTGCGAGAACGTCATATATGTAACACATTCACCTTTATGAAAGCTTGCATCAAAGCCTTTTATAAAGAGACATTACTAAGCTTTGTAAGCAAAATTTTAAGCACCAGTTTTCAGAAGAGTTTTGTCATAATTTGAGTTTTTTCTAGAACAGAAGGATGAAGAAATTAAAACTCGATTGATTTGAAACAAGATACCTATGATTTTTTGTCATGATAAAGAAAATTTTGCAAGATTACGTTAGTAGAACACCGAGAGATTTTCAAACATTTTCGGGTATATAAGCCAATAATCCCGTAATGTGTTGAACACAGCGAAGTCTGTTGTGCACGCCACTTGCTGTGGTGGTTTTTGCTGGTCTTATCAGACCGGAGTACTTGTTCTCTGGCCTCGTTAGGCTGGTTAACCTCTTAGACCGGGTAATGCTGCACCAAAAAGTTGAAATAATTATTAACTATCGAAAAGAATTATATTATATATATAGACAGACAAATTATTACACATAATTGATAACGGTATTTTCTTTTAATTACAGAATTCAAATGCATAATCCGTAGGAAATTATATTGCATTGTCTTTAATATCATCATTAGTAAGTTAACAAACCACACATTCAACCAATGAGCTTTAAGAACGTACGCATAAATAGTCCTACATAAAGTTTATTGCGCTTGTATTTCATATATCTAGATCAATTGCATTCAAAAATCTGCATCAATGAACCAGCGTGAGCAGATAATCTTATTCGTTTCATTGGTACGCAAACATGTCATAGAAACTTGATGAGTTTCATCTTCTTGCCAGTTTGTTATGTTGACCCTTAGTTTTGAAATATAAGGGAATTCCCGTGTTCTATTTTAAGATCATTGACGTGTAGGAGTCGGTGTTTCTTGCATTGCAAAGAAGTTAACATTATATAATATTGTCGAATCGATTTATGAGTGTATACATGCACCATTTATGTAATATTTACACTTTTCTTCGGCTTAAATTAAGTGCGAGAACGTCATATATGTAACACATTCACCTTTATGAAAGCTTGCATCAAAGCCTTTTATAAAGGGACATTACTAAGCTTTGTAAGCAAAATTTTAAGCACCAGTTTTCAGAAGAGTTTTGTCATAATTTGAGTTTTTTCTAGAACAGTAGGATGAAGAAATTAAAACTCGATTGATTTGAAACAAGATACCTATGATTTCTGTCATGATAAAGAAAATTTTGCAAGATTACGTTAGTAGAACACCGAGAGATTTTCAAACATTTTCGGGTATATAAGCTAATTATCCCGTAATGTGTTGAACACAGTGAAATCTGTTGTACTCTCACTGCCACTTGCTGTGGCGGTTTTTGCTGGTCTCATCAGACCGGAGTACTTGTTCTCTGGCCTCGTTAGGCTGGTTAACCTCTTAGACCGGGTGATGCTGCACCAAACAGTTGAAACAATTATGAACTATCGAAAAAAATTATATTATATATATAGACAGACAAATTATTACACATAATTGATAACGGTATTTTCTTTTAATTACAGAACTCACATGCATAATCCGTAGGAAATTATATTGCATTGTCTTTAATATCATCATTAGTAAGTTAACAAACCACACATTCAACCAATGAGCTTTAAGAACGTACGCATAAATAGTCCTACATAAAGTTTATTGCGCTTGTATTTCATATATCTGGATCAATTGCATTCAAAAATCTGCATCAATGAACCAGCGTGAGCAGATAATCTTATTCGTTTCATTGGTACGCAAACATGTCATAGAAACTTGATGAGTTTTATCTTCTTGCCAGTTTGTTATGTTGACCCTTAGTTTTGAAATATAAGGGAATTCCCGTTTTCTATTTTAAGATCATTGACGTGTAGGAGTCGGTGTTTCTTGCATTGCAAAGAAGTTAACATAATATAATATTGTCGAATCGATTTATGAGTGTATACATGCACCATTTATGTAATATTTACACTTTTCTTCGGCTTAAATTAAGTGCGAGAACGTCATATATGTAACACATTCACCTTTATGAAAGCTTGCATCAAAGCCTTTTATAAAGAGACATTACTAAGCTTTGTAAGCAAAATTTTAAGCACCAGTTTTCAGAAGAGTTTTGTCATAATTTGAGTTTTTTCTAGAACAGAAGGATGAAGAAATTAAAACTCGATTGATTTGAAACAAGATACCTATGATTTTTTGTCATGATAAAGAAAATTTTGCAAGATTACGTTAGTAGAACACCGAGAGATTTTCAAACATTTTCGGGTATATAAGCTAATTATCCCGTAATGTGTTGAACACAGTGAAGTCTGTTGTGCATGCGACTTGCTGTGGCGGTTTTTGCTGGTCTTACCTGTAATTTATCTTTGTTTGCAGACGATAAAATTTCGTTACATATTCTTTCATTGTGACCTTTTGAAATACTGTTGCATTTTCAAAAGATTTTTTAAATCTATTGTGTTTTGTCTTTTGTTTGGACATTTAAATTTTTACAGTGCAATTAGTTTCTTTGTTCTTTTCCCTAACCAGACATTTAATTTCTTGCAAGTTACCTGTAATTATAATTTGGCTAATTCGTTTTGAGTTATATACCGTTCTTAATTATCAATATTATTACGACTTTATCTGAAAAAGAAAACATAATCAATTGTGCTACTTTGAATATTAATGGATTATTAGATGTGAAATGTCAGTATGTATTGAAGCAATTTTGTTTGCGTAAATATATAGATATATTATTTTTACAAGAAACTCATGTTTCGAATTCTAAAGTAAGTAAGATTTTAGATAAATACTTACATATGTATAGATGTTTTTGGAACTTCGGTTCTAATTTAAGTAGGGGAACAGCTATTTTTATTTCTCATTCTATAGATTTTGTTGTAGTTAAATATCATAGAGATATAGACGGACGTTTTCAATTTATTGATGTTAAAATTGATAATGTTCCGTATAGATTTTTTAATATTTATGCACCTAATGATAGTAGTGATAGAAAAGAATTCTTTGAGTATATATATCCTTTTCTAATGACACAGAATTGTAAAATATTTGGTGGTGATTTTAATTGTATTATGGATCCAAAACTTGATAAGATCGGGGGAAATCCCCATTTAGGTACTACAGGTGTTGACAAATTAAGAACCATTGTATCTGATTTTGACCTTTGTGACGTTTATAGGTATTTATATCCTAATTGTAAATGTGTCACCTGGCGGGGTAATAATATTGCGTGTCGATTAGATTGCATGTACTTTTCTAGTGAATTAAAACCTTTTGTTAAGAATTGTGACGTTCTACCTTTTGCTTTTTCTGATCATGATTGTATTTATGTATCGTTTGTAAATAACACTGATGTAAAGAGAGGTGAAGGTTATTGGAAATTAAACACCTCTATATTAGACGATAGAGCTTTTTGTATTTCTTTTCGAGAGTGGTTTATTAACTTTATCGATGGTTTAGATATGTGTATTGATATGTGGGATTATTTTAAAGAAAATATTAAGGTCTTTTGTATTGATTATTGTAAAAAGAAAAATAAACTTAAGTATACTGTAATTAGACAATTAGAGAAACGATATTTTCATTTATGTAAATTAGAAAAGAAAACGCCAGGTAATTTTTCAGAACAAACTGATGTACTTAAGAATGAGATTAAAGATTATTATGTTAAAGATTTTAGAGGTGCTCAAATTAGAAGTAAAGCAAATTTACTAGATAATAGTGAACTTCCGAGTCAATATTTTTTCCAAAAGGAAGTTCGTAGAGGAAAAAAGAAAAATATTTGTGAAATTAGAAATGATGATGGTATTTTTACAAAACATTGCGATATTATTAAGCAATTTGAAAACTTTTATAGTGATTTATTTAAAGAGGAAGCTATTGATTTTGATGTTATGAAATATTTCTTAGATGATTTACCTATGTTAGATAATGATGATAGAGATATTTGTGAATCTAATATTACTGAGGATGAAATTATTAACTCTGTTAAAGGTATGGATAACAATAAATCACCGGGGCCTGATGGACTGCCCAAAGAATTTTATGTCAAATTTATTGACATTTTTGCACCTTTGTTATTAAATTTGTATGATAATATTTTTGATGAAAATACTTTGTCAGTTAGTCAAAGAACAAGTTATATATCTCTTATTTGTAAAGATGTTTCTAGACATTTTGATGTTAAATGTTATCGTCCTATTAGTTTAATTAATATTGATGTTAAGATTTTAAGTAAAATTATTTGTAATAGAATGGGTTTAGTTTCTGATAAAATTATTGGTGTTGATCAAACTTGTGCTGTTAGGGGCAGAAGTATTTTAGACAATGCCCATTTACATAGGAACATTATTGACTATGTTAATCAGAAGAATATTAATTGTGCTTTCATTTCTCTTGATCAAGAGAAAGCATTTGATTGTATTAATCATACCTTTTTATTCAATGTTTTAGAAAAATTTAATTTTGGTCCGAATTTAATTAAATGGATCAAGATTTTATATCATGATTTGTCTTCATCAGTTATTGTGAATAATTTTATTTCTGATCCTGTACGGATCACTAGATCTGTCAAACAAGGGTGTAGTTTGTCACCTTTATTATATGTTTTATGTCTTGAACCTTTTGTGCGCAAAGTTGTGAACGATACTGATATTATTGGTATGAATATTCCTGGTTCTGTTGATAATTGTAAAATATCTGTTTTTGCCGATGATAGTACTGGTATTGTTACTACTGATAAAAGTATACATAAATTTTTATATTGGATTGATTTATTTGGTAAAGGTTCAGGTTCCAAGCTTAATAAAAATAAAACAAAAGGTATGTGGTTAGGTGCTTGGAAATGTAGAAAAGAAAATCATAGATTTGGTATAAATTTTGTTGATAGTATGAAATTAATAGGTATTAAGTGTGGTAATGATTTGTCACAGGATGATGTATGGCATCCCATTTTTATTAAGTTAGAAAAGACCTTGAAATTATGGAGGTTGAGAAGTTTATCTTTGTTAGAAAAATCAATTATTGTAAATACGTGTGCTTTATCTAAGTTGTGGTATGTAGGTACTGTTGTGCCGATGTCTAAACATTGGATAATTAAATTCCAACGTTGTATTTTTAAGTTTATATGGAATGATAAGGTAGAAATGATTAGTCGTAAGAAGTTATATTTAGATTTTAGTCAGGGTGGTTTGAATATTGTGAATATCGATTTAAAGTTAAAAGCGTTACGCTTGAAACACTTGTCCGATATTATTAAAAATAGACAGGTAAAGTTTGTCAAATATGCGATATACTGGGCTGGTTATTCTTTACGATTTTATAATGAATTGTTTACATCTTTAAACATGCCTCACAGTGAGGTCATTTCGTCCTTTTATAGATGTTGTATTGATGCTTTAATTGATTTAAAATTGTGTAGCGATGTAGATCTAAGGGGTGTAACTACAAAAGTTTTGTATAAGGTTCTATTAGAAAAGGAAATTTATGTTCCTAAAGTTGTTGAAAAAAATCCTGGAGTGGATTTTAGAATTGTATTTAAAAATGTATTTGATAAGTTTATTGATCGCTTTTCTAGAGATGTTATTTATAAAGTAGTGCATAATGTTTTGCCTACTAATAGTTTATTATTTAATCATAATGTGTATAAGTCTAATAGATGTACTTTTTGTGCCAGAGAACCGGAAACTTTAATTCATTTATTTTGCGAATGTAGGGATGTCAAAAACTTATTTGTTCTTATTAAGAATTGGACATTCTCTTTATCTAATGGAAGTATTTCCTTAGATTATAAACATATACTTTTTAGAGATATTAATGTTGTTGGAAGAACTAAAAGTGTGGTATTATTGTTGATTTCTTTATATTGTAAAACTGTATGGATTAAAAGAAATAGTAAAAAGTTTGATGGTAAACATGTTTTACCAAATGATATTTATATTTTCTATTTACAGCAGCTGAAATTACGTATTGAAGCTGACTTTTATAGATTTCCATTATTAAAGTTCACTGAGTTTTGGTGCTCAAGTGACTTACTCTGTAAAGTACAAGATGATGATTTAGAAATCACTTTTTTCTGAGTTATAAGTCTTGAAGTAATAGGTTTATTAACTTGATTCTATTAAGGTACCCTTAAGTTTTAATTTTTGTATTTTTTCCCTATTTGAGTTAATGGGAGGGTGGCGTCTTGTAATTTACAGGAGTACTATAATAACAGGGCATTTGAATTTTTTTCTCTTCAGATGTTTTGTTGTGTCAGAAGGTATTATATACCTATGTATCATGTATTGATTTGAGATATAACTATTTATCCCAATGTTCTTTCTTGCATTAACCAATAACAAAGTTGATATTTATGCACACATTATTCATATCTGTATACATGCACAATGTATTATCTGTGATATTTATGTTTTAATTTATTGTCATGTATTACGTATGAAGTTTTACTGAATAAATTGTTTGAAATTAAAAAAAAAAAAAGGTTTTTGCTGGTCTTATCAGACCGGAGTACTTGTTCTCTGGCCTCGTTAGGCTGGTTAACCTCTTAGACCGGGTGATGCTGCACCAAACAGTTGAAATAATTATGAACTATCGAAAAAAATTATATTATATATATAGACAGACAAATTATTACACATAATTGATAACGGTATTTTCTTTTAATTACAGAACTCACATGCATAATCCGTAGGAAATTATATTGCATTGTCTTTAATATCATCATTAGTAAGTTAACAAACCACACATTCAACCAATGAGCTTTAAGAACGTACGCATAAATAGTCCTACATAAATTTTATTGCGCTTGTATTTCATATATCTGGATCAATTGCATTCAAAAATCTGCATAAATGAACCAGCGTGAGCAGATAATCTTATTCGTTTCATTGGTACGCAAACATGTCATAGAAACTTGATGAGTTTCATCTTCTTGCCAGTTTTTTATGTTGACCCTTAGTTTTGAAATATAAGGGAATTCCCGTTTTCTATTTTAAGATCATTGACGTGTAGGAGTCGGTGTTTCTTGCATTGCAAAGAAGTTAACATTATATAATATTGTCGAATCGATTTATGAGTGTATACATGCACCATTTATGTAATATTTACACTTTTCTTCGGCTTAAATTAAGTGCGAGAACGTCATATATGTAACACATTCACCTTTATGAAAGCTTGCATCAAAGCCTTTTATAAAGGGACATTACTAAGCTTTGTAACCAAAATTTAAAGCACCAGTTTTCAGAAGAGTTTTGTCATAATTTGAGTTTTTTCTAGAACAGTAGGATGAAGAAATTAAAACTCGATTGATTTGAAACAAGATACCTATGATTTTTTTCATGATAAAGAAAATTTTGCAAGATTACGTTAGTAGAACACCAAGAGATTTTCAAACATTTTCGGGTATATAAGCTAATTATCCCGTAACGTGTTGGATACAGTGAAGCCTGTTGTGCTCTCACTGCCACTTGATGTGGCGGTTTTTGCTGGTCTTATCAGACCGGAGTACCTGTTCTCTGGCCTCGTTAGGCTGGTTAACCTCTTATACCGGGTGAAGCTGCTCCACACAGTTGAAACAATTATGAACTATCGAAAAAAACTATATAATATATATGGACAGACAAATTATTACACATAATTGATAACGGTATTTTCTTTTAATTACAGAACTCACATGCATAATCCGTAGGAAATTATATTGCATTGTCTTTAATATCATCATTAGTAAGTTAACAAACCACACATTCAACCAATGAGCTTTAAGAACGTACGCATAAATAGTCCTACATAAAGTTTATTGCGCTTGTATTTCATAACTCTGGATCAATTGCATTCAATAATCTGCATCAATGAACCAGCGTGAGCAGATAATCTTATTCGTTTCATTGGTACGCAAACATGTCATAGAAACTTGATGAGTTTTATCTTCTTGCCAGTTTGTTATGTTGACCCTTAGTTTTGAAATATAAGGGAATTCCGGTTTTCTATATTAAGATCATTGACTTGTAGGAGTCGGTGTTTCTTGCATTGCAAAGAAGTTAACATTATATAATATTGTCGAATCGATTTATGAGTGTATACATGCACCATTTATGTAATATTTACACTTTTCTTCGGCTTAAATTAAGTGCGAGAACGTCATATATGTAACACATTCACCTTTATGAAAGCTTGCATCAAAGCCTTTTATAAAGGGACATTACTAAGCTTTGTAACCAAAATTTTAAGCACCAGTTTTCAGAAGAGTTTTGTCATAATTTGAGTTTTTTCTAGAACAGTAGGATGAAGAAATTAAAACTCGATTGATTTGAAACAAGATACCTATGATTTTTGTCATGATAAAGAAAATTTTGCAAGATTACGTTAGTAGAACACCAAGAGATTTTCAAATATTTTCGGGTATATAAGCTAATTATCCCGTAATGTGTTGAACGCAGTGAAGTCTGTTGTGCTCTCACTGCCACTTGCTGTGGCGGTTTTTGCTGGTCTTATCAGACCGGAGTACTTGCTCTCTGGCCTCGTTAGGCTGGTTAACCTCATAGACCGGGTGATGCTGCACCACGCAGTTGAAACAATTATGAACTATCGAAAAAAAAAATATAATATATATAGACAGACAAATTATTATACATAATTGTATTGCTATTTTCTTTTAATTACAGAACTCACATGCATAATCCGTAGGAAATTATATTGCATTGTCTTTAATATCATCATTAGTAAGTTAACAAACCACACATTCAACCAATGAGCTTTAAGAACGTACGCATAAATAGTCCTACATAAAGTTCTGAATAATAAGGGAATTCCCGTTTTCTATTTTAAGATCATTGACGTGTAGGAGTCGGTGTTTCTTGCATTGCAAAGAAGTTAACATTATATAATATTGTCGAATCGATTTATGAGTGTATACATGCACCATTTATGTAATATTTACACATTTCTTCGGATTAAATTAAGTGCGAGAACGTCATATATGTAACACATTCACCTTTATGAAAGCTTGCATCAAAGCCTGTTATAAAGGGACATTACTAAGCTTTGTAACCAAAATTTTAAGCACCAGTTTTCAGAAGAGTTTTGTCATAATTTGAGTTTTTTCTAGAACAGTAGGATGAAGAAATTAAAACTCGATGGATTGGAAACAAGATACCTATGATTTTTGTCATGATAAAGAAAATTTTGCAAGATTACGTTAGTAGAACACCGAGAGATTTTCAAATATTTTCGGGTATATAAGCTAATTATCCCGTAATGTGTTGAACGCAGTGAAGTCTGTTGTGCTCTCACTGCCACTTGCTGTGGCGGTTTTCGCTAGTCTTATCAGACCGGAGTACTTGTTCTCTGGCCTCGTTAGGCTGGTTAACCTCATAGACCGGGTGATGCTGCACCACACAGTTGAAACAATTATGAACTATCGAGAAAAAAATATAATATATATAGACAGACAAATTATTACACATAATTGTATTGATATTTTCTTTTAATTACAGAACTCACATGCATAATCCGTAGGAAATTATATTGCATTGTCTTTAATATCATCATTAGTAAGTTAACAAACCACACATTCAACCAATGAGCTTTCAGAACGTACGCATAAATAGTCCTACATAAAATGAATTCCGCTTGCATTTCATAACTCTGTATCAATTGCATTCAAAAATCTGCATAAATGAACCAGCGTGAGCAGATAATCTTATTCGTTTTATTGGTACGCAAACATGTCATAGAAACTTGATGAGTTTTATCTTCTTGCCAGTTTGTAATGTTGACCCTTAGTTTTGAAATATAAGGGAATTCCCGTTTTTTTTATTTTAAGATCATTGACGTGTAGGAGTCGGTGTTTCTTGCATTGCAAAGAAGTTAACATAATATAATATTGTCGAATCGATTTATTAGTGTATACATGCACCATTTATGTAATATTTACACTTTTCTTCGGCTTTAATTAAGTGCGAGAACGTCATATATGTAACACATTCACATTTATGAAAGCTTGTATCAAAGCCTTTTATAAAGGGACATTACTAAGCTTTGTAACCAAAATTTTAAGCACCAGTTTTCAGAAGAGTTTTGTCATAATTTGAGTTTTTTCTAGAACAGAAGGCTAAAGAAATTAAAACTCGATTGATTTGAAACAAGATACCTATGATTTTTGTCATGAGAAAGAAAATTTTGCAAGATTACGTTAGTAGAACACCGAGAGATTTTCAAATATTTTCGGGTATATAAGCTAATTATCCCGTAATGTGTTGAACACAGTGAAGTCTGTTGTGCTCTCACTGCCACTTGCTGTGGCGGTTTTTGCTGGTGTTATCAGACCGGAGTACTTGTTCTCTGGCCTCGTTAGGCTGGTTAACCTCATAAACCAGGTGATGCTGCACCACACAGTTGAAACAATTATGAACTATCGAAAAAAATATATAATATATATAGACAGACAAATTATTACACATAATTGATAACGGTATTTTCTTTTAATTACAGAACTCACATGCATAATCCGTAGGAAATTATATTGCATTGTCTTTAATATCATCATTAGTAAGTTAACAAACCACACATTCAACCAATGAGCTTTAAGAACGTACGCATAAATAGTCCTACATAAAATGAATTGCGCTTGCATTTCATAACTCTGGATCAATTGCATTCAATAATCTGCATAAATGAACCAGCGTGAGCAGATAATCTTATTCGTTTTATTGGTACGCAAACATGTCATAGAAACTTGATGAGTTTTATCTTCTTGCCAGTTTGTTATGTTGACCCTTAGTTTTGAAATATAAGGGAATTCCCGTTTTCTATTTGAAGATCATTGACGTGTAGGAGTCGGTGTTTCTTGCATTGCAAAGAAGTTAACATAATATAATATTGTCGAATCGATTTATTAGTGTATACATGCACCATTTATGTAATATTTACACTTTTCATCGGCTTAAATTAAGTGCGAGAACGTCATATATGTAACACATTCACATTTATGAAAGCTTGTATCAAAGCCTTTTATAAAGGGACATTACTAAGATTTTAACCAAAATTTTAAGCACCAGTTTTCAGAAGAGTTTTGTCATAATTTGAGTTTTTTCTAGAACAGAAGGCAGAAGAAATTAAAACTCGATTGATTTGAAACAAGATACCTATGATTTTTGTCATGATAAAGAAAATTTTGCAAGATTACGTTAGTAGAACACCGAGAGATTTTCAAACATTTTCGGGTATATAAGCTAATTATCCCGTAATGTGTTGAACACAGTGAAGTCTGTTGTGCTGTCACTGCCACTTGCTGTGGCGGTTTTTGCTGGTCTGATCAGACCGGAGTACTTGTTCTCTGGCCTCGTTAGGCTGGTTAACCTCATAAACAAGGTGATGCTGCACCACACAGTTGAAACAATTATGAACTATCGAAAAAAAATATAATATATATAGACAGACAAATTATTACACATAATTGATAACGGTATTTTCTTTTAATTACAGAACTCACATGCATAATCCGTAGGAAATTATATTGCATTGTCTTTAATATCATCATTAGTAAGTTCACAAACCACACATTCAACCAATGAGCTTTAAGAACGTACGCATAAATAGTCCTACATAAAGTTTATTGCGCTTGCATTTCATAACTCTAAATCAATTGCATTTAAAAAATCTGCATAAATGAACCAGCGTGAGCAGATAATCTTATTCGCTTCATTGGTACGCAAACATGTCATAGAAACTTGATGAGTTTTATCTTCTTGCCAGTTTGTTATGTTGACCCTTAGTTTTGAAATATAAGGGAATTCCCGTTTTTTATTTTAAGATCATTGACGTGTAGGAGTCGGTGTTTCTTGCATTGCAAAGAAGTTAACATTATATAATATTGTCGAATCGATTTATTAGTGTATACATGCACCATTTATGTAATATTTACACTTTTCTTCGGCTTAAATTAAGTGCGAGAACGTCATATATGAAACACATTCACATTTATGAAAGCTTGTATCAAAGCCTTTTATAAAGGGACATTACTAAGCTTTGTAACCAAAATTTTAAGCACCAGTTTTCAGAAGAGTTTTGTCATAATTTGAGTTTTTTCTAGAACAGAAGGCTGAAGAAATTAAAACTCGATTGATTTGAAACAAGATACCTACGATTTTTGTCATGATAAAGAAAATTTTGCAAGATTACGTTAGTAGAACACCGAGAGATTTTCAAATATTTTCGGGCATATAAGCTAATTATCCCGTAATGTGTTGAACACAGTGAAGTCTGTTGTGCTCTCACTGCCACTTGCTGTGGCGGTTTTTGCTGGTCTTATCAGACCGGAGTACTTGTTCTCTGGCCTCGTTAGGCTGGTTAACCTCATAAACCAGGTGATGCTGCACCACACAGTTGAAACAATTATGAATTATCGAAAAAAAAATATAATATATATAGACAGACAAATTATTACACATAATTGATAACGGTATTTTCTTTTAATTACAGAACTCACATGCATAATCCGTAGGAAATTATATTGCATTGTCTTTAATATCATCATTAGTAAGTTCACAAACCACACATTCAACCAATGAGCTTTAAGAACGTACGCATAAATAGTCCTACATAAAGTTTATTGCGCTTGCATTTCATAACTCTGGATCAATTGCATTCAATAATCTGCATCAATGAACCAGCGTGAGCAGATAATCTTATTCCTTTTATTGGTACGCAAACATGTCATAGAAACTTGATGAGTTTTATCTTCTTGCCAGTTTGTAATGTTGACCCTTAGTTTTGAAATATAAGGGAATTCCCGTTTTTTTTATTTTAAGATCATTGACGTGTAGGAGTCGGTGTTTCTTGCATTGCAAAGAAGTTAACATAATATAATATTGTCGAATCGATTTATTAGTGTATACATGCACCATTTATGTAATATTTACACTTTTCTTCGGCTTAAATTAAGTGCGAGAACGTCATATATGTAACACATTCACATTTATGAAAGCTTATATCAAAGCCTTTTATAAAGGGACATTACTAAGCTTTGTAACCAAAATTTTAAGTACCAGTTTTCAGAAGAGTTTTGTCATAATTTGAGTTCTTTCTAGAACAGAAGGCTAAAGAAATTAAAACTCGATTGATTTGAAACAAGATACCTATGATTTTTGTCATGATAAAGAAAATTTTGCAAGATTACGTTAGTAGAACACCGAGAGATTTTCAAATATTTTCGGGTATATAAGCTAATTATCCCGTAATGTGTTGAACACAGTGAAGTCTGTTGTGCTGTCACTACCACTTGCTGTGGCGGTTTTTGCTGGTCTTATCAGACCGGAGTACTTGTTCTCTGGCCTCGTTAGGCTGGTTAACCTCATAGACCGGGTGATGCTGCACCACACAGTTGAAATAATTATGAACTATCGAAAAAAAAATATAATATATATAGACAGACAAATTATTACACATAATTGATAACGGTATTTTCTTTTAATTACAGAACTCACATGCATAATCCGTAGGAAATTATATTGCATTGTCTTTAATATCATCATTAGTAAGTTAACAAACCACACATTCAACCAATGAGCTTTAAGAACGTACGCATAAATAGTCCTACATAAAATGAATTGCGCTTGCATTTCATAACTCTGGATCAATTGCATTCAATAATCTGCATCAATGAACCAGCGTGAGCAGATAATCTTATTCCTTTTATTGGTACGCAAACATGTCATAGAAACTTGATGAGTTTTATCTTCTTGCCAGTTTGTTATGTTGACCCTTAGTTTTGAAATGTAAGGGAATTCCCGTTTTCTATTTTAAGATCATTGACGTGTAGGAGTCGGTGTTTCTTGCATTGCAAAGAAGTTAACATAATATAATATTGTCGAATCGATTTATTAGTGTATACATGCACCATTTATGTAATATTTACACTTTTCTTCGGCTTAAATTAAGTGCGAGAACGTCATATATGTAACACATTCACATTTATGAAAGCTTGTATCAAAGCCTTTTATAAAGGGACATTACTAAGCTTTGTAACCAAAATTTTAAGCACCAGTTTTCAGAAGAGTTTTGTCATAATTTGAGTTTTTTCTAGAACAGAAGGCAGAAGAAATTAAAACTCGATTGATTTGAAACAAGATACCTATGATTTTTGTCATGAGAAAGAAAATTTTGCAAGATTACGTTAGTAGAACACCGAGAGATTTTCAAACATTTTCGGGTATATAAGCTAATTATCCCGTAATGTGTTGAACACAGTGAAGTCTGTTGTGCTGTCACTGCCACTTGCTGTGGCGGTTTTTGCTTGTCTTATCAGACCGGAGTACTTGTTCTCTGGCCTCGTTAGGCTGGTTAACCTCATAAACCAGGTGATGCTACACCACACAGTTGAAACAATTATGAACTATCGAAAAAAAATATAATATATATAGACAGACAAATTATTACACATAATTGATAACGGTATTTTCTTTTAATTACAGAACTCACATGCATAATCCGTAGGAAATTATATTGCATTGTCTTTAATATCATCATTAGTAAGTTCACAAACCACACATTCAACCAATGAGCTTTAAGAACGTACGCATAAATAGTCCTACATAAAGTTTATTGCGCTTGCATTTCATAACTCTGGATCAATTGCATTCAATAATCTGCATCAATGAACCAGCGTGAGCAGATAATCTTATTCCTTTTATTGGTACGCAAACATGTCATAGAAACTTGATGAGTTTTATCTTCTTGCCAGTTTGTTATGTTGACCCTTAGTTTTGAAATGTAAGGGAATTCCCGTTTTCTATTTTAAGATCATTGACGTGTAGGAGTCGGTGTTTCTTGCATTGCAAAGAAGTTAACATAATATAATATTGTCGAATCGATTTATTAGTGTATACATGCACCATTTATGTAATATTTACACTTTTCTTCGGCTTAAATTAAGTGCGAGAACGTCATATATGTAACACATTCACATTTATGAAAGCTTGTATCAAAGCCTTTTATAAAGGGACATTACTAAGCTTTGTAACCAAAATTTTAAGCACCAGTTTTCAGAAGAGTTTTGTCATAATTTGAGTTTTTTCTAGAACAGAAGGCAGAAGAAATTAAAACTCGATTGATTTGAAACAAGATACCTATGATTTTTGTCATGATAAAGAAAATTTTGCAAGATTACGTTAGTAGAACACCGAGAGATTTTCAAACATTTTCGGGTATATAAGCTAATTATCCCGTAATGTGTTGAACACAGTGAAGTCTGTTGTGCTGTCACTGCCACTTGCTGTGGCGGTTTTTGCTTGTCTTATCAGACCGGAGTACTTGTTCTCTGGCCTCGTTAGGCTGGTTAACCTCATAAACCAGGTGATGCTACACCACACAGTTGAAACAATTATGAACTATCGAAAAAAAATATAATATATATAGACAGACAAATTATTACACATAATTGATAACGGTATTTTCTTTTAATTACAGAACTCACATGCATAATCCGTAGGAAATTATATTGCATTGTCTTTAATATCATCATTAGTAAGTTCACAAACCACACATTCAACCAATGAGCTTTAAGAACGTACGCATAAATAGTCCTACATAAAGTTTATTGCGCTTGCATTTCATAACTCTAAATCAATTGCATTTAAAAAATCTGCATAAATGAACCAGCGTGAGCAGATAATCTTATTCGTTTCATTGGTACGCAAACATGTCATAGAAACTTGATGAGTTTTATCTTCTTGCCAGTTTGTTATGTTGACCCTTAGTTTTGAAATATAAGGGAATTTCCGTTTTCTATTTTAAGATCATTGACGTGTAGGAGTCGGTGTTTCTTGCATTGCAAAGAAGTTAACATAATATAATATTGTCGAATCGATTTATGAGTGTATACATGCACCATTTATGTAATATTTACACTTTTCTTCGGCTTAAATTAAGTGCGAGAACTTCATGTATGTAACACATTCACATTTATGAAAGCTTGCATCAAAGCCTTTTATAAAGGGACATTACTAAGCTTTGTAACCAAAATTTTAAGCACCAGTTTACAGAAGAGTTTTGTCATAATTTGAATTTTTTTCTTGAACAGTAGGATGAAGAAATTAAAACTCGATTGATTTGAAACAAGATACCTATGATTTTTGTCATGATAAGGAAAATTTTGCAAGATTACGTTAGTAGAACACCGAGAGATTTTCAAACATTTTCGGGTATATAAGCTAATTATCGCGTAACGTGTTGAACACAGTGAAGCCTGTTGTGCTGTCACTACCACTTGCTGTGGCGGTTTTTGCTGGTGTTATCAGACCGGAGTACTTGATCTCTGGCCTCGTTAGGCTGGTTAACCTCTTATACCAGGTGATGCTGCTCCACACAGTTGAAACAATTATGAACCATCGAAAAAAAAATATAATATATATAGACAGACAAATTATTACACATAATTGATAACGGTATTTTCTTTTAATTACAGAACTCACATGCATAATCCGTAGGAAATTATATTGCATTGTCTTTAATATCATCATTAGTAAGTTAACAAACCACACATTCAACCAATGAGCTTTAAGAACGTACGAATAAATAGTCCTACTTAAAGTTTATTGCGCTTGTATTTCATAACTCTGGATCAATTGCATTCAAAAATCTGCATAAATGAACCAGCGTGAGCAGATAATCTTATTCGTTTCATTGGTACGCAAACATGTCATAGAAACTTGATGAGTTTTATCTTCTTGCCAGTTTGTTATGTTGACCCTTAGTTTTGAAATATAAGGGAATTCCCGTTTTCTATTTTAAGATCATTGACGTGTAGGAGTCGGTGTTTCTTGCATTGCAAAGAAGTTAACATTATATAATATTGTCGAATCGATTTATGAGTGTATACATGCACCATTTATGTAATATTTACACTTTTCTTCGGCTTAAATCAAGTGCGAGAACGTCATATATGTAACACATTCACATTTATGAAAGCTTGTATCGAAGCCTTTTATAAAGGGACATTACTAAGCTTTGTAACCAAAATTTTAAGCACCAGTTTTCAGATGAGTTTTGTCATAATTTGATTTTTTTCTAGAACAGAAGGCTAAAGAAATTAAAACTCGATTGATTTGAAACAAGATACCTATGATTTTTGTCATGATAAAGAAAATTTTGCAAGATTACGTTAGTAGAACACCGAGAGGTTTTCAAATATTTTCGGGTATATAAGCTAATTATCCCGTAATGTGTTGAACACAGTGAAGTCTGTTGTGCTGTCACTGCCACTTGCTGTGGCGGTTTTTGCTGGTGTTATCAGACCGGAGTACTTGTTCTCTGGTCTCGTTAGGCTGGTTAACCTCATAAACCAGGTGATGCTACACCACACAGTTGAAACAATTATGAACTATCGAAAAAAAATATAATATATATAGACAGACAAATTATTACACATAATTGATAACGGTATTTTCTTTTAATTACAGAACTCACATGCATAATCCGTAGGAAACTATATTGCATTGTCTTTAATATCATCATTAGTAAGTTAACAAACCACACATTCAACCAATAAGCTTTAAGAACGTACGCATAAATAGTCCTACATAAAGTTTATTGCGCATGCATTTCATAACTCTGGATCAATTGCATTCAATAATCTGCATCAATGAACCAGCGTGAGCAGATAATCTTATTCGTTTCATTGGTACGCAAACATGTCATAGAAACTTGATGAGTTTTATCTTCTTGCCAGTTTTTATGTTGACCCTTAGTTTTGAAATATAAGGGAATTCCTGTTTTCTATTTTAAGATCATTGACGTGTAGGAGTCGGTGTTTCTTGCATTGCAAAGAAGTTAACATAATATAATATTGTCGAATCGATTTATTAGTGTATACATGCACCATTTATGTAATATTTACACTTTTCTTCGGCTTAAATTAAGTGCGAGAACGTCATATATGTAACACATTCACATTTATGAAAGCTTGTATCAAAGCCTTTTATAAAGGGACATTACTAAGCTTTGTAACCAAAATTTTAAGCACCAGTTTTCAGAAGAGTTTTGTCATAATTTGAGTTTTTTCTACAACGGAAGGCTGAAGAAATAAAAACTCGATTGATTTGAAACAAGATACCTATGATTTTTGTCATGATAAAGAAAATTTTGCAAGATTACGTTAGTAGAACACCGAGAGATTTTCAAACATTTTCGGGTATATAAGCTAATTATCCCGTAACGTGTTGAACACAGTGAAGCCTGTTGTGCTCTCACTGCCACTTGATGTGGCGGTTTTTGCTGGTCTTATCAGACCGGAGTACTTGTTCTCTGGCCTCGTTAGGCTGGTTAACCTCTTATACCGGGTGATGCTGCACCACACAGTTGAAGCAATTATGAACTATCGAAAAAAAACTATATAATATATATAGACAGACAAATTATTACACATAATTGATAACGGTATTTTCTTTTAATTACAGAACTCACATGCATAATCCGTAGGAAATTATATTGCATTGTCTTTAATATCATCATTAGTAAGTTAACAAACCACACATTCAACCAATGAGCTTTAAGAACGTACGCATAAATAGTCCTACATAAAGTTTATTGCGCTTGTATTTCATAACTCTGGATCAATTGCATTCAAAAATCTGCATCAATGAACCAGCGTGAGCAGATAATCTTATTCGTTTCATTGGTACGCAAACATGTCATAGAAACTTGATGAGTTTTATCTTCTTGCCAGTTTGTTATGTTGACCCTTAGTTTTGAAATATAAGGGAATTCCCGTTTTTTATTTTAAGATCATTGACGTGTAGGAGTCGGTGTTTCTTGCATTGCAAAGAAGTTAACATAATATAATACTGTCGAATCGATTTATGAGTGTATACATGCACCATTTATGTAATATTTACACTTTTCTTCGGCTTAAATTAAGTGCGAGAACGTCATATATGTAATACATTCACCTTTATGAAAGCTTATATCAAAGCCTTTTATAAAGGGACATTACTAATCTTTGTAACCAAAATTTTAAGCACCAGTTTTCAGAAGAGTTTTGTCATAATTTGAGTTTTTTCTAGAACAGAAGGCTAAAGAAATTAAAACTCGATTGATTTGAAACAAGATACCTATGATTTTTGTCATGATAAAGAAAATTTTGCAAGATTACGTTAGTAGAACACCGAGAGGTTTTCAAATATTTTCGGGTATATAAGCTAATTATCCCGTAATGTGTTGAACACAGTGAAGTCTGTTGTGCTGTCACTGCCACTTGCTGTGGCGGTTTTTGCTGGTCTTATCAGACCGGAGTACTTGTTCTCTGGTCTCGTTAGGCTGGTTAACCTCATAAACCAGGTGATGCTGCACCACACAGTTGAAACAATTATGAACTATCGAAAAAAAATATAATATATATAGACAGACAAATTATTACACATAATTGATAACGGTATTTTCTTTTAATTACAGAACTCACATGCATAATCCGTAGGAAACTATATTGCATTGTCTTTAATATCATCATTAGTAAGTTAACAAACCACACATTCAACCAATAAGCTTTAAGAACGTACGCATAAATAGTCCTACATAAAGTTTATTGCGCATGCATTTCATAACTCTGGATCAATTGCATTCAATAATCTGCATCAATGAACCAGCGTGAGCAGATAATCTTATTCGTTTCATTGGTACGCAAACATGTCATAGAAACTTGATGAGTTTCATCTTCTTGCCAGTTTGTTATGTTGACCCTTAGTTTTGAAATATAAGGGAATTCCTGTTTTCTATTTTAAGATCATTGACGTGTAGGAGTCGGTGTTTCTTGCATTGCAAAGAAGTTAACATAATATAATATTGTCGAATCGATTTATTAGTGTATACATGCACCATTTATGTAATATTTACACTTTTCTTCGGCTTAAATTAAGTGCGAGAACGTCATATATGTAACACATTCACATTTATGAAAGCTTGTATCAAAGCCTTTTATAAAGGGACATTACTAAGCTTTGTAACCAAAATTTTAAGCACCAGTTTTCAGAAGAGTTTTGTCATAATTTGAATTTTTTCTACAACGGAAGGCTGAAGAAATAAAAACTCGATTGATTTGAAACAAGATACCTATGATTTTTGTCATGATAAAGAAAATTTTGCAAGATTACGTTAGTAGAACACCGAGAGATTTTCAAACATTTTCGGGTATATAAGCTAATTATCCCGTAATGTGTTGAACACAGTGAAGTCTGTTGTGCTGTCACTGCCACTTGCTGTGGCGGTTTTTGCTGGTCTTATCAGACCGGAGTACTTGTTCTCTGGTCTCGTTAGGCTGGTTAACCTCATAAACCAGGTGATGCTGCACCACACAGTTGAAACAATTATGAACTATCGAAAAAAAATATAATATATATAGACAGACAAATTATTACACATAATTGATAACGGTATTTTCTTTTAATTACAGAACTCACATGCATAATCCGTAGGAAATTATATTGCATTGTCTTTAATATCATTATTATTAAGTTAACAAACCACACATTCAACCAATGAGCTTTAAGAACGTACGCATAAATAGTCCTACATAAAGTTTATTGCGCTTGTATTTCATAACTCTGGATCAATTGCATACAAAAATCTGCATAAATGAACCAGCGTGAGCAGATAATCTTATTCGTTTCATTGGTACGCAAACATGTCATAGAAACTTGATGAGTTTTATCTTCTTGCCAGTTTGTTATGTTGACCCTTAGTTTTGAAAAATAAGGGAATTCCCGTTTTTTATTTTAAGATCATTGACGTGTAGGAGTCGGTGTTTCTTGCATTGCAAAGAAGTTAACATTATATAATATTGTCGAATCGATTTATGAGTGTATACATGCACCATTTATGTAATATATACACTTTTCTTCGGCTTAAATTAAGTGCGAGAACGTCATATATGTAACACATTCACCTTTATGAAAGCTTGCATGAAAGGTTTTTATAAAAGGACATTACTAAGCTTTGTAACCAAAATTTTAAGCACCAGTTTTCAGAAGAGTTTTGTCATAATTTGAGTTTTTTCTAGAACAGTAGGATGAAGAAATTAAAACTCGATTGATTTGAAACAAGATACCTATGATTTTTGTCATGATAAAGAAAATTTTGCAAGATTACGTTAGTAGAACACCGAGAGATTTTCAAACATTTTCGGGTATATAAGCTAATTATCCCGTAACGTGTTGAACACAGTGAAGCCTGTTGTGCTCTCACTGCCACTTGCTGTGGCGGTTTTTGCTGGTCTTATCAGACCGGAGTACTTGTTCTCTGGCCTCGTTAGGCTGGTTAACCTCTTATACCGGGTGATGCTGCACCACACAGTTGAAACAATTATGAACTATCGAAAAAAACTATATAATATATATAGACAGACAAATTATTACACATAATTGATAACGGTATTTTCTTTTAATTACAGAACTCACATGCATAATCCGTAGAAAATTATATTGCATTGTCTTTAATATCATCATTAGTAAGTTAACAAACCACACATTCAACCAATAAGCTTTAAGAACGTACGCATAAATAGTCCTTCATAAAGTTTATTGCGCTTGCATTTCATAACTCTGGATCAATTGCATTCAATAATCTGCATCAATGAACCAGCGTGAGCAGATAATCTTATTCGTTTCATTGGTACGCAAACATGTCATAGAAACTTGATGAGTTTCATCTTCTTGCCAGTTTGTTATGTTGACCCTTAGTTTTGAAATATAAGGGAATTCCCGTTTTCTATTTTAAGATCATTGACGTGTAGGAGTCGGTGTTTCTTGCATTGCAAAGAAGTTAACATTATATAATATTGTCGAATCGATTTATTAGTGTATACATGCACCATTTATGTAATATTTACACTTTTCTTCGGCTTAAATTAAGTGCGAGAACGTCATATATGTAACACATTCACCTTTATGAAAGCTTGCATGAAATGTTTTTATAAAGGGACATTACTAAGCTTTGTAACCAAAATTTTAAGCACCAGTTTTCAGAAGAGTTTTGTCATAATTTGAGTTTTTTCTAGAACAGTAGGATGAAGAAATTAAAACTCGATTGATTTGAAACAAGATACCTATGATTTTTGTCATGATAAAGAACATTTTGCAAGATTACGTTAGTAGAACACCGAGAGATTTTCAAATATTTTCGGGTATATAAGCTAATTATCCCGTAATGTGTTGAACACAGTGAAGTCTGTTGTGCTGTCACTGCCACTTGCTGTGGCGGTTTTTGCTGGTCTTATCAGACCGGAGTACTTGTTCTCTGGCCTCGTTAGGCTGGTTAACCTCATAGACCGGGTGATGCTGCACCACACAGTTGAAACAATTATGAACTATCGAAAAATAAATATAATATGTATGGACAGACAAATTATTACACATAATTGTATTGATATTTTCTTTTAATTACAGAACTCACATGCATAATCCGTAGGAAACTATATTGCATTGTCTTTAATAT
The DNA here is from genome assembly GCA_037379345.1 of Perna viridis. Classification (NCBI taxonomy): domain Eukaryota; kingdom Metazoa; phylum Mollusca; class Bivalvia; order Mytilida; family Mytilidae; genus Perna; species Perna viridis. The sequence goes on along the minus strand of CM074518.1, from coordinate 43,532,630 downwards.
CATCATTAGTAAGTTAACAAACCACACATTCAACCAATAAGCTTTAAGAACGTACGCATAAATAGTCCTTCATAAAGTTTATTGCGCTTGCATTTCATAACTCTGGATCAATTTCATTCAATAATCTGCATCAATGAACCAGCGTGAGCAGATAATCTTATTCGTTTCATTGGTACGCAAACATGTCATAGAAACTTGATGAGTTTCGTCCTCTTGCCAGTTTGTTATGTTGACCCTTAGTTTTGAAATATAAGGGAATTCCCGTTTTCTATTTTAAGATCATTGACGTGTAGGAGTCGGTGTTTCTTGCATTGCAAAGAAGTTAACATTATATAATATTGTCGAATCGATTTATGAGTGTATACATGCACCATTTATGTAATATTTACACTTTTCTTCGGCTTAAATTAAGTGCGAGAACGTCATATATGTAATACATTCACCTTTATGAAAGCTTGCATGAAAGGTTTTTATAAAGGGACATTACTAAGCTTTGTAACCAAAATTTTAAGCACCAGTTTTCAGAAGAGTTTTGTCATAATTTGAGTTTTTTCTAGAACAGTAGGATGAAGAAATTAAAACTCGATTGATTTGAAACAAGATACCTATGATTTTTGTCATGATAAAGAAAATTTTGCAAGATTACGTTAGTAGAACACCGAGAGATTTTCAAATATTTTCGGGTATATAAGCTAATTATCCCGTAATGTGTTGAACACAGTGAAGTCTGTTGTGCTGTCACTGCCACTTGCTGTGGCGGTTTTTGCTGGTCTTATCAGACCGGAGTACTTGTTCTCTGGCCTCGTTAGGCTGGTTAACCTCTTATACCGGGTGATGCTGCACCACACAGTTGAAACAATTATGAACTATCGAAAAAAACTATATAATATATATAGACAGACAAATTATTACACATAATTGATAACGGTATTTTCTTTTAATTACAGAACTCACATGCATAATCCGTAGAAAATTATATTGCATTGTCTTTAATATCATCATTAGTAAGTTAACAAACCACACATTCAACCAATAAGCTTTAAGAACGTACGCATAAATAGTCCTTCATAAAGTTTATTGCGCTTGCATTTCATAACTCTGGATCAATTGCATTCAATAATCTGCATCAATGAACCAGCGTGAGCAGATAATCTTATTCGTTTCATTGGTACGCAAACATGTCATAGAAACTTGATGAGTTTCATCTTCTTGCCAGTTTGTTATGTTGACCCTTAGTTTTGAAATATAAGGGAATTCCCGTTTTCTATTTTAAGATCATTGACGTGTAGGAGTCGGTGTTTCTTGCATTGCAAAGAAGTTAACATTATATAATATTGTCGAATCGATTTATTAGTGTATACATGCACCATTTATGTAATATTTACACTTTTCTTCGGCTTAAATTAAGTGCGAGAACGTCATATATGTAACACATTCACCTTTATGAAAGCTTGCATGAAATGTTTTTATAAAGGGACATTACTAAGCTTTGTAACCAAAATTTTAAGCACCAGTTTTCAGAAGAGTTTTGTCATAATTTGAGTTTTTTCTAGAACAGTAGGATGAAGAAATTAAAACTCGATTGATTTGAAACAAGATACCTATGATTTTTGTCATGATAAAGAACATTTTGCAAGATTACGTTAGTAGAACACCGAGAGATTTTCAAATATTTTCGGGTATATAAGCTAATTATCCCGTAATGTGTTGAACACAGTGAAGTCTGTTGTGCTGTCACTGCCACTTGCTGTGGCGGTTTTTGCTGGTCTTATCAGACCGGAGTACTTGTTCTCTGGCCTCGTTAGGCTGGTTAACCTCATAGACCGGGTGATGCTGCACCACACAGTTGAAACAATTATGAACTATCGAAAAATAAATATAATATGTATGGACAGACAAATTATTACACATAATTGTATTGATATTTTCTTTTAATTACAGAACTCACATGCATAATCCGTAGGAAACTATATTGCATTGTCTTTAATATCATCATTAGTAAGTTAACAAACCACACATTCAACCAATAAGCTTTAAGAACGTACGCATAAATAGTCCTTCATAAAGTTTATTGCGCTTGCATTTCATAACTCTGGATCAATTTCATTCAATAATCTGCATCAATGAACCAGCGTGAGCAGATAATCTTATTCGTTTCATTGGTACGCAAACATGTCATAGAAACTTGATGAGTTTCGTCCTCTTGCCAGTTTGTTATGTTGACCCTTAGTTTTGAAATATAAGGGAATTCCCGTTTTCTATTTTAAGATCATTGACGTGTAGGAGTCGGTGTTTCTTGCATTGCAAAGAAGTTAACATTATATAATATTGTCGAATCGATTTATGAGTGTATACATGCACCATTTATGTAATATTTACACTTTTCTTCGGCTTAAATTAAGTGCGAGAACGTCATATATGTAATACATTCACCTTTATGAAAGCTTGCATGAAAGGTTTTTATAAAGGGACATTACTAAGCTTTGTAACCAAAATTTTAAGCACCAGTTTTCAGAAGAGTTTTGTCATAATTTGAGTTTTTTCTAGAACAGTAGGATGAAGAAATTAAAACTCGATTGATTTGAAACAAGATACCTATGATTTTTGTCATGATAAAGAAAATTTTGCAAGATTACGTTAGTAGAACACCGAGAGATTTTCAAATATTTTCGGGTATATAAGCTAATTATCCCGTAATGTGTTGAACACAGTGAAGTCTGTTGTGCTGTCACTGCCACTTGCTGTGGCGGTTTTTGCTGGTCTTATCAGACCGGAGTACTTGTTCTCTGGCCTCGTTAGGCTGGTTAACCCCATAGACCGGGTGATGCTACACCACACAGTTGAAACAATTATGAACTATCGAAAAAAAAATATAATATATATAGACAGACAAATTATTACACATAATTGATAACGGTATTTTCTTTTAATTACAACACTCACATGCATAATCCGTAGGAAACTATATTGCATTGTCTTTAATATCATCATTAGTAAGTTAACAAACCACACATTCAACCAATAAGCTTTAAGAACGTACGCATAAATAGTCCTACATAAAGTTTATTGCGCTTGCATTTCATAACTCTGGATCAATTGCATTCAATAATCTGCATCAATGAACCAGCGTGAGCAGATAATCTTATTCGTTTCATTGGTACGCAAACATGTCATAGAAACTTGATGAGTTTCATCTTCTTGCCAGTTTGTTATGTTGACCCTTAGTTTTGAAATATAAGGGAATTCCCGTTTTCTATTTTAAGATCATTGACGTGTAGGAGTCGGTGTTTCTTGCATTGCAAAGAAGTTAACATTATATAATATTGTCGAATCGATTTATGAGTGTATACATGCACCATTTATGTAATATTTACACTTTTCTTCGGCTTAAATTAAGTGCGAGAACGTCATATATGTAATACATTCACCTTTATGAAAGCTTGCATGAAAGGTTTTTATAAAGGGACATTACTAAGCTTTGTAACCAAAATCTTAAGCACCAGTTTTCAGAAGAGTTTTGTCATAATTTGAGTTTTTTCTAGAACAAATGAATGATGAAATTAAAACTCGATTGATTTGAAACAAGATACCTATGATTTTTGTCATGATAAAGAAAATTTTGCAAGATTACGTTAGTAGAACACCGAGAGATTTTCAAATATTTTCGGGTATATAAGCTAATTATCCCGTAATGTGTTGAACACAGTGAAGTCTGTTGTGCTGTCACTGCCACTTGCTGTGGCGGTTTTTGCTGGTCTTATCAGACCGGAGTACTTGTTCTCTGGCCTCGTTTGGCTGGTTAACCTCATAGACCGGGTGATGCTGCACCACACAGTTGAAACAATTATGAACTATTGAAAAAAAAATATAGTATATATAGACAGACAAATTATTACACATAATTGATAACGGTATTTTCTTTTAATTACAGAACTCACATGCATAATCCGTAGGAAACTATATTGCATTGTCTTTAATATCATCATTAGTAAGTTAACAAACCACACATTCAACCAATAAGCTTTAAGAACGTACGCATAAATAGTCCTACATAAAGTTTATTGCGCTTGCATTTCATAACTCTGGATCAATTGCATTCAATAATCTGCATCAATGAACCAGCGTGAGCAGATAATCTTATTCGTTTCATTGGTACGCAAACATGTCATAGAAACTTGATGAGTTTCATCTTCTTGCCAGTTTGTTATGTTGACCCTTAGTTTTGAAATATAAGGGAATTCCCGTTTTCTATTTTAAGATCATTGACGTGTAGGAGTCGGTGTTTCTTGCATTGCAAAGAAGTTAACATTATATAATATTGTCGAATCGATTTATGAGTGTATACATGCACCATTTATGTAATATTTACACTTTTCTTCGGCTTAAATTAAGTGCGAGAACGTCATATATGTAACACATTCACCTTTATGAAAGCTTGCATGAAAGGTTTTTATAAAGGGACATTACTAAGCTTTGTAACCAAAATTTTAAGCACCAGTTTTCAGAAGAGTTTTGTCATAATTTGAGTTTTTTCTAGAACAGTAGATGAAGAAATTAAAACTCGATTGATTTGAAACAAGATACCTATGATTTTTGTCATGATAAAGAAAATTTTGCAAGATTACGTTAGTAGAACACCGAGAGATTTTCAAATATTTTCGGGTATATAAGCTAATTATCCCGTAATGTGTTGAACACAGTGAAGTCTGTTGTGCTGTCACTGCCACTTGCTGTGGCGGTTTTTGCTGGTCTTATCAGACCGGAGTACTTCTTCTCTGGCCTCGTTAGGCTGGTTAATCCCATAGACCGGGTGATGCTACACCACACAGTTGAAACAATTATGAACTATCGAAAAAAAAATATAATATATATAGACAGACAAATTATTACACATAATTGATAACGGTATTTTCTTTTAATTACAACACTCACATGCATAATCCGTAGGAAACTATATTGCATTGTCTTTAATATCATCATTAGTAAGTTAACAAACCACACATTCAACCAATAAGCTTTAAGAACGTACGCATAAATAGTCCTACATAAAGTTTATTGCGCTTGCATTTCATAACTCTGGATCAATTGCATTCAATAATCTGCATCAATGAACCAGCGTGAGCAGATAATCTTATTCGTTTCATTGGTACGCAAACATGTCATAGAAACTTGATGAGTTTCATCTTCTTGCCAGTTTGTTATGTTGACCCTTAGTTTTGAAATATAAGGGAATTCCCGTTTTCTATTTTAAGATCATTGACGTGTAGGAGTCGGTGTTTCTTGCATTGCAAAGAAGTTAACATTATATAATATTGTCGAATCGATTTATGAGTGTATACATGCACCATTTATGTAATATTTACACTTTTCTTCGGCTTAAATTAAGTGCGAGAACGTCATATATGTAATACATTCACCTTTATGAAAGCTTGCATGAAAGGTTTTTATAAAGGGACATTACTAAGCTTTGTAACCAAAATCTTAAGCACCAGTTTTCAGAAGAGTTTTGTCATAATTTGAGTTTTTTCTAGAACAAATGAATGATGAAATTAAAACTCGATTGATTTGAAACAAGATACCTATGATTTTTGTCATGATAAAGAAAATTTTGCAAGATTACGTTAGTAGAACACCGAGAGATTTTCAAATATTTTCGGGTATATAAGCTAATTATCCCGTAATGTGTTGAACACAGTGAAGTCTGTTGTGCTGTCACTGCCACTTGCTGTGGCGGTTTTTGCTGGTCTTATCAGACCGGAGTACTTGTTCTCTGGCCTCGTTTGGCTGGTTAACCTCATAGACCGGGTGATGCTGCACCACACAGTTGAAACAATTATGAACTATTGAAAAAAAAATATAGTATATATAGACAGACAAATTATTACACATAATTGATAACGGTATTTTCTTTTAATTACAGAACTCACATGCATAATCCGTAGGAAACTATATTGCATTGTCTTTAATATCATCATTAGTAAGTTAACAAACCACACATTCAACCAATAAGCTTTAAGAACGTACGCATAAATAGTCCTACATAAAGTTTATTGCGCTTGCATTTCATAACTCTGGATCAATTGCATTCAATAATCTGCATCAATGAACCAGCGTGAGCAGATAATCTTATTCGTTTCATTGGTACGCAAACATGTCATAGAAACTTGATGAGTTTCATCTTCTTGCCAGTTTGTTATGTTGACCCTTAGTTTTGAAATATAAGGGAATTCCCGTTTTCTATTTTAAGATCATTGACGTGTAGGAGTCGGTGTTTCTTGCATTGCAAAGAAGTTAACATTATATAATATTGTCGAATCGATTTATGAGTGTATACATGCACCATTTATGTAATATTTACACTTTTCTTCGGCTTAAATTAAGTGCGAGAACGTCATATATGTAACACATTCACCTTTATGAAAGCTTGCATGAAAGGTTTTTATAAAGGGACATTACTAAGCTTTGTAACCAAAATTTTAAGCACCAGTTTTCAGAAGAGTTTTGTCATAATTTGAGTTTTTTCTAGAACAGTAGATGAAGAAATTAAAACTCGATTGATTTGAAACAAGATACCTATGATTTTTGTCATGATAAGGAAAATTTTGCAAGATTACGTTAGTAGAACACCGAGAGATTTTCAAATATTTTCGGGTATATAAGCTAATTATACCGTAATGTGTTGAACACAGTGAAGTCTGTTGTGCTGTCACTGCCACTTGCTGTGGCGGTTTTTGCTAGTCTTATCAGACCGGAGTACTTGTTCTCTGGCCTCGTTAGGCTGGTTAACCCCATAGACCAGGTGATGCTGCACCACACAGTTGAAATAATTATGAACTATCGAAAAAAAAATATAATATATATACACAGACAAATTATTACACATAATTGATAACGGTATTTTCTTTTAATTACAACACTCACATGCATAATCCGTAGGAAACTATATTGCATTGTCTTTAATATCATCATTAGTAAGTTAACAAACCACACATTCAACCAATAAGCTTTAAGAACGTACGCATAAATAGTCCTTCATAAAGTTTATTGCGCTTGCATTTCATAACTCTGGATCAATTGCATTCAATAATCTGCATCAATGAACCAGCGTGAGCAGATAATCTTATTCGTTTCATTGGTACGCAAACATGTCATAGAAACTTGATGAGTTTCATCTTCTTGCCAGTTTGTTATGTTGACCCTTAGTTTTGAAATATAAGGGAATTCCCGTTTTCTATTTTAAGATCATTGACGTGTAGGAGTCGGTGTTTCTTGCATTGCAAAGAAGTTAACATTATATAATATTGTCGAATCGATTTATGAGTGTATACATGCACCATTTATGTAATATTTACACTTTTCTTCGGCTTAAATTAAGTGCGAGAACGTCATATATGTAATACATTCACCTTTATGAAAGCTTGCATGAAAGGTTTTTATAAAGGGACATTACTAAGGTTTGTAACCAAAATTTTAAGCACCAGTTTTCAGAAGAGTTTTGTCATAATTTGAGTTTTTTCTGGAACAAATGAATGATGAAATTAAAACTCGATTGATTTGAAACAAGATACCTATGATTTTTGTCATGATAAAGAAAATTTTGCAAGATTACGTTAGTAGAACACCGAGAGATTTTCGAACATTTTCGGGTATATAAGCTAATTATCCCGTAATGTGTTGAACACAGTGAAGTCTGTTGTGCTGTCACTGCCACTTGCTGTGGCGGTTTTTGCTGGTCTTATCAGACCGGAGTACTTTTTCTCTGGCCTCGTTAGGCTGGTTAACCTCATAGACCGGGTGATGCTGCACCACACAGTTGAAACAATTATGAACTATTGAAAAAAAAATATAGTATATATAGACAGACAAATTATTACACATAATTGTATTGATATTTTCTTTTAATTACAACACTCACATGCATAATCCGTAGGAAACTATATTGCATTGTCTTTAATATCATCATTAGTAAGTTAACAAACCACACATTCAACCAATAAGCTTTAAGAACGTACGCATAAATAGTCCTTCATAAAGTTTATTGCGCTTGCATTTCATAACTCTGGATCAATTGCATTCAATAATCTGCATCAATGAACCAGCGTGAGCAGATAATCTTATTCGTTTCATTGGTACGCAAACATGTCATAGAAACTTGATGAGTTTCATCTTCTTGCCAGTTTGTTATGTTGACCCTTAGTTTTGAAATATAAGGGAATTCCCGTTTTCTATTTTAAGATCATTGACGTGTAGGAGTCGGTGTTTCTTGCATTGCAAAGAAGTTAACATTATATAATATTGTCGAATCGATTTATGAGTGTATACATGCACCATTTATGTAATATTTACACTTTTCTTCGGCTTAAATTAAGTGCGAGAACGTCATATATGTAACACATTCACCTTTATGAAAGCTTGCATGAAAGGTTTTTATAAAGGGACATTACTAAGCTTTGTAACCAAAATTTTAAGCACCAGTTTTCAGAAGAGTTTTGTCATAATTTGAGTTTTTTCTGGAACAAATGAATGATGAAATTAAAACTCGATTGATTTGAAACAAGATACCTATGATTTTTGTCATGATAAAGAAAATTTTGCAAGATTACGTTAGTAGAACACCGAGAGATTTTCAAATATTTTCGGGTATATAAGCTAATTATCCCGTAATGTGTTGAACACAGTGAAGTCTGTTGTGCTCTCACTGCCACTTGCTGTGGCGGTTTTTGCTGGTCTTATCAGACCGGAGTACTTGTTCTCTGGCCTCGTTAGGCTGGTTAACCTCATAGAACGGGTGATGCTGCACCACACAGTTGAAACAATTATGAACTATCGAAAAAAAAAAATATAATATATATAGACAGACAAATTATTACACATAATTGATAACGGTATTTTCTTTTTATTACAACACTCACATGCATAATCCGTAGGAAACTATATTGCATTGTCTTTAATATCATCATTAGTAAGTTAACAAACCACACATTCAACCAATAAGCTTTAAGAACGTACGCATAAATAGTCCTACATAAAGTTTATTGCGCTTGCATTTCATAACTCTGGATCAATTGCATTCAATAATCTGCATCAATGAACCAGCGTGAGCAGATAATCTTATTCGTTTCATTGGTACGCAAACATGTCATAGAAACTTGATGAGTTTCATCTTCTTGCCAGTTTGTTATGTTGACCCTTAGTTTTGAAATATAAGGGAATTCCCGTTTCCTATTTTAAGATCATTGACGTGTAGGAGTCGGTGTTTCTTGCATTGCAAAGAAGTTAACATTATATAGTATTGTCGAATCGATTTATGAGTGTATACATGCACCATTTATGTAATATTTACACTTTTCTTCGGCTTCAATTAAGTGCGAGAACGTCATATATGTAACACATTCACCTTTATGAAAGCTTGCATCAAAGCCTTTTATAAAGGGACATTACTAAGCTTTGTAACCAAAATTTTAAGCACCAGTTTTCAGAAGAGTTTTGTCATAATTTGAGTTTTTTCTAGAACAGTAGGATGAAGAAATTAAAACTCGATTGATTTGAAACAAGATACCTATGATTTTTGTCATGATAAAGAAAATTTTGCAAGATTACGTTAGTAGAACACCGAGAGATTTTCAAATATTTTCGGGTATATAAGCTAATTATCCCGTAATGTGTTGAACACAGTGAAGTCTGTTGTGCTCTCACTGCCACTTGCTGTGGCGGTTTTTGCTGGTCTTATCAGACCGGAGTACTTGTTCTCTGGCCTCGTTAGGCTGGTTAACCTCATAGACCGGGTAATGCTGCACCACACAGTTGAAACAATTATGAACTATTGAAAAAAAAATATAGTATATATAGACAGACAAATTATTACACATAATTGTATTGATATTTTCTTTTAATTACAGAACTCACATGCATAATCCGTAGGAAACTATATTGCATTGTCTTTAATATCATCATTAGTAAGTTAACAAACCACACATTCAACCAATAAGCTTTAAGAACGTACGCATAAATAGTCCTTCATAAAGTTTATTGCGCTTGCATTTCATAACTCTGGATCAATTGCATTCAATAATCTGCATCAATGAACCAGCGTGAGCAGATAATCTTATTCGTTTCATTGGTACGCAAACATGTCATAGAAACTTGATGAGTTTCATCTTCTTGCCAGTTTGTTATGTTGACCCTTAGTTTTGAAATATAAGGGAATTCCCGTTTTCTATTTTAAGATCATTGACGTGTAGGAGTCGGTGTTTCTTGCATTGCAAAGAAGTTAACATTATATAATATTGTCGAATCGATTTATGAGTGTATACATGCACCATTTATGTAATATTTACACTTTTCTTCGGCTTAAATTAAGTGCGAGAACGTCATATATGTAACACATTCACCTTTATGAAAGCTTGCATGAAAGGTTTTTATAAAGGGACATTACTAAGCTTTGTAACCAAAATTTTAAGCACCAGTTTTCAGAAGAGTTTTGTCATAATTTGAGTTTTTTCTAGAACAGTAGGATGAAGAAATTAAAACTCGATTGATTTGAAACAAGATACCTATGATTTTTGTCATGATAAAGAAAATTTTGCAAGATTACGTTAGTAGAACACCGAGAGATTTTCAAATATTTTCGGGTATATAAGCTAATTATCACGTAATGTGTTGAACACAGTGAAGTCTGTTGTGCTCTCACTGCCACTTGCTGTGGCGGTTTTTGCTGGTCTTATCAGACCGGAGTACTTCTTCTCTGGCCTCGTTAGGCTGGTTAACCCCATAGACCGGGTGATGCTGCACCACACAGTTGAAACAATTATGAACTATCGAAAAAAAAATATAATATATATAGACAGACAAATTATTACACATAATTGATAACGGTATTTTCTTTTAATTACAGAACTCACATGCATAATCCGTAGGAAACTATATTGCATTGTCTTTAATATCATCATTAGTAAGTTAACAAACCACACATTCAACCAATAAGCTTTAAGAACGTACGCATAAATAGTCCTTCATAAAGTTTATTGCGCTTGCATTTCATAACTCTGGATCAATTGCATTCAATAATCTGCATCAATGAACCAGCGTGAGCAGATAATCTTATTCGTTTCATTGGTACGCAAACATGTCATAGAAACTTGATGAGTTTCATCTTCTTGCCAGTTTGTTATGTTGACCCTTAGTTTTGAAATATAAGGGAATTCCCGTTTTCTATTTTAAGATCATTGACGTGTAGGAGTCGGTGTTTCTTGCATTGCAAAGAAGTTAACATTATATAATATTGTCGAATCGATTTATGAGTGTATACATGCACCATTTATGTAATATTTACACTTTTCTTCGGCTTAAATTAAGTGCGAGAACGTCATATATGTAACACATTCACCTTTATGAAAGCTTGCATGAAAGGTTTTTATAAAGGGACATTACTAAGCTTTGTAACCAAAATTTTAAGCACCAGTTTTCAGAAGAGTTTTGTCATAATTTGAGTTTTTTCTAGAACAGTAGGATGAAGAAATTAAAACTCGATTGATTTGAAACAAGATACCTATGATTTTTGTCATGATAAAGAAAATTTTGCAAGATTACGTTATTAGAATACCGAGAGATTTTCAAATATTTTCGGGTATATAAGCTAATTATCCCGTAATGTGTTGAACACAGTGAAGTCTGTTGTGCTCTCACTGCCACTTGCTGTGGCGGTTTTTGCTGGTCTTATCAGACCGGAGTACTTCTTCTCTGGCCTCGTTAGGCTGGTTAACCCCATAGACCGGGTGATGCTGCACCACACAGTTGAAACAATTATGAACTATCGAAAAAAAAATATAATATATATAGACAGACAAATTATTACACATAATTGATAACGGTATTTTCTTTTAATTACAACACTCACATGCATAATCCGTAGGAAACTATATTGCATTGTCTTTAATATCATCATTAGTAAGTTAACAAACCACACATTCAACCAATAAGCTTTAAGAACGTACGCATAAATAGTCCTACATAAAGTTTATTGCGCTTGCATTTCATAACTCTGGATCAATTGCATTCAATAATCTGCATCAATGAACCAGCGTGAGCAGATAATCTTATTCGTTTCATTGGTACGCAAACATGTCATAGAAACTTGATGAGTTTCATCTTCTTGCCAGTTTGTTATGTTGACCCTTAGTTTTGAAATATGAGGGATTTCCCGTTTTCTATTTTAAGATCATTGACGTGTAGGAGTCGGTGTTTCTTGCATTGCAAAGAAGTTAACATTATATAATATTGTCGAATCGATTTATGAGTGTATACATGCACCATTTATGTAATATTTACACTTTTCTTCGGCTTAAATTAAGTGCGAGAACGTCATATATGTAACACATTCACCTTTATGAAAGCTTGCATGAAAGGTTTTTATAAAGGGACATTACTAAGCTTTGTAACCAAAATTTTAAGCACCAGTTTTCAGAAGAGTTTTGTCATAATTTGAGTTTTTTTCTAGAACAGTAGGATGAAGAAATTAAAACTCGATTGATTTGAAACAAGATACCTATGATTTTTGTCATGATAAAGAAAATTTTGCAAGATTACGTTAGTAGAACACCGAGAGATTTTCAAATATTTTCGGGTATATAAGCTAATTATCCCGTAATGTGTTGAACACAGTGAAGTCTGTTGTGCTGTCACTGCCACTTGCTGTGGCGGTTTTTGCTGGTCTTATCAGACCGGAGTACTTCTTCTCTGGCCTCGTTAGGCTGGTTAACCTCATAGACCGGGTGATGCTGCACCACACAGTTGAAACAATTATGAACTATTGAAAAAAAAATATAGTATATATAGAAAGACAAATTATTACACATAATTGTATTGATATTTTCTTTTAATTACAGAACTCACATGCATAATCCGTAGGAAACTATATTGCATTGTCTTTAATATCATCATTAGTAAGTTAACAAACCACACATTCAACCAATAAGCTTTAAGAACGTACGCATAAATAGTCCTTCATAAAGTTTATTGCGCTTGCATTTCATAACTCTGGATCAATTGCATTCAATAATCTGCATCAATGAACCAGCGTGAGCAGATAATCTTATTCGTTTCATTGGTACGCAAACATGTCATAGAAACTTGATGAGTTTCATCTTCTTGCCAGTTTGTTATGTTGACCCTTAGTTTTGAAATATAAGGGAATTCCCGTTTTCTATTTTAAGATCATTGACGTGTAGGAGTCGGTGTTTCTTGCATTGCAAAGAAGTTAACATTATATAATATTGTCGAATCGATTTATGAGTGTATACATGCACCATTTATGTAATATTTACACTTTTCTTCGGCTTAAATTAAGTGCGAGAACGTCATATATGTAATACATTCACCTTTATGAAAGCTTGCATGAAAGGTTTTTATAAAGGGACATTACTAAGGTTTGTAACCAAAATTTTAAGCACCAGTTTTCAGAAGAGTTTTGTCATAATTTGAGTTTTTTCTGGAACAAATGAATGATGAAATTAAAACTCGATTGATTTGAAACAAGATACCTATGATTTTTGTCATGATAAAGAAAATTTTGCAAGATTACGTTAGTAGAACACCGAGAGATTTTCGAACATTTTCGGGTATATAAGCTAATTATCCCGTAATGTGTTGAACACAGTGAAGTCTGTTGTGCTGTCACTGCCACTTGCTGTGGCGGTTTTTGCTGGTCTTATCAGACCGGAGTACTTTTTCTCTGGCCTCGTTAGGCTGGTTAACCTCATAGACCGGGTGATGCTGCACCACACAGTTGAAACAATTATGAACTATTGAAAAAAAAATATAGTATATATAGACAGACAAATTATTACACATAATTGTATTGATATTTTCTTTTAATTACAACACTCACATGCATAATCCGTAGGAAACTATATTGCATTGTCTTTAATATCATCATTAGTAAGTTAACAAACCACACATTCAACCAATAAGCTTTAAGAACGTACGCATAAATAGTCCTTCATAAAGTTTATTGCGCTTGCATTTCATAACTCTGGATCAATTGCATTCAATAATCTGCATCAATGAACCAGCGTGAGCAGATAATCTTATTCGTTTCATTGGTACGCAAACATGTCATAGAAACTTGATGAGTTTCATCTTCTTGCCAGTTTGTTATGTTGACCCTTAGTTTTGAAATATAAGGGAATTCCCGTTTTCTATTTTAAGATCATTGACGTGTAGGAGTCGGTGTTTCTTGCATTGCAAAGAAGTTAACATTATATAATATTGTCGAATCGATTTATGAGTGTATACATGCACCATTTATGTAATATTTACACTTTTCTTCGGCTTAAATTAAGTGCGAGAACGTCATATATGTAATACATTCACCTTTATGAAAGCTTGCATGAAAGGTTTTTATAAAGGGACATTACTAAGGTTTGTAACCAAAATTTTAAGCACCAGTTTTCAGAAGAGTTTTGTCATAATTTGAGTTTTTTCTGGAACAAATGAATGATGAAATTAAAACTCGATTGATTTGAAACAAGATACCTATGATTTTTGTCATGATAAAGAAAATTTTGCAAGATTACGTTAGTAGAACACCGAGAGATTTTCGAACATTTTCGGGTATATAAGCTAATTATCCCGTAATGTGTTGAACACAGTGAAGTCTGTTGTGCTGTCACTGCCACTTGCTGTGGCGGTTTTTGCTGGTCTTATCAGACCGGAGTACTTTTTCTCTGGCCTCGTTAGGCTGGTTAACCCCATAGACCGGGTGATGCTGCACCACACAGTTGAAACAATTATGAACTATTGAAAAAAAAATATAGTATATATAGACAGACAAATTATTACACATAATTGTATTGATATTTTCTTTTAATTACAACACTCACATGCATAATCCGTAGGAAACTATATTGCATTGTCTTTAATATCATCATTAGTAAGTTAACAAACCACACATTCAACCAATAAGCTTTAAGAACGTACGCATAAATAGTCCTTCATAAAGTTTATTGCGCTTGCATTTCATAACTCTGGATCAATTGCATTCAATAATCTGCATCAATGAACCAGCGTGAGCAGATAATCTTATTCGTTTCATTGGTACGCAAACATGTCATAGAAACTTGATGAGTTTCATCTTCTTGCCAGTTTGTTATGTTGACCCTTAGTTTTGAAATATAAGGGAATTCCCGTTTTCTATTTTAAGATCATTGACGTGTAGGAGTCGGTGTTTCTTGCATTGCAAAGAAGTTAACATTATATAATATTGTCGAATCGATTTATTAGTGTATACATGCACCATTTATGTAATATTTACACTTTTCTTCGGCTTAAATTAAGTGCGAGAACGTCATATATGTAACACATTCACCTTTATGAAAGCTTGCATGAAAGGTTTTTATAAAGGGACATTACTAAGCTTTGTAACCAAAATTTTAAGCACCAGTTTTCAGAAGAGTTTTGTCATAATTTGAGTTTTTTCTGGAACAAATGAATGATGAAATTAAAACTCGATTGATTTGAAACAAGATACCTATGATTTTTGTCATGATAAAGAAAATTTTGCAAGATTACGTTAGTAGAACACCGAGAGATTTTCAAATATTTTCGGGTATATAAGCTAATTATCACGTAATGTGTTGAACACAGTGAAGTCTGTTGTGCTGTCACTGCCACTTGCTGTGGCGGTTTTTGCTGGTCTTATCAGACCGGAGTACTTCTTCTCTGGCCTCGTTAGGCTGGTTAACCCCATAGACCGGGTGATGCTGCACCACACAGTTGAAACAATTATGAACTATCGAAAAAAAAACATAATATATATAGACAGACAAATTATTACACATAATTGATAACGGTATTTTCTTTTAATTACAGAACTCACATGCATAATCCGTAGGAAACTATATTGCATTGTCTTTAATATCATCATTAGTAAGTTAACAAACCACACATTCAACCAATAAGCTTTAAGAACGTACGCATAAATAGTCCTTCATAAAGTTTATTGCGCTTGCATTTCATAACTCTGGATCAATTGCATTCAATAATCTGCATCAATGAACCTGCGTGAGCAGATAATCTTATTCGTTTCATTGGTACGCAAACATGTCATAGAAACTTGATGAGTTTCATCTTCTTGCCAGTTTGTTATGTTGACCCTTAGTTTTGAAATATAAGGGAATTCCCGTTTCCTATTTGAAGATCATTGACGTGTAGGAGTCGGTGATTCTTGCATTGCAAAGAAGTTAACATTATATAGTATTGTCGAATCGATTTATGAGTGTATACATGCACCATTTATGTAATATTTACACTTTTCTTCGGCTTCAATTAAGTGCGAGAACGTCATATATGTAACACATTCACCTTTATGAAAGCTTGCATCAAAGCCTTTTATAAAGGGACATTACTAAGCTTTGTAACCAAAATTTTAAGCACCAGTTTTCAGAAGAGTTTTGTCATAATTTGAGTTTTTTCTAGAACAGTAGGATGAAGAAATTAAAACTCGATTGATTTGAAACAAGATACCTATGATTTTTGTCATGATAAAGAAAATTTTGCAAGATTACGTTAGTAGAACACCGAGAGATTTTCAAATATTTTCGGGTATATAAGCTAATTATCACGTAATGTGTTGAACACAGTGAAGTCTGTTGTGCTCTCACTGCCACTTGCTGTGGCGGTTTTTGCTGGTCTTATCAGACCGGAGTACTTCTTCTCTGGCCTCGTTAGGCTGGTTAACCCCATAGACCGGGTGATGCTGCACCACACAGTTGAAACAATTATGAACTATCGAAAAAAAAACATAATATATATAGACAGACAAATTATTACACATAATTGATAACGGTATTTTCTTTTAATTACAGAACTCACATGCATAATCCGTAGGAAACTATATTGCATTGTCTTTAATATCATCATTAGTAAGTTAACAAACCACACATTCAACCAATAAGCTTTAAGAACGTACGCATAAATAGTCCTTCATAAAGTTTATTGCGCTTGCATTTCATAACTCTGGATCAATTGCATTCAATAATCTGCATCAATGAACCAGCGTGAGCAGATAATCTTATTCGTTTCATTGGTACGCAAACATGTCATAGAAACTTGATGAGTTTCATCTTCTTGCCAGTTTGTTATGTTGACCCTTAGTTTTGAAATATAAGGGAATTCCCGTTTTCTATTTTAAGATCATTGACGTGTAGGAGTCGGTGTTTCTTGCATTGCAAAGAAGTTAACATTATATAATATTGTCGAATCGATTTATGAGTGTATACATGCACCATTTATGTAATATTTACACTTTTCTTCGGCTTAAATTAAGTGCGAGAACGTCATATATGTAACACATTCACCTTTATGAAAGCTTGCATGAAAGGTTTTTATAAAGGGACATTACTAAGCTTTGTAACCAAAATTTTAAGCACCAGTTTTCAGAAGAGTTTTGTCATAATTTGAGTTTTTTCTAGAACAGTAGGATGAAGAAATTAAAACTCGATTGATTTGAAACAAGATACCTATGATTTTTGTCATGATAAAGAAAATTTTGCAAGATTACGTTAGTAGAATACCGAGAGATTTTCAAATATTTTCGGGTATATAAGCTAATTATCCCGTAATGTGTTGAACACAGTGAAGTCTGTTGTGCTCTCACTGCCACTTGCTGTGGCGGTTTTTGCTGGTCTTATCAGACCGGAGTACTTGTTCTCTGGCCTCGTTAGGCTGGTTAACCCCATAGACCGGGTGATGCTGCACCACACAGTTGAAACAATTATGAACTATCGAAAAAAAAATATAATATATATAGACAGACAAATTATTACACATAATTGATAACGGTATTTTCTTTTAATTACAACACTCACATGCATAATCCGTAGGAAACTATATTGCATTGTCTTTAATATCATCATTAGTAAGTTAACAAACCACACATTCAACCAATAAGCTTTAAGAACGTACGCATAAATAGTCCTACATAAAGTTTATTGCGCTTGCATTTCATAACTCTGGATCAATTGCATTCAATAATCTGCATCAATGAACCAGCGTGAGCAGATAATCTTATTCGTTTCATTGGTACGCAAACATGTCATAGAAACTTGATGAGTTTCATCTTCTTGCCAGTTTGTTATGTTGACCCTTAGTTTTGAAATATAAGGGAATTCCCGTTTTCTATTTTAAGATCATTGACGTGTAGGAGTCGGTGTTTCTTGCATTGCAAAGAAGTTAACATTATATAATATTGTCGAATCGATTTATGAGTGTATACATGCACCATTTATGTAATATTTACACTTTTCTTCGGCTTAAATTAAGTGCGAGAACGTCATATATGTAACACATTCACCTTTATGAAAGCTTGCATGAAAGGTTTTTATAAAGGGACATTACTAAGCTTTGTAACCAAAATTTTAAGCACCAGTTTTCAGAAGAGTTTTGTCATAATTTGAGTTTTTTTCTAGAACAGTAGGATGAAGAAATTAAAACTCGATTGATTTGAAACAAGATACCTATGATTTTTGTCATGATAAAGAAAATTTTGCAAGATTACGTTAGTAGAACACCGAGAGATTTTCAAATATTTTCGGGTATATAAGCTAATTATCCCGTAATGTGTTGAACACAGTGAAGTCTGTTGTGCTGTCACTGCCACTTGCTGTGGCGGTTTTTGCTGGTCTTATCAGACCGGAGTACTTCTTCTCTGGCCTCGTTAGGCTGGTTAACCTCATAGACCGGGTGATGCTGCACCACACAGTTGAAACAATTATGAACTATTGAAAAAAAAATATAGTATATATAGACAGACAAATTATTACACATAATTGTATTGATATTTTCTTTTAATTACAGAACTCACATGCATAATCCGTAGGAAACTATATTGCATTGTCTTTAATATCATCATTAGTAAGTTAACAAACCACACATTCAACCAATAAGCTTTAAGAACGTACGCATAAATAGTCCTTCATAAAGTTTATTGCGCTTGCATTTCATAACTCTGGATCAATTGCATTCAATAATCTGCATCAATGAACCAGCGTGAGCAGATAATCTTATTCGTTTCATTGGTACGCAAACATGTCATAGAAACTTGATGAGTTTCATCTTCTTGCCAGTTTGTTATGTTGACCCTTAGTTTTGAAATATAAGGGAATTCCCGTTTCCTATTTTAAGATCATTGACGTGTAGGAGTCGGTGTTTCTTGCATTGCAAAGAAGTTAACATTATATAATATTGTCGAATCGATTTATGAGTGTATACATGCACCATTTATGTAATATTTACACTTTTCTTCGGCTTAAATTAAGTGCGAGAACGTCATATATGTAACACATTCACCTTTATGAAAGCTTGCATCAAAGCCTTTTATAAAGGGACATTACTAAGCTTTGTAACCAAAATTTTAAGCACCAGTTTTCAGAAGAGTTTTGTCATAATTTGAGTTTTTTCTAGAACAGTAGGATGAAGAAATTAAAACTCGATTGATTTGAAACAAGATACCTATGATTTTTGTCATGATAAAGAAAATTTTGCAAGATTACGTTAGTAGAACACCGAGAGATTTTCAAATATTTTCGGGTATATAAGCTAATTATCCCGTAATGTGTTGAACACAGTGAAGTCTGTTGTGCTCTCACTGCCACTTGCTGTGGCGGTTTTTGCTGGTCTTATCAGACCGGAGTACTTGTTCTCTGGCCTCGTTAGGCTGGTTAACCCCATAGACCGGGCGATGCTGCACCACACAGTTGAAACAATTATGAACTATCGAAAAAAAAATATAATATATATAGACAGACAAATTATTACACATAATTGATAACGGTATTTTCTTTTAATTACAACACTCACATGCATATACCGTAGGAAACTATATTGCATTGTCTTTAATATCATCATTAGTAAGTTAACAAACCACACATTCAACCAATAAGCTTTAAGAACGTACGCATAAATAGTCCTACATAAAGTTTATTGCGCTTGCATTTCATAACTCTGGATCAATTGCATTCAATAATCTGCATCAATGAACCAGCGTGAGCAGATAATCTTATTCGTTTCATTGGTACGCAAACATGTCATAGAAACTTGATGAGTTTCATCTTCTTGCCAGTTTGTTATGTTGACCCTTAGTTTTGAAATATAAGGGAATTCCCGTTTTCTATTTTAAGATCATTGACGTGTAGGAGTCGGTGTTTCTTGCATTGCAAAGAAGTTAACATTATATAATATTGTCGAATCGATTTATGAGTGTATACATGCACCATTTATGTAATATTTACACTTTTCTTCGGCTTCAATTAAGTGCGAGAACGTCATATATGTAACACATTCACCTTTATGAAAGCTTGCATCAAAGCCTTTTATAAAGGGACATTACTAAGCTTTGTAACCAAAATTTTAAGCACCAGTTTTCAGAAGAGTTTTGTCATAATTTGAGTTTTTTCTAGAACAGTAGGATGAAGAAATTAAAACTCGATTGATTTGAAACAAGATACCTATGATTTTTGTCATAATAAAGAAAATTTTGCAAGATTACGTTAGTAGAACACCGAGAGATTTTCAAATATTTTCGGGTATATAAGCTAATTATCCCGTAATGTGTTGAACACAGTGAAGTCTGTTGTGCTCTCACTGCCACTTGCTGTGGCGGTTTTTGCTGGTCTTATCAGACCGGAGTACTTCTTCTCTGGCCTCGTTAGGCTGGTTAACCCCATAGACCGGGTGATGCTGCACCACACAGTTGAAACAATTATGAACTATCGAAAAAAAAATATAATATATATAGACAGACAAATTATTACACATAATTGATAACGGTATTTTCTTTTAATTACAACACTCACATGCATATACCGTAGGAAACTATATTGCATTGTCTTTAATATCATCATTAGTAAGTTAACAAACCACACATTCAACCAATAAGCTTTAAGAACGTACGCATAAAGAGTCCTTCATAAAGTTTATTGCGCTTGCATTTCATAACTCTGGATCAATTGCATTCAATAATCTGCATTAATGAACCAGCGTGAGCAGATAATCTTATTCGTTTCATTGGTACGCAAACATGTCATAGAAACTTGATGAGTTTCATCTTCTTGCCAGTTTGTTATGTTGACCCTTAGTTTTGAAATATAAGGGAATTCCCGTTTTCTATTTTAAGATCATTGACGTGTAGGAGTCGGTGTTTCTTGCATTGCAAAGAAGTTAACATTATATAATATTGTCGAATCGATTTATGAGTGTATACATGCACCATTTATGTAATATTTACACTTTTCTTCGGCTTAAATTAAGTGCGAGAACGTCATATATGTAACACATTCACCTTTATGAAAGCTTGCATCAAAGCCTTTTATAAAGGGACATTACTAAGCTTTGTAACCAAAATTTTAAGCACCAGTTTTCAGAACAGTTTTGTCATAATTTGAGTTTTTTCTAGAACAGTAGGATGAAGAAATTAAAACTCGATTGATTTGAAACAAGATACCTATGATTTTTGTCATGATAAAGAAAATTTTGCAAGATTACGTTAGTAGAACACCGAGAGATTTTCAAATATTTTCGGGTATATAAGCTAATTATCCCGTAATGTGTTGAACACAGTGAAGTCTGTTGTGCTGTCACTGCCACTTGCTGTGGCGGTTTTTGCTGGTCTTATCAGACCGGAGTACTTCTTCTCTGGCCTCGTTAGGCTGGTTAACCCCATAGACCGGGTGATGCTGCACCACACAGTTGAAACAATTATGAACTATCGAAAAAAAAATATAATATATATAGACAGACAAATTATTACACATAATTGATAACGGTATTTTCTTTTAATTACAACACTCACATGCATAATCCGTAGGAAACTATATTGCATTGTCTTTAATATCATCATAAGTAAGTTAACAAACCACACATTCAACCAATAAGCTTTAAGAACGTACGCATAAATAGTCCTACATAAAGTTTATTGCGCTTGCATTTCATAACTCTGGATCAATTGCATTCAATAATCTGCATCAATGAACCAGCGTGAGCAGATAATCTTATTCGTTTCATTGGTACGCAAACATGTCATAGAAACTTGATGAGTTTCATCTTCTTGCTAGTTTGTTATGTTGACCCTTAGTTTTGAAATATAAGGGAATTCCCGTTTTCTATTTTAAGATCATTGACGTGTAGGAGTCGGTGTTTCTTGCATTGCAAAGAAGTTAACATTATATAATATTGTCGAATCGATTTATGAGTGTATACATGCACCATTTATGTAATATTTACACTTTTCTTCGGCTTAAATTAAGTGCGAGAACGTCATATATGTAACACATTCACCTTTATGAAAGCTTGCATCAAAGCCTTTTATAAAGGGACATTACTAAGCTTTGTAACCAAAATTTTAAGCACCAGTTTTCAGAAGAGTTTTGTCATAATTTGAGTTTTTTCTAGAACAGTAGGATGAAGAAATTAAAATTCGATTGATTTGAAACAAGATACCTATGATTTTTGTCATGATAAAGAAAATTTTGCAAGATTACGTTAGTAGAACACCGAGAGATTTTCAAATATTTTCGGGTATATAAGCTAATTATCCCGTAATGTGTTGAACACAGTGAAGTCTGTTGTGCTGTCACTGCCACTTGCTGTGGCGGTTTTTGCTGGTCTTATCAGACCGGAGTACTTCTTCTCTGGCCTCGTTAGGCTGGTTAACCTCATAGACCGGGTGATGCTGCACCACACAGTTGAAACAATTATGAACTATCGAAAAAAAAATATAATATATATAGACAGACAAATTATTACACATAATTGTATTGATATTTTCTTTTAATTACAGAACTCACATGCATAATCCGTAGGAAACTATATTGCATTGTCTTTAATATCATCATTAGTAAGTTAACAAACCACACATTCAACCAATAAGCTTTAAGAACGTACGCATAAATAGTCCTACATAAAGTTTATTGCGCTTGCATTTCATAACTCTGGATCAATTGCATTCAATAATCTGCATCAATGAACCAGCGTGAGCAGATAATCTTATTCGTTTCATTGGTACGCAAACATGTCATAGAAACTTGATGAGTTTCATCTTCTTGCCAGTTTGTTATGTTGACCCTTAGTTTTGAAATATAAGGGAATTCCCGTTTTCTATTTTAAGATCATTGACGTGTAGGAGTCGGTGTTTCTTGCATTGCAAAGAAGTTAACATTATATAATATTGTCGAATCGATTTATGAGTGTATACATGCACCATTTATGTAATATTTACACTTTTCTTCGGCTTAAATTAAGTGCGAGAACGTCATATATGTAACACATTCACCTTTATGAAAGCTTGCATGAAAGGTTTTTATAAAGGGACATTACTAAGCTTTGTAACCAAAATTTTAAGCACCAGTTTTCAGAAGAGTTTTGTCATAATTTGAGTTTTTTCTAGAACAGTAGGATGAAGAAATTAAAACTCGATTGATTTGAAACAAGATACCTATGATTTTTGTCATGATAAAGAAAATTTTGCAAGATTACGTTAGTAGAACACCGAGAGATTTTCAAATATTTTCGGGTATATAAGCTAATTATCCCGTAATGTGTTGAACACAGTGAAGTCTGTTGTGCTGTCACTGCCACTTGCTGTGGCGGTTTTTGCTGGTCTTATCAGACCGGAGTACTTGTTCTCTGGCCTCGTTAGGCTGGTTAACCTCATAGACTAGGTGATGCTGCACCACACAGTTGAAACAATTATGAACTATAGAAAAAAAAATATAATATATATAGACAGACAAATTATTACACATAATTGATAACGGTATTTTCTTTTAATTACAACACTCACATGCATATACCGTAGGAAACTATATTGCATTGTCTTTAATATCATCATTAGTAAGTTAACAAACCACACATTCAACCAATAAGCTTTAAGAACGTACGCATAAATAGTCCTTCATAAAGTTTATTGCGCTTGCATTTCATAACTCTGGATCAATTGCATTCAATAATCTGCATCAATGAACCAGCGTGAGCAGATAATCTTATTCGTTTCATTGGTACGCAAACATGTCATAGAAACTTGATGAGTTTCATCTTCTTGCTAGTTTGTTATGTTGACCCTTAGTTTTGAAATATAAGGGAATTCCCGTTTTCTATTTTAAGATCATTGACGTGTAGGAGTCGGTGTTTCTTGCATTGCAAAGAAGTTAACATTATATAATATTGTCGAATCGATTTATGAGTGTATACATGCACCATTTATGTAATATTTACACTTTTCTTCGGCTTAAATTAAGTGCGAGAACGTCATATATGTAACACATTCACCTTTATGAAAGCTTGCATGAAAGGTTTTTATAAAGGGACATTACTAAGCTTTGTAACCAAAATTTTAAGCACCAGTTTTCAGAAGAGTTTTGTCATAATTTGAGTTTTTTCTAGAACAGTAGGATGAAGAAATTAAAACTCGATTGATTTGAAACAAGATACCTATGATTTTTGTCATGATAAAGAAAATTTTGCAAGATTACGTTAGTAGAACACCGAGAGATTTTCAAATATTTTCGGGTATATAAGCTAATTATCCCGTAATGTGTTGAACACAGTGAAGTCTGTTGTGCTGTCACTGCCACTTGCTGTGGCGGTTTTTGCTGGTTTATCAGACCGGAGTACTTGTTCTCTGGCCACGTTAGGCTGGTTAACCTCATAGACTAGGTGATGCTGCACCACACAGTTGAAACAATTATGAACTATAGAAAAAAAAATATAATATATATAGACAGACAAGTTATTACACATAATTGATAACGGTATTTTCTTTTAATTACAACACTCACATGCATATACCGTAGGAAACTATATTGCATTGTCTTTAATATCATCATTAGTAAGTTAACAAACCACACATTCAACCAATAAGCTTTAAGAACGTACGCATAAATAGTCCTTCATAAAGTTTATTGCGCTTGCATTTCATAACTCTGGATCAATTGCATTCAATAATCTGCATCAATGAACCAGCGTGAGCAGATAATCTTATTCGTTTCATTGGTACGCAAACATGTCATAGAAACTTGATGAGTTTCATCTTCTTGCCAGTTTGTTATGTTGACCCTTAGTTTTGAAATATAAGGGAATTCCCGTTTTCTATTTTAAGATCATTGACGTGTAGGAGTCGGTGTTTCTTGCATTGCAAAGAAGTTAACATTATATAATATTGTCGAATCGATTTATGAGTGTATACATGCACCATTTATGTAATATTTACACTTTTCTTCGGCTTAAATTAAGTGCGAGAACGTCATATATGTAACACATTCACCTTTATGAAAGCTTGCATCAAAGCCTTTTATAAAGGGACATTACTAAGCTTTGTAACCAAAATTTTAAGCACCAGTTTTCAGAAGAGTTTTGTCATAATTTGAGTTTTTTCTAGAACAGTAGGATGAAGAAATTAAAACTCGATTGATTTGAAACAAGATACCTATGATTTTTGTCATGATAAAGAAAATTTTGCAAGATTACGTTAGTAGAACACCGAGAGATTTTCAAATATTTTCGGGTATATAAGCTAATTATCCCGTAATGTGTTGAACACAGTGAAGTCTGTTGTGCTGTCACTGCCACTTGCTGTGGCGGTTTTTGCTGGTCTAATCAGACCGGAGTACTTGTTCTCTGGCCTCGTTAGGCTGGTTAACCCCATAGACCAGGTGATGCTGCACCACACAGTTGAAACAATTATGAACTATCGAAAAAAAAATATAATATATATAGACAGACAAATTATTATACATAATTGATAACGGTATTTTCTTTTAATTACAACACTCACATGCATAATCCGTAGGAAACTATATTGCATTGTCTTTAATATCATCATTAGTAAGTTAACAAACCACACATTCAACCAATAAGCTTTAAGAACGTACGCATAAATAGTCCTACATAAAGTTTATTGCGCTTGCATTTCATAACTCTGGATCAATTGCATTCAATAATCTGCATCAATGAACCAGCGTGAGCAGATAATCTTATTCGTTTCATTGGTACGCAAACATGTCATAGAAACTTGATGAGTTTCATCTTCTTGCCAGTTTATTATGTTGACCCTTAGTTTTGAAATATAAGGGAATTCCCGTTTTCTATTTTAAGATCATTGACGTGTAGGAGTCGGTGTTTCTTGCATTGCAAAGAAGTTAACATTATATAATATTGTCGAATCGATTTATGAGTGTATACATGCACCATTTATGTAATATTTACACTTTTCATCGGCTTAAATTAAGTGCGAGAACGTCATATATGTAACACATTCACCTTTATGAAAGCTTGCATCAAAGCCTTTTATAAAGGGACATTACTAAGCTTTGTAACCAAAATTTTAAGCACCAGTTTTCAGAAGAGTTTTGTCATAATTTGAGTTTTTTCTAGAACAGTAGGATGAAGAAATTAAAACTCGATTGATTTGAAACAAGATACCTATGATTTTTGTCATGATAAAGAAAATTTTGCAAGATTACGTTAGTAGAACACCGAGAGATTTTCAAATATTTTCGGGTATATAAGCTAATTATCCCGTAATGTGTTGAACACAGTGAAGTCTGTTGTGCTGTCACTGCCACTTGCTGTGGCGGTTTTTGCTGGTCTTATCAGACCGGAGTACTTGTTCTCTGGCCTCGTTAGGCTGGTTAACCTCATAGACCGGGTGATGCTGCACCACACATTTGAAACAATTATGAACTATTGAAAAAAAAATATAGTATATATAGACAGACAAATTATTACACATAATTGTATTGATATTTTCTTTTAATTACAGAACTCACATGCATAATCCGTAGGAAACTATATTGCATTGTCTTTAATATCATCATTAGTAAGTTAACAAACCACACATTCAACCAATAAGCTTTAAGAACGTACGCATAAATAGTCCTTCATAAAGTTTATTGCGCTTGCATTTCATACCTCTGGATCAATTGCATTCAATAATCTGCATCAATGAACCAGCGTGAGCAGATAATCTTATTCGTTTCATTGGTACGCAAACATGTCATAGAAACTTGATGAGTTTCATCTTCTTGCCAGTTTGTTATGTTGACCCTTAGTTTTGAAATATAAGGGAATTCCCGTTTCCTATTTTAAGATCATTGACGTGTAGGAGTCGGTGTTTCTTGCATTGCAAAGAAGTTAACATTATATAATATTGTCGAATCGATTTATGAGTGTATACATGCACCATTTATGTAATATTTACACTTTTCTTCGGCTTCAATTAAGTGCGAGAACGTCATATATGTAACACATTCACCTTTATGAAAGCTTGCATCAAAGCCTTTTATAAAGGGACATTACTAAGCTTTGTAACCAAAATTTTAAGCACCAGTTTTCAGAAGAGTTTTGTCATAATTTGAGTTTTTTCTAGAACAGTAGGATGAAGAAATTAAAACTCGATTGATTTGAAACAAGATACCTATGATTTTTGTCATGATAAAGAAAATTTTGCAAGATTACGTTAGTAGAACACCGAGAGATTTTCAAATATTTTCGGGTATATAAGCTAATTATCCCGTAATGTGTTGAACACAGTGAAGTCTGTTGTGCTCTCACTGCCACTTGCTGTGGCGGTTTTTGCTGGTCTTATCAGACCGGAGTACTTGTTCTCTGGCCTCGTTAGGCTGGTTAACCTCATACACCGGGTGATGCTGCACCACACAGTTGAAACAATTATGAACTATTGAAAAACAAATATAGTATATATAGACAGACAAATTATTACACATAATTGTATTGATATTTTCTTTTAATTACAGAACTCACATGCATAATCCGTAGGAAACTATATTGCATTGTCTTTAATATCATCATTAGTAAGTTAACAAACCACACATTCAACCAATAAGCTTTAAGAACGTACGCATAAATAGTCCTTCATAAAGTTTATTGCGCTTGCATTTCATAACTCTGGATCAATTGCATTCAATAATCTGCATCAATGAACCAGCGTGAGCAGATAATCTTATTCGTTTCATTGGTACGCAAACATGTCATAGAAACTTGATGAGTTTCATCTTCTTGCTAGTTTGTTATGTTGACCCTTAGTTTTGAAATATAAGGGAATTCCCGTTTTCTATTTTAAGATCATTGACGTGTAGGAGTCGGTGTTTCTTGCATTGCAAAGAAGTTAACATTATATAATATTGTCGAATCGATTTATGAGTGTATACATGCACCATTTATGTAATATTTACACTTTTCTTCGGCTTAAATTAAGTGCGAGAACGTCATATATGTAACACATTCACCTTTATGAAAGCTTGCATCAAAGCCTTTTATAAAGGGACATTACTAAGCTTTGTAACCAAAATTTTAAGCACCAGTTTTCAGAAGAGTTTTGTCATAATTTGAGTTTTTTCTAGAACAGTAGGATGAAGAAATTAAAACTCGATTGATTTGAAACAAGATACCTATGATTTTTGTCATGATAAAGAAAATTTTGCAAGATTACGTTAGTAGAACACCGAGAGATTTTCAAATATTTTCGGGTATATAAGCTAATTATCCCGTAATGTGTTGAACACAGTGAAGTCTGTTGTGCTGTCACTGCCACTTGCTGTGGCGGTTTTTGCTGGTCTTATCAGACCGGAGTACTTGTTCTCTGGCCTCGTTAGGCTGGTTAACCTCATAGACCGGGTGATGCTGCACCACACATTTGAAACAATTATGAACTATTGAAAAAAAAATATAGTATATATAGACAGACAAATTATTACACATAATTGTATTGATATTTTCTTTTAATTACAGAACTCACATGCATAATCCGTAGGAAACTATATTGCATTGTCTTTAATATCATCATTAGTAAGTTAACAAACCACACATTCAACCAATAAGCTTTAAGAACGTACGCATAAATAGTCCTTCATAAAGTTTATTGCGCTTGCATTTCATACCTCTGGATCAATTGCATTCAATAATCTGCATCAATGAACCAGCGTGAGCAGATAATCTTATTCGTTTCATTGGTACGCAAACATGTCATAGAAACTTGATGAGTTTCATCTTCTTGCCAGTTTGTTATGTTGACCCTTAGTTTTGAAATATAAGGGAATTCCCGTTTCCTATTTTAAGATCATTGACGTGTAGGAGTCGGTGTTTCTTGCATTGCAAAGAAGTTAACATTATATAATATTGTCGAATCGATTTATGAGTGTATACATGCACCATTTATGTAATATTTACACTTTTCTTCGGCTTCAATTAAGTGCGAGAACGTCATATATGTAACACATTCACCTTTATGAAAGCTTGCATCAAAGCCTTTTATAAAGGGACATTACTAAGCTTTGTAACCAAAATTTTAAGCACCAGTTTTCAGAAGAGTTTTGTCATAATTTGAGTTTTTTCTAGAACAGTAGGATGAAGAAATTAAAACTCGATTGATTTGAAACAAGATACCTATGATTTTTGTCATGATAAAGAAAATTTTGCAAGATTACGTTAGTAGAACACCGAGAGATTTTCAAATATTTTCGGGTATATAAGCTAATTATCCCGTAATGTGTTGAACACAGTGAAGTCTGTTGTGCTCTCACTGCCACTTGCTGTGGCGGTTTTTGCTGGTCTTATCAGACCGGAGTACTTGTTCTCTGGCCTCGTTAGGCTGGTTAACCTCATACACCGGGTGATGCTGCACCACACAGTTGAAACAATTATGAACTATTGAAAAACAAATATAGTATATATAGACAGACAAATTATTACACATAATTGTATTGATATTTTCTTTTAATTACAGAACTCACATGCATAATCCGTAGGAAACTATATTGCATTGTCTTTAATATCATCATTAGTAAGTTAACAAACCACACATTCAACCAATAAGCTTTAAGAACGTACGCATAAATAGTCCTTCATAAAGTTTATTGCGCTTGCATTTCATAACTCTGGATCAATTGCATTCAATAATCTGCATCAATGAACCAGCGTGAGCAGATAATCTTATTCGTTTCATTGGTACGCAAACATGTCATAGAAACTTGATGAGTTTCATCTTCTTGCTAGTTTGTTATGTTGACCCTTAGTTTTGAAATATAAGGGAATTCCCGTTTTCTATTTTAAGATCATTGACGTGTAGGAGTCGGTGTTTCTTG
Source organism: Perna viridis (assembly GCA_037379345.1). NCBI lineage: Eukaryota > Metazoa > Mollusca > Bivalvia > Mytilida > Mytilidae > Perna > Perna viridis. The sequence continues at coordinate 43,502,481 of CM074518.1, read as the reverse complement.
CATTGCAAAGAAGTTAACATTATATAATATTGTCGAATCGATTTATGAGTGTATACATGCACCATTTATGTAATATTTACACTTTTCTTCGGCTTAAATTAAGTGCGAGAACGTCATATATGTAACACATTCACCTTTATGAAAGCTTGCATGAAAGGTTTTTATAAAGGGACATTACTAAGCTTTGTAACCAAAATTTTAAGCACCAGTTTTCAGAAGAGTTTTGTCATAATTTGAGTTTTTTCTAGAACAGTAGGATGAAGAAATTAAAACTCGATTGATTTGAAACAAGATACCTATGATTTTTGTCATGATAAAGAAAATTTTGCAAGATTACGTTAGTAGAACACCGAGAGATTTTCAAATATTTTCGGGTATATAAGCTAATTATCCCGTAATGTGTTGAACACAGGGAAGTCTGTTGTGCTCTCACTGCCACTTGCTGTGGCGGTTTTTGCTGGTCTTATCAGACCGGAGTACTTCTTCTCTGGCCTCGTAAGGCTGGTTAACCCCATAGACCGGGTGATGCTGCACCACATAGTTGAAATAATTATGAACTATCGAAAAAAAAATATAATATATATAGACAGACAAATTATTACACATAATTGATAACGGTATTTTCTTTTAATTACAACACTCACATGCATATACCGTAGGAAACTATATTGCATTGTCTTTAATATCATCACTAGTAAGTTAACAAACCACACATTCAACCAATAAGCTTTAAGAACGTACGCATAAATAGTCCTTCATAAAGTTTATTGCGCTTGCATTTCATAACTCTGGATCAATTGCATTCAATAATCTGCATCAATGAACCAGCGTGAGCAGATAATCTTATTCGTTTCATTGGTACGCAAACATGTCATAGAAACTTGATGAGTTTCATCTTCTTGCCAGTTTGTTATGTTGACCCTTAGTTTTGAAATATAAGGGAATTCCCGTTTTCTATTTTAAGATCATTGACGTGTAGGAGTCGGTGTTTCTTGCATTGCAAAGAAGTTAACATTATATAATATTGTCGAATCGTTTTATGAGTGTATACATGCACCATTTATGTAATATTTACACTTATCTTCGGCTTAAATTAAGTGCGAGAACGTCATATATGTAACACATTCACCTTTATGAAAGCTTGCATCAAAGCCTTTTATAAAGGGACATTACTAAGCTTTGTAACCAAAATTTTAAGCACCAGTTTTCAGAAGAGTTTTGTCATAATTTGAGTTTTTTCTAGAACAGTAGGATGAAAACATTCAAACTCGATTGATTTGAAACAAGATACCTATGATTTTTGTCATGATAAAGAAAATTTTGCAAGATTACGTTAGTAGAACACCGAGAGATTTTCAAATATTTTCGGGTATATAAGCTAATTATCCCGTAATGTGTTGAACACAGTGAAGTCTGTTGTGCTCTCACTGCCACTTGCTGTGGCGGTTTTTGCTGGTCTTATCAGACCGGAGTACTTGTTCTCTGGCCTCGTTAGGCTGGTTAACCTTATAGACTAGGTGATGCTGCACCACACAGTTGAAACAATTATGAACTATCGAAAAAAAAATATAATATATATAGACAGACAAATTATTACACATAATTGATAACGGTATTTTCTTTTAATTACAACACTCACATGCATAATCCGTAGGAAACTATATTGCATTGTCTTTAATATCATCATTAGTAAGTTAACAAACCACACATTCAACCAATAAGCTTTAAGAACGTACGCATAAATAGTCCTTCATAAAGTTTATTGCGCTTGCATTTCATAACTCTGGATCAATTGCATTCAATAATCTGCATCAATGAACCAGCGTGAGCAGATAATCTTATTCGTTTCATTGGTACGCAAACATGTCATAGAAACTTGATGAGTTTCATCTTCTTGCCAGTTTGTTATGTTGACCCTTAGTTTTGAAATATAAGGGAATTCCCGTTTTCTATTTTAAGATCATTGACGTGTAGGAGTCGGTGTTTCTTGCATTGCAAAGAAGTTAACATTATATAATATTGTCGAATCGATTTATGAGTGTATACATGCACCATTTATGTAATATTTACACTTTTCTTCGGCTTAAATTAAGTGCGAGAACGTCATATATGTAACACATTCACCTTTATGAAAGCTTGCATGAAAGGTTTTTATAAAGGGACATTACTAAGCTTTGTAACCAAAATTTTAAGCACCAGTTTTCAGAAGAGTTTGGTCATAATTTGAGCTTTTTCTAGAACAGTAGGATGAAGAAATTAAAACTCTATTGATTTGAAACAAGATACCTATGATTTTTGTCATGATAAAGAAAATTTTGCAAGATTACGTTAGTAGAACACCGAGAGATTTTCAAATATTTTCGGGTATATAAGCTAATTATCCCGTAATGTGTTGAACACAGTGAAGTCTGTTGTGCTCTCACTGCCACTTGCTGTGGCGGTTTTTGCTGGTCTTATCAGACCGGAGTACTTGTTCTCTGGCCTCGTTAGGCTGGTTAACCCCATAGACCAGGTGATGCTGCACCACACAGTTGAAACAATTATGAACTATCGAAAAAAAATATAATATATATAGACAGACAAATTATTACACATAATTGATAACGGTATTTTCTTTTAATTACAACACTCACATGCATAATCCGTAGGAAACTATATTGCATTGTCTTTAATATCATCATTAGTAAGTTATCAAACCACACATTCAACCAATAAGCTTTAAGAACGTACGCATAAATAGTCCTACATAAAGTTTATTGCGCTTGCATTTCATAACTCTGGATCAATTGCATTCAATAATCTGCATCAATGAACCAGCGTGAGCAGATAATCTTATTCGTTTCATTGGTACGCAAACATGTCATAGAAACTTGATGAGTTTCATCTTCTTGCCAGTTTGTTATGTTGACCCTTAGTTTTGAAATATAAGGGAATTCCCGTTTTCTATTTTAAGATCATTGACGTGTAGGAGTCGGTGTTTCTTGCATTGCAAAGAAGTTAACATTATATAATATTGTCGAATCGATTTATGAGTGTATACATGCACCATTTATGTAATATTTACACTTTTCTTCGGCTTAAATTAAGTGCGAGAACGTCATATATGTAACACATTCACCTTTATGAAAGCTTGCATCAAAGCCTTTTATAAAGGAACATTACTAAGCTTTGTAACCAAAATTTTAAGCACCAGTTTTCAGAAGAGTTTTGTCATAATTTGAGTTTTTTCTAGAACAGTAGGATGAAGAAATTAAAACTCGATTGATTTGAAACAAGATACCTATGATTTTTGTCATGATAAAGAAAATTTTGCAAGATTACGTTAGTAGAACACCGAGAGATTTTCAAATATTTTCGGGTATATAAGCTAATTATCCCGTAATGTGTTGAACACAGTGAAGTCTGTTGTGCTGTCACTGCCACTTGCTGTGGCGGTTTTTGCTGGTCTTATCAGACCGGAGTACTTGTTCTCTGGCCTCGTAAGGCTGGTTAACCCCATAGACCGGGTGATGCTGCACCACACAGTTGAAACAATTATGAACTATCGAAAAAAAAATATAATATATATAGACAGACAAATTATTACACATAATTGATAACGGTATTTTCTTTTAATTACAACACTCACATGCATAATCCGTAGGAAACTATATTGCATTGTCTTTAATATCATCATTAGTAAGTTAACAAACCACACATTCAACCAATAAGCTTTAAGAACGTACGCATAAATAATCCTTCATAAAGTTTATTGCGCTTGCATTTCATAACTCTGGATCAATTGCATTCAATAATCTGCATCAATGAACCAGCGTGAGCAGATAATCTTATTCGTTTCATTGGTACGCAAACATGTCATAGAAACTTGATGAGTTTCATCTTCTTGCCAGTTTGTTATGTTGACCCTTAGTTTTGAAATATAAGGGAATTCCCGTTTTCTATTTTAAGATCATTGACGTGTAGGAGTCGGTGTTTCTTGCATTGCAAAGAAGTTAACATTATATAATATTGTCGAATCGATTTATGAGTGTATACATGCACCATTTATGTAATATTTACACTTTTCTTCGGCTTAAATTAAGTGCGAGAACGTCATATATGTAACACATTCACCTTTATGAAAGCTTGCATCAAAGGTTTTTATAAAGGGACATTACTAAGCTTTGTAACCAAAATTTTAAGCACCAGTTTTCAGAAGAGTTTTGTCATAATTTGAGTTTTTTCTAGAACAGTAGGATGAAGAAATTAAAACTCGATTGATTTGAAACAAGATACCTATGATTTTTGTCATGATAAAGAAAATTTTGCAAGATTACGTTAGTAGAACACCGAGAGATTTTCAAATATTTTCGGGTATATAAGCTAATTATCCCGTAATGTGTTGAACACAGTGAAGTCTGTTGTGCTGTCACTGCCACTTGCTGTGGCGGTTTTTGCTGGTCTTATCAGACCGGAGTACTTGTTCTCTGGCCTCGTAAGGCTGGTTAACCCCATAGACCGGGTGATGCTGCACCACACAGTTGAAACAATTATGAACTATCGAAAAAAAAATATAATATATATAGACAGACAAATTATTACACATAATTGATAACGGTATTTTCTTTTAATTACAACACTCACATGCATAATCCGTAGGAAACTATATTGCATTGTCTTTAATATCATCATTAGTAAGTTAACAAACCACACATTCAACCAATAAGCTTTAAGAACGTACGCATAAATAATCCTTCATAAAGTTTATTGCGCTTGCATTTCATAACTCTGGATCAATTGCATTCAATAATCTGCATCAATGAACCAGCGTGAGCAGATAATCTTATTCGTTTCATTGGTACGCAAACATGTCATAGAAACTTGATGAGTTTCATCTTCTTGCCAGTTTGTTATGTTGACCCTTAGTTTTGAAATATAAGGGAATTCCCGTTTTCTATTTTAAGATCATTGACGTGTAGGAGTCGGTGTTTCTTGCATTGCAAAGAAGTTAACATTATATAATATTGTCGAATCGATTTATGAGTGTATACATGCACCATTTATGTAATATTTACACTTTTCTTCGGCTTAAATTAAGTGCAAGAACGTCATATATGTAACACATTCACCTTTATGAAAGCTTGCATCAAAGGTTTTTATAAAGGGACATTACTAAGCTTTGTAACCAAAATTTTAAGCACCAGTTTTCAGAAGAGTTTTGTCATAATTTGAGTTTTTTCTAGAACAGTAGGATGAAGAAATTAAAACTCGATTGATTTGAAACAAGATACCTATGATTTTTGTCATGATAAAGAAAATTTTGCAAGATTACGTTAGTAGAACACCGAGAGATTTTCAAATATTTTCGGGTATATAAGCTAATTATCCCGTAATGTGTTGAACACAGTGAAGTCTGTTGTGCTCTCACTGCCACTTGCTGTGGCGGTTTTTGCTGGTCTTATCAGACCGGAGTACTTGTTCTCTGGCCTCGTAAGGCTGGTTAACCCCATAGACCGGGTGATGCTGCACCACACAGTTGAAACAATTATGAACTATCGAAAACAATATATAATATATATAGACAGACAAATTATTACACATAATTGATAACGGTATTTTCTTTTAATTACAACACTCACATGCATATACCGTAGGAAACTATATTGCATTGTCTTTAATATCATCATTAGTAAGTTAACAAACCACACATTCAACCAATAAGCTTTAAGAACGTTCGCATAAATAGTCCTACATAAAGTTTATTGCGCTTGCATTTCATAACTCTGGATCAATTGCATTCAATAATCTGCATCAATGAACCAGCGTGAGCAGATAATCGTATTCGTTTCATTGGTACGCAAACATGTCATAGAAACTTGATGAGTTTCATCTTCTTGCCAGTTTGTTATGTTGACCCTTAGTTTTGAAATATAAGACAATTCCGGTTTTCTATTTTAAGATCATTGACGTGTAGGAGTCGGTGTTTCTTGCATTGCAAAGAAGTTAACATTATATAATATTGTCGAATCGATTTATGAGTGTATACATGCACCATTTATGTAATATTTACACTTTTCTTCGGCTTAAATTAAGTGCGAGAACGTCATATATGTAACACATTCACCTTTATGAAAGCTTGCATGAAAGGTTTTTATAAAGGGACATTACTAAGCTTTGTAACCAAAATTTTAAGCACCAGTTTTCAGAAGAGTTTTGTCATAATTTGAGTTTTTTCTAGAACAGTAGGATGAAGAAATTAAAACTCGATTGATTTGAAACAAGATACCTATGATTTTTGTCATGATAAAGAAAATTTTGCAAGATTACGTTAGTAGAACACCGAGAGATTTTCAAATATTTTCGGGTATATAAGCTAATTATCCCGTAATGTGTTGAACACAGTGAAGTCTGTTGTGCTCTCACTGCCACTTGCTGTGGCGGTTTTTGCTGGTCTTATCAGACCGGAGTACTTGTTCTCTGGCCTCGTAAGGCTGGTTAACCCCATAGACCGGGTGATGCTGCACCACACAGTTGAAACAATTATGAACTATCGAAAAAAAAATATAATATATATAGACAGACAAATTATTACACATAATTGATAACGGTATTTTCTTTTAATTACAACACTCACATGCATATACCGTAGGAAACTATATTGCATTGTCTTTAATATCATCATTAGTAAGTTAACAAACCACACATTCAACCAATAAGCTTTAAGAACGTACGCATAAATAGTCCTACATAAAGTTTATTGCGCTTGCATTTCATAACTCTGGATCAATTGCATTCAATAATCTGCATCAATGAACCAGCGTGAGCAGATAATCTTATTCGTTTCATTGGTACGCAAACATGTCATAGAAACTTGATGAGTTTCATCTTCTTGCCAGTTTGTTATGTTGACCCTTAGTTTTGAAATATAAGGGAATTCCCGTTTTCTATTTTAAGATCATTGACGTGTAGGAGTCGGTGTTTCTTGCATTGCAAAGAAGTTAACATTATATAATATTGTCGAATCGATTTATGAGTGTATACATGCACCATTTATGTAATATTTACACTTTTCTTCGGCTTAAATTAAGTGCGAGAACGTCATATATGTAACACATTCACCTTTATGAAAGCTTGCATGAAAGGTTTTTATAAAGGGACATTACTAAGCTTTGTAACCAAAATTTTAAGCACCAGTTTTCAGAAGAGTTTTGTCATAATTTGAGTTTTTTCTAGAACAGTAGGATGAAGAAATTAAAACTCGATTGATTTGAAACAAGATACCTATGATTTTTGTCATGATAAAGAAAATTTTGCAAGATTACGTTAGTAGAACACCGAGAGATTTTCAAATATTTTCGGGTATATAAGCTAATTATCCCGTAATGTGTTGAACACAGTGAAGTCTGTTGTGCTGTCACTGCCACTTGCTGTGGCGGTTTTTGCTGGTCTTATCAGACCGGAGTACTTGTTCTCTGGCCTCGTTAGGCTGGTTAACCTCATAGACCGGGTGATGCTGCACCACACAGTTGAAACAATTATGAACTATCGAAAAAAAAATATAATATATATAGACAGACAAATTATTACACATAATTGTATTGATATTTTCTTTTAATTACAACACTTACATGCATAATCCGTAGGAAACTATATTGCATTGTCTTTAATATCATCATTAGTAAGTTAACAAACCACACATTCAACCAATAAGCTTTAAGAACGTACGCATAAATAATCCTTCATAAAGTTTATTGCGCTTGCATTTCATAACTCTGGATCAATTGCATTCAATAATCTGCATCAATGAACCAGCGTGAGCAGATAATCTTATTCGTTTCATTGGTACGCAAACATGTCATAGAAACTTGATGAGTTTCATCTTCTTGCCAGTTTGTAATGTTGACCCTTAGTTTTGAAATATAAGGGAATTCCCGTTTTCTATTTTAAGATCATTGACGTGTAGGAGTCGGTGTTTCTTGCATTGCAAAGAAGTTAACATTATATAATATTGTCGAATCGATTTATGAGTGTATACATGCACCATTTATGTAATATTTACACTTTTCTTCGGCTTAAATTAAGTGCGAGAACGTCATATATGTAACACATTCACCTTTATGAAAGCTTGCATGAAAGGTTTTTATAAAGGGACATTACTAAGCTTTGTAACCAAAATTTTAAGCACCAGTTTTCAGAAGAGTTTTGTCATAATTTGAGTTTTTTCTAGAACAGTAGGATGAAGAAATTAAAACTCGATTGATTTGAAACAAGATACCTATGATTTTTGTCATGATAAAGAAAATTTTGCAAGATAACGTTAGTAGAACACCGAGAGATTTTCAAATATTTTCGGGTATATAAGCTAATTATCCCGTAATGTGTTGAACACAGTGAAGTCTGTTGTGCTCTCACTGCCACTTGCTGTGGCGGTTTCTGCTGGTCTTATCAGACCGGAGTACTTGTTCTCTGGCCTCGTAAGGCTGGTTAACCCCATAGACCGGGTGATGCTGCACCACACAGTTGAAACAATTATGAACTATCGAAAAAAAAATATAATATATATAGACAGACAAATTATTACACATAATTGATAACGGTATTTTCTTTTAATTACAACACTCACATGCATAATCCGTAGGAAACTATATTGCATTGTCTTTAATATCATCATAATAAGTTAACAAACCACACATTCAACCAATAAGCTTTAAGAACGTACGCATAAATAATCCTTCATAAAGTTTATTGCGCTTGCATTTCATAACTCTGGATCAATTGCATTCAATAATCTGCATCAATGAACCAGCGTGAGCAGATAATCTTATTCGTTTCATTGGTACGCAAACATGTCATAGAAACTTGATGAGTTTCATCTTCTTGCCAGTTTGTTATGTTGACCCTTAGTTTTGAAATATAAGGGAATTCCCGTTTTCTATTTTAAGATCATTGACGTGTAGGAGTCGGTGTTTCTTGCATTGCAAAGAAGTTAACATTATATAATATTGTCGAATCGATTTATGAGTGTATACATGCACCATTTATGTAATATTTACACTTTTCTTCGGCTTAAATTAAGTGCAAGAACGTCATATATGTAACACATTCACCTTTATGAAAGCTTGCATGAAAGGTTTTTATAAAGGGACATTACTAAGCTTTGTAACCAAAATTTTAAGCACCAGTTTTCAGAAGAGTTTTTTCATAATTTGAGTTTTTTCTACAACAGTAGGATGAAGAAATTAAAACTCGATTGATTTGAAACAAGATACCTATGATTTTTGTCATGATAAAGAAAATTTTGCAAGATTACGTTAGTAGAACACCGAGAGATTTTCAAATATTTTCGGGTATATAAGCTAATTATCCCGTAATGTGTTGAACACAGTGAAGTCTGCTCTGCTGTCACTGCCACTTGCTGTGGCGGTTTTTGCTGGTCTTATCAGACCGGAGTACTTGTTCTCTGGCCTCGTAAGGCTGGTTAACCTCATAGACCGGGTGATGCTGCACCACACAGTTGAAACAATTATGAACTATCGAAAAAAAAATATAATATATATAGACAGACAAATTATTACACATAATTGTATTGATATTTTCTTTTAATTACAACACTCACATGCATAATCCGTAGGAAACTATATTGCATTGTCTTTAATATCATCATTAGTAAGTTAACAAACCACACATTCAACCAATAAGCTTTAAGAACGTACGCATAAATAATCCTTCATAAAGTTTATTGCGCTTGCATTTCATAACTCTGGATCAATTGCATTCAATAATCTGCATCAATGAACCAGCGTGAGCAGATAATCGTATTCGTTTCATTGGTACGCAAACATGTCATAGAAACTTGATGAGTTTCATCTTCTTGCCAGTTTGTAATGTTGACCCTTAGTTTTGAAATATAAGACAATTCCCGTTTTCTATTTTAAGATCATTGACGTGTAGGAGTCGGTGTTTCTTGCATTGCAAAGAAGTTAACATTATATAATATTGTCGAATCGATTTATGAGTGTATACATGCACCATTTATGTAATATTTACACTTTTCTTCGGCTTAAATTAAGTGCGAGAACGTCATATATGTAACACATTCACCTTTATGAAAGCTTGCATCAAAGCCTTTTATAAAGGGACATTACTAAGCTTTGTAACCAAAATTTTAAGCACCAGTTTTCAGAAGAGTTTTGTCATAATTTGAGTTTTTTCTAGAACAGTAGGATGAAGAAATTAAAACTCGATTGATTTGAAACAAGATACCTATGATTTTTGTCATGATAAAGAAAATTTTGCAAGATTACGTTAGTAGAACACCGAGAGATTTTCAAATATTTTCGGGTATATAAGCTAATTATCCCGTAATGTGTTGAACACAGTGAAGTCTGTTGTGCTGTCACTGCCACTTGCTGTGGCGGTTTTTGCTGGTCTTATCAGACCGGAGTACTTTTTCTCTGGCCTCGTTAGGCTGGTTAACCTCATAGACCGGGTGATGCTGCACCACACAGTTGAAACAATTATGAACTATCGAAAAAAAAATATAATATATATAGACAGACAAATTATTACACATAATTGTATTGATATTTTCTTTTAATTACAACACTCACATGCATAATCCGTAGGAAACTATATTGCATTGTCTTTAATATCATCATTAGTAAGTTAACAAACCACACATTCAACCAATAAGCTTTAAGAACGTACGCATAAATAATCCTTCATAAAGTTTATTGCGCTTGCATTTCATAACTCTGGATCAATTGCATTCAATAATCTGCATCAATGAACCAGCGTGAGCAGATAATCTTATTCGTTTCATTGGTACGCAAACATGTCATAGAAACTTGATGAGTTTCATCTTCTTGCCAGTTTGTAATGTTGACCCTTAGTTTTGAAATATAAGGGAATTCCCGTTTTCTATTTTAAGATCATTGACGTGTAGGAGTCGGTGTTTCTTGCATTGCAAAGAAGTTAACATTATATAATATTGTCGAATCGATTTATGAGTGTATACATGCACCATTTATGTAATATTTACACTTTTCTTCGGCTTAAATTAAGTGCGAGAACGTCATATATGTAACACATTCACCTTTATGAAAGCTTGCATGAAAGGTTTTTATAAAGGGACATTACTAAGCTTTGTAACCAAAATTTTAAGCACCAGTTTTCAGAAGAGTTTTGTCATAATTTGAGTTTTTTCTAGAACAGTAGGATGAAGAAATTAAAACTCGATTGATTTGAAACAAGATACCTATGATTTTTGTCATGATAAAGAAAATTTTGCAAGATAACGTTAGTAGAACACCGAGAGATTTTCAAATATTTTCGGGTATATAAGCTAATTATCCCGTAATGTGTTGAACACAGTGAAGTCTGTTGTGCTCTCACTGCCACTTGCTGTGGCGGTTTCTGCTGGTCTTATCAGACCGGAGTACTTGTTCTCTGGCCTCGTAAGGCTGGTTAACCCCATAGACCGGGTGATGCTGCACCACACAGTTGAAACAATTATGAACTATCGAAAAAAAAATATAATATATATAGACAGACAAATTATTACACATAATTGATAACGGTATTTTCTTTTAATTACAACACTCACATGCATATACCGTAGGAAACTATATTGCATTGTCTTTAATATCATCATTAGTAAGTTAACAAACCACACATTCAACCAATAAGCTTTAAGAACGTACGCATAAATAGTCCTACATAAAGTTTATTGCGCTTGCATTTCATAACTCTGGATCAATTGCATTCAATAATCTGCATCAATGAACCAGCGTGAGCAGATAATCGTATTCGTTTCATTGGTACGCAAACATGTCATAGAAACTTGATGAGTTTCATCTTCTTGCCAGTTTGTTATGTTGACCCTTAGTTTTGAAATATAAGGGAATTCCCGTTTTCTATTTTAAGATCATTGACGTGTAGGAGTCGGTGTTTCTTGCATTGCAAAGAAGTTAACATTATATAATATTGTCGAATCGATTTATGAGTGTATACATGCACCATTTATGTAATATTTACACTTTTCTTCGGCTTAAATTAAGTGCGAGAACGTCATATATGTAACACATTCACCTTTATGAAAGCTTGCATGAAAGGTTTTTATAAAGGGACATTACTAAGCTTTGTAACCAAAATTTTAAGCACCAGTTTTCAGAAGAGTTTTGTCATAATTTGAGTTTTTTCTAGAACAGTAGGATGAAGAAATTAAAACTCGATTGATTTGAAACAAGATACCTATGATTTTTGTCATGATAAAGAAAATTTTGCAAGATTACGTTAGTAGAACACCGAGAGATTTTCAAATATTTTCGGGTATATAAGCTAATTATCCCGTAATGTGTTGAACACAGTGAAGTCTGTTGTGCTGTCACTGCCACTTGCTGTGGCGGTTTTTGCTGGTCTTATCAGACCGGAGTACTTGTTCTCTGGCCTCGTTAGGCTGGTTAACCTCATAGACCGGGTGATGCTGCACCACACAGTTGAAACAATTATGAACTATCGAAAAAAAAATATAATATATATAGACAGACAAATTATTACACATAATTGTATTGATATTTTCTTTTAATTACAACACTCACATGCATAATCCGTAGGAAACTATATTGCATTGTCTTTAATATCATCATTAGTAAGTTAACAAACCACACATTCAACCAATAAGCTTTAAGAACGTACGCATAAATAATCCTTCATAAAGTTTATTGCGCTTGCATTTCATAACTCTGGATCAATTGCATTCAATAATCTGCATCAATGAACCAGCGTGAGCAGATAATCTTATTCGTTTCATTGGTACGCAAACATGTCATAGAAACTTGATGAGTTTCATCTTCTTGCCAGTTTGTAATGTTGACCCTTAGTTTTGAAATATAAGGGAATTCCCGTTTTCTATTTTAAGATCATTGACGTGTAGGAGTCGGTGTTTCTTGTATTGCAAAGAAGTTAACATTATATAATATTGTCGAATCGATTTATGAGTGTATACATGCACCATTTATGTAATATTTACACTTTTCTTCGGCTTAAATTAAGTGCGAGAACGTCATATATGTAACACATTCACCTTTATGAAAGCTTGCATGAAAGGTTTTTATAAAGGGACATTACTAAGCTTTGTAACCAAAATTTTAAGCACCAGTTTTCAGAAGAGTTTTGTCATAATTTGAGTTTTTTCTAGAACAGTAGGATGAAGAAATTAAAACTCGATTGATTTGAAACAAGATACCTATGATTTTTGTCATGATAAAGAAAATTTTGCAAGATAACGTTAGTAGAACACCGAGAGATTTTCAAATATTTTCGGGTATATAAGCTAATTATCCCGTAATGTGTTGAACACAGTGAAGTCTGTTGTGCTGTCACTGCCACTTGCTGTGGCGGTTTTTGCTGGTCTTATCAGACCGGAGTACTTGTTCTCTGGCCTCGTAAGGCTGGTTAACCCCATAGACCGGGTGATGCTGCACCACACAGTTGAAACAATTATGAACTATCGAAAAAAAAATATAATATATATAGACAGACAAATTATTACACATAATTGATAACGGTATTTTCTTTTAATTACAACACTCACATGCATAATCCGTAGGAAACTATATTGCATTGTCTTTAATATCATCATTAGTAAGTTAACAAACCACACATTCAACCAATAAGCTTTAAGAACGTACGCATAAATAATCCTTCATAAAGTTTATTGCGCTTGCATTTCATAACTCTGGATCAATTGCATTCAATAATCTGCATCAATGAACCAGCGTGAGCAGATAATCTTATTCGTTTCATTGGTACGCAAACATGTCATAGAAACTTGATGAGTTTCATCTTCTTGCCAGTTTGTAATGTTGACCCTTAGTTTTGAAATATAAGGGAATTCCCGTTTTCTATTTTAAGATCATTGACGTGTAGGAGTCGGTGTTTCTTGCATTGCAAAGAAGTTAACATTATATAATATTGTCGAATCGATTTATGAGTGTATACATGCACCATTTATGTAATATTTACACTTTTCTTCGGCTTAAATTAAGTGCGAGAACGTCATATATGTAACACATTCACCTTTATGAAAGCTTGCATGAAAGGTTTTTATAAAGGGACATTACTAAGCTTTGTAACCAAAATTTTAAGCACCAGTTTTTAGAAGAGTTTTGTCATAATTTGAGTTTTTTCTAGAACAGTAGGATGAAGAAATTAAAACTCGATTGATTTGAAACAAGATACCTATGATTTTTGTCATGATAAAGAAAATTGTGCAAGATAACGTTAGTAGAACACCGAGAGATTTTCAAATATTTTCGGGTATATAAGCTAATTATCCCGTAATGTGTTGAACACAGTGAAGTCTGTTGTGCTCTCACTGCCACTTGCTGTGGCGGTTTTTGCTGGTCTTATCAGACCGGAATACTTGTTCTCTGGCCTCGTTAGGCTGGTTAACCCCATAGACCGGGTGATGCTGCACCACACAGTTGAAACAATTATGAACTATCGAAAAAAAAATATTATATATATAGACAGACAAATTATTACACATAATTGCATTGATATTTTCTTTTAATTACAGAACTCACATGCATAATCCGTAGGAAACTATATTGCATTGTCTTTAATATCATCATTAGTAAGTTAACAAACCACACATTCAACCAATAAGCTTTAAGAACGTACGCATAAATAGTCCTACATAAAGTTTATTGCGCTTGCATTTCATAACTCTGGATCAATTGCATTCAATAATCTGCATCAATGAACCAGCGTGAGCAGATAATCTTATTCGTTTCATTGGTACGCAAACATGTCATAGAAACTTGATGAGTTTCATCTTCTTGCCAGTTTGTTATGTTGACCCTTAGTTTTGAAATATAAGGGAATTCCCGTTTTCTATTTTAAGATCATTGACGTGTAGGAGTCGGTGTTTCTTGCATTGCAAAGAAATTAACATTATATAATATTGTCGAATCGATTTATGAGTGTATACATGCACCATTTATGTAATATTTACACTTTTCTTCGGCTTAAATTAAGTGCGAGAACGTCATATATGTAACACATTCACCTTTATGAAAGCTTGCATCAAAGCCTTTTATAAAGGGACATTACTAAGCTTTGTAACCAAAATTTTAAGCACCAGTTTTCAGAAGAGTTTTGTCATAATTTGAGTTTTTTCTAGAACAGTAGGATGAAGAAATTAAAACTCGATTGATTTGAAACAAGATACCTATGATTTTTGTCATGATAAAGAAAATTTTGCAAGATTACGTTAGTAGAACACCGAGAGATTTTCAAATATTTTCGGGTATATAAGCTAATTATCCCGTAATGTGTTGAACACAGTGAAGTCTGTTGTGCTGTCACTGCCACTTGCTGTGGCGGTTTTTGCTGGTCTTATCAGACCGGAGTACTTGTTCTCTGGCCTCGTTAGGCTGGTTAACCTCATAGACCGGGTGATGCTGCACCACACAGTTGAAACAATTATGAACTATCGAAAAAAAAATATAATATATATAGACAGACAAATTATTACACATAATTGTATTGATATTTTCTTTTAATTACAACACTCACATGCATAATCCGTAGGAAACTATATTGCATTGTCTTTAATATCATCATTAGTAAGTTAACAAACCACACATTCAACCAATAAGCTTTAAGAACGTACGCATAAATAATCCTTCATAAAGTTTATTGCGCTTGCATTTCATAACTCTGGATCAATTGCATTCAATAATCTGCATCAATGAACCAGCGTGAGCAGATAATCTTATTCGTTTCATTGGTACGCAAACATGTCATAGAAACTTGATGAGTTTCATCTTCTTGCCAGTTTGTTATGTTGACCCTTAGTTTTGAAATATAAGGGAATTCCCGTTTTCTATTTTAAGATCATTGACGTGTAGGAGTCGGTGTTTCTTGCATTGCAAAGAAGTTAACATTATATAATATTGTCGAATCGATTTATGAGTGTATACATGCACCATTTATGTAATATTTACACTTTTCTTCGGCTTAAATTAAGTGCGAGAACGTCATATATGTAACACATTCACCTTTATGAAAGCTTGCATGAAAGGTTTTTATAAAGGGACATTACTAAGCTTTGTAACCAAAATTTTAAGCACCAGTTTTCAGAAGAGTTTTGTCATAATTTGAGTTTTTTCTAGAACAGTAGGATGAAGAAATTAAAACTCGATTGATTTGAAACAAGATACCTATGATTTTTGTCATGATAAAGAAAATTGTGCAAGATAACGTTAGTAGAACACCGAGAGATTTTCAAATATTTTCGGGTATATAAGCTAATTATCCCGTAATGTGTTGAACACAGTGAAGTCTGTTGTGCTCTCACTGCCACTTGCTGTGGCGGTTTTTGCTGGTCTTATCAGACCGGAATACTTGTTCTCTGGCCTCGTTAGGCTGGTTAACCCCATAGACCGGGTGATGCTGCACCACACAGTTGAAACAATTATGAACTATCGAAAAAAAAATATTATATATATAGACAGACAAATTATTACACATAATTGTATTGATATTTTCTTTTAATTACAGAACTCACATGCATAATCCGTAGGAAACTATATTGCATTGTCTTTAATATCATCATTAGTAAGTTAACAAACCACACATTCAACCAATAAGCTTTAAGAACGTACGCATAAATAGTCCTACATAAAGTTTATTGCGCTTGCATTTCATAACTCTGGATCAATTGCATTCAATAATCTGCATCAATGAACCAGCGTGAGCAGATAATCTTATTCGTTTCATTGGTACGCAAACATGTCATAGAAACTTGATGAGTTTCATCTTCTTGCCAGTTTGTTATGTTGACCCTTAGTTTTGAAATATAAGGGAATTCCCGTTTTCTATTTTAAGATCATTGACGTGTAGGAGTCGGTGTTTCTTGCATTGCAAAGAAATTAACATTATATAATATTGTCGAATCGATTTATGAGTGTATACATGCACCATTTATGTAATATTTACACTTTTCTTCGGCTTAAATTAAGTGCGAGAACGTCATATATGTAACACATTCACCTTTATGAAAGCTTGCATGAAAGGTTTTTATAAAGGGACATTACTAAGCTTTGTAACCAAAATTTTAAGCACCAGTTTTCAGAAGAGTTTTGTCATAATTTGAGTTTTTTCTAGAACAGTAGGATGAAGAAATTAAAACTCGATTGATTTGAAACAAGATACCTATGATTTTTGTCATGATAAAGAAAATTTTGCAAGATTACGTTAGTAGAACACCGAGAGATTTTCAAATATTTTCGGGTATATAAGCTAATTATCCCGTAATGTGTTGAACACAGTGAAGTCTGTTGTGCTCTCACTGCCACTTGCTGTGGCGGTTTTTGCTGGTCTTATCAGACCGGAGTACTTGTTCTCTGGCCTCGTAAGGCTGGTTAACCCCATAGACCGGGTGATGCTGCACCACACAGTTGAAACAATTATGAACTATCGAAAAAAAAATATTATATATATAGACAGACAAATTATTACACATAATTGATAATGGTATTTTCTTTTAATTACAACACTCACATGCATAATCCGTAGGAAACTATATTGCATTGTCTTTAATATCATCATTAGTAAGTTAACAAACCACACATTCAACCAATAAGCTTTAAGAACGTACGCATAAATAGTCCTACATAAAGTTTATTGCGCTTGCATTTCATAACTCTGGATCAATTGCATTCAATAATCTGCATCAATGAACCAGCGTGAGCAGATAATCTTATTCGTTTCATTGGTACGCAAACATGTCATAGAAACTTGATGAGTTTCATCTTCTTGCCAGTTTGTTATGTTGACCCTTAGTTTTGAAATATAAGGGAATTCCCGTTTTCTATTTTAAGATCATTGACGTGTAGGAGTCGGTGTTTCTTGCATTGCAAAGAAGTTAACATTATATAATATTGTCGAATCGATTTATGAGTGTATACATGCACCATTTATGTAATATTTACACTTTTCTTCGGCTTAAATTAAGTGCGAGAACGTCATATATGTAACACATTCACCTTTATGAAAGCTTGCATGAAAGGTTTTTATAAAGGGACATTACTAAGCTTTGTAACCAAAATTTTAAGCACCAGTTTTCAGAAGAGTTTTGTCATAATTTGAGTTTTTTCTAGAACAGTAGGATGAAGAAATTAAAACTCGATTGATTTGAAACAAGATACCTATGATTTTTGTCATGATAAAGAAAATTTTGCAAGATTACGTTAGTAGAACACCGAGAGATTTTCAAATATTTTCGGGTATATAAGCTA
Organism: Perna viridis; assembly: GCA_037379345.1. Classification (NCBI taxonomy): domain Eukaryota; kingdom Metazoa; phylum Mollusca; class Bivalvia; order Mytilida; family Mytilidae; genus Perna; species Perna viridis. The sequence continues at coordinate 43,484,194 of CM074518.1, read as the reverse complement.
ATTATCCCGTAATGTGTTGAACACAGTGAAGTCTGTTGTGCTCTCACTGCCACTTGCTGTGGCGGTTTTTGCTGGTCTTATCAGACCGGAGTACTTGTTCTCTGGCCTCGTAAGGCTGGTTAACCCCATAGACCGGGTGATGCTGCACCACACAGTTGAAACAATTATGAACTATCGAAAAAAAAATATTATATATATAGACAGACAAATTATTACACATAATTGATAATGGTATTTTCTTTTAATTACAACACTCACATGCATAATCCGTAGGAAACTATATTGCATTGTCTTTAATATCATCATTAGTAAGTTAACAAACCACACATTCAACCAATAAGCTTTAAGAACGTACGCATAAATAGTCCTACATAAAGTTTATTGCGCTTGCATTTCATAACTCTGGATCAATTGCATTCAATAATCTGCATCAATGAACCAGCGTGAGCAGATAATCTTATTCGTTTCATTGGTACGCAAACATGTCATAGAAACTTGATGAGTTTCATCTTCTTGCCAGTTTGTTATGTTGACCCTTAGTTTTGAAATATAAGGGAATTCCCGTTTTCTATTTTAAGATCATTGACGTGTAGGAGTCGGTGTTTCTTGCATTGCAAAGAAGTTAACATTATATAATATTGTCGAATCGATTTATGAGTGTATACATGCACCATTTATGTAATATTTACACTTTTCTTCGGCTTAAATTAAGTGCGAGAACGTCATATATGTAACACATTCACCTTTATGAAAGCTTGCATGAAAGGTTTTTATAAAGGGACATTACTAAGCTTTGTAACCAAAATTTTAAGCACCAGTTTTCAGAAGAGTTTTGTCATAATTTGAGTTTTTTCTAGAACAGTAGGATGAAGAAATTAAAACTCGATTGATTTGAAACAAGATACCTATGATTTTTGTCATGATAAAGAAAATTTTGCAAGATTACGTTAGTAGAACACCGAGAGATTTTCAAATATTTTCGGGTATATAAGCTAATTATCCCGTAATGTGTTGAACACAGGGAAGTCTGTTGTGCTCTCACTGCCACTTCCTGTGGCGGTTTTTGCTGGTCTTATCAGACCGGAGTACTTGTTCTCTGGCCTCGTAAGGCTGGTTAACCCCATAGACCGGGTGATGCTGCACCACACAGTTGAAACAATTATGAACTATCGAAAAAAAAATATAATATATATAGACAGACAAATTATTACACATAATTGATAACGGTATTTTCTTTTAATTACAACACTCACATGCATATACCGTAGGAAACTATATTGCATTGTCTTTAATATCATCATTAGTAAGTTAACAAACCACACATTCAACCAATAAGCTTTAAGAACGTACGCATAAATAGTCCTACATAAAGTTTATTGCGCTTGCATTTCATAACTCTGGATCAATTGCATTCAATAATCTGCATCAATGAACCAGCGTGAGCAGATAATCTTATTCGTTTCATTGGTACGCAAACATGTCATAGAAACTTGATGAGTTTCATCTTCTTGCCAGTTTGTTATGTTGACCCTTAGTTTTGAAATATAAGGGAATTCCCGTTTTCTATTTTAAGATCATTGACGTGTAGGAGTCGGTGTTTCTTGCATTGCAAAGAAGTTAACATTATATAATATTGTCGAATCGATTTATGAGTGTATACATGCACCATTTATGTAATATTTACACTTTTCTTCGGCTTAAATTAAGTGCGAGAACGTCATATATGTAACACATTCACCTTTATGAAAGCTTGCATGAAAGGTTTTTATAAAGGGACATTACTAAGCTTTGTAACCAAAATTTTAAGCACCAGTTTTCAGAAGAGTTTTGTCATAATTTGAGTTTTTTCTAGAACAGTAGGATGAAGAAATTAAAACTCGATTGATTTGAAACAAGATACCTATGATTTTTGTCATGATAAAGAAAATTTTGCAAGATTACGTTAGTAGAACACCGAGAGATTTTCAAATATTTTCGGGTATATAAGCTAATTATCCCGTAATGTGTTGAACACAGTGAAGTCTGTTGTGCTGTCACTGCCACTTGCTGTGGCGGTTTTTGCTGGTCTTATCAGACCGGAATACTTGTTCTCTGGCCTCGTTAGGCTGGTTAACCCCATAGACCGGGTGATGCTGCACCACACAGTTGAAACAATAATGAACTATCGAAAAAAAAATATTATATATATAGACAGACAAATTATTACACATAATTGTATTGATATTTTCTTTTAATTACAGAACTCACATGCATAATCCGTAGGAAACTATATTGCATTGTCTTTAATATCATCATTAGTAAGTTAACAAACCACACATTCAACCAATAAGCTTTAAGAACGTACGCATAAATAGTCCTTCATAAAGTTTATTGCGCTTGCATTTCATAACTCTGGATCAATTGCATTCAATAATCTGCATCAATGAACCAGCGTGAGCAGATAATCTTATTCGTTTCATTGGTACGCAAACATGTCATAGAAACTTGATGAGTTTCATCTTCTTGCCAGCTTGTTATGTTGACCCTTAGTTTTGAAATATAAGGGAATTCCCGTTTTCTATTTTAAGATCATTGACGTGTAGGAGTCGGTGTTTCTTGCATTGCAAAGAAGTTAACATTATATAATATTGTCGAATCGATTTATGAGTGTATACATGCACCATTTATGTAATATTTACACTTTTCTTCGGCTTAAATTAAGTGCGAGAACGTCATATATGTAATACATTCACCTTTATGAAAGCTTGCATGAAAGGTTTTTATAAAGGGACATTACTAAGCTTTGTAACCAAAATTTTAAGCACCAGTTTTCAGAAGAGTTTTGTCATAATTTGAGTTTTTTCTGGAACAAATGAATGATGAAATTAAAACTCGATTGATTTGAAACAAGATACCTATGATTTTTGTCATGATAAAGAAAATTTTGCAAGATTACGTTAGTAGAACACCGAGAGATTTTCAAATATTTTCGGGTATATAAGCTAATTATCCCGTAATGTGTTGAACACAGTGAAGTCTGTTGTGCTGTCACTGCCACTTGCTGTGGCGGTTTTTGCTGGTCTTATCAGACCGGAATACTTGTTCTCTGGCCTCGTTAGGCTGGTTAACCCCATAGACCGGGTGATGCTGCACCACACAGTTGAAACAATTATGAACTATCGAAAACAAAATATTATATATATAGACAGACAAATTATTACACATAATTGTATTGATATTTTCTTTTAATTACAGAACTCACATGCATAATCCGTAGGAAACTATATTGCATTGTCTTTAATATCATCATTAGTAAGTTAACAAACCACACATTCAACCAATAAGCTTTAAGAACGTACGCATAAATAGTCCTACATAAAGTTTATTGCGCTTGCATTTCATAACTCTGGATCAATTGCATTCAATAATCTGCATCAATGAACCAGCGTGAGCAGATAATCTTATTCGTTTCATTGTAACGCAAACATGTCATAGAAACTTGATGAGTTTCATCTTCTTGCCAGCTTGTTATGTTGACCCTTAGTTTTGAAATATAAGGGAATTCCCGTTTTCTATTTTAAGATCATTGACGTGTAGGAGTCGGTGTTTCTTGCATTGCAAAGAAGTTAACATTATATAATATTGTCGAATCGATTTATGAGTGTATACATGCACCATTTATGTAATATTTACACTTTTCTTCGGCTTAAATTAAGTGCGAGAACGTCATATATGTAATACATTCACCTTTATGAAAGCTTGCATGAAAGGTTTTTATAAAGGGACATTACTAAGCTTTGTAACCAAAATTTTAAGCACCAGTTTTCAGAAGAGTTTTGTCATAATTTGAGTTTTTTCTGGAACAAATGAATGATGAAATTAAAACTCGATTGATTTGAAACAAGATACCTATGATTTTTGTCATGATAAAGAAAATTTTGCAAGATTACGTTAGTAGAACACCGAGAGATTTTCAAATATTTTCGGGTATATAAGCTAATTATCCCGTAATGTGTTGAACACAGTGAAGTCTGTTGTGCTGTCACTGCCACTTGCTGTGGCGGTTTTTGCTGGTCTTATCAGACCGGAGTACTTGTTCTCTGGCCTCGTTAGGCTGGTTAACCCCATAGACCGGGTGATGCTGCACCACACAGTTGAAACAATTATGAACTATCGAAAAAAAAATATTATATATATAGACAGACAAATTATTACACATAATTGTATTGATATTTTCTTTTAATTACAGAACTCACATGCATAATCCGTAGGAAACTATATTGCATTGTCTTTAATATCATCATTAGTAAGTTAACAAACCACACATTCAACCAATAAGCTTTAAGAACGTACGCATAAATAGTCCTTCATAAAGTTTATTGCGCTTGCATTTCATAACTCTGGATCAATTGCATTCAATAATCTGCATCAATGAACCAGCGTGAGCAGATAATCTTATTCGTTTCATTGGTACGCAAACATGTCATAGAAACTTGATGAGTTTCATCTTCTTGCCAGTTTGTTATGTTGACCCTTAGTTTTGAAATATAAGGGAATTCCCGTTTTCTATTTTAAGATCATTGACGTGTAGGAGTCGGTGTTTCTTGCATTGCAAAGAAGTTAACATTATATAATATTGTCGAATCGATTTATGAGTGTATACATGCACCATTTATGTAATATTTACACTTTTCTTCGGCTTAAATTAAGTGCGAGAACGTCATATATGTAATACATTCACCTTTATGAAAGCTTGCATGAAAGGTTTTTATAAAGGGACATTACTAAGCTTTGTAACCAAAATTTTAAGCACCAGTTTTCAGAAGAGTTTTGTCATAATTTGAGTTTTTTCTAGAACAGTAGGATGAAGAAATTAAAACTCGATTGATTTGAAACAAGATACCTATGATTTTTGTCATGATAAAGAAAATTTTGCAAGATTACGTTAGTAGAACACCGAGAGATTTTCAAATATTTTCGGGTATATAAGCTAATTATCCCGTAATGTGTTGAACAAAGTGAAGTCTGTTGTGCTGTCACTGCCACTTGCTGTGGCGGTTTTTGCTGGTCTTATCAGACCGGAATACTTGTTCTCTGGCCTCGTTAGGCTGGTTAACCCCATAGACCGGGTGATGCTGCACCACACAGTTGAAACAATTATGAACTATCGAAAAAAAATATAATATATATAGACAGACAAATTATTACACATAATTGTATTGATATTTTCTTTTAATTACAGAACTCACATGCATAATCCGTAGGAAACTATATTGCATTGTCTTTAATATCATCATTAGTAAGTTAACAAACCACACATTCAACCAATAAGCTTTAAGAACGTACGCATAAATAGTCCTTCATAAAGTTTATTGCGCTTGCATTTCATAACTCTGGATCAATTGCATTCAATAATCTGCATCAATGAACCAGCGTGAGCAGATAATCTTATTCGTTTCATTGGTACGCAAACATGTCATAGAAACTTGATGAGTTTCATCTTCTTGCCAGCTTGTTATGTTGACCCTTAGTTTTGAAATATAAGGGAATTCCCGTTTTCTATTTTAAGATCATTGACGTGTAGGAGTCGGTGTTTCTTGCATTGCAAAGAAGTTAACATTATATAATATTGTCGAATCGATTTATGAGTGTATACATGCACCATTTATGTAATATTTACACTTTTCTTCGGCTTAAATTAAGTGCGAGAACGTCATATATGTAATACATTCACCTTTATGAAAGCTTGCATGAAAGGTTTTTATAAAGGGACATTACTAAGCGTTGTAACCAAAATTTTAAGCACCAGTTTTCAGAAGAGTTTTGTCATAATTTGAGTTTTTTCTGGAACAAATGAATGATGAAATTAAAACTCGATTGATTTGAAACAAGATACCTATGATTTTTGTCATGATAAAGAAAATTTTGCAAGATTACGTTAGTAGAACACCGAGAGATTTTCAAATATTTTCGGGTATATAAGCTAATTATCCCGTAATGTGTTGAACACAGTGAAGTCTGTTGTGCTGTCACTGCCACTTGCTGTGGCGGTTTTTGCTGGTCTTATCAGACCGGAATACTTGTTCTCTGGCCTCGTTAGGCTGGTTAACCCCATAGACCGGGTGATGCTGCACCACACAGTTGAAACAATTATGAACTATCGAAAAAAATATATTATATATATAGACAGACAAATTATTACACACAATTGTATTGATATTTTCTTTTAATTACAGAACTCACATGCATAATCCGTAGGAAACTATATTGCATTGTCTTTAATATCATCATTAGTAAGTTAACAAACCACACATTCAACCAATAAGCTTTAAGAACGTACGCATAAATAGTCCTTCATAAAGTTTATTACGCTTGCATTTCATAACTCTGGATCAATTGCATTCAATAATCTGCATCAATGAACCAGCGTGAGCAGATAATCTTATTCGTTTCATTGGTACGCAAACATGTCATAGAAACTTGATGAGTTTCATCTTCTTGCCAGTTTGTTATGTTGACCCTTAGTTTTGAAATATAAGGGAATTCCCGTTTTCTATTTTAAGATCATTGACGTGTAGGAGTCGGTGTTTCTTGCATTGCAAAGAAGTTAACATTATATAATATTGTCGAATCGATTTATGAGTGTATACATGCACCATTTATGTAATATTTACACTTTTCTTCGGCTTAAATTAAGTGCGAGAACGTCATATATGTAACACATTCACCTTTATGAAAGCTTGCATGAAAGGTTTTTATAAAGGGACATTACTAAGCTTTGTAACCAAAATTTTAAGCACCAGTTTTCAGAAGAGTTTTGTCATAATTTGAGTTTTTTCTAGAACAGTAGGATGAAGAAATTAAAACTCGATTGATTTGAAACAAGATACCTATGATTTTTGTCATGATAAAGAAAATTTTGCAAGATTACGTTAGTAGAACACCGAGAGATTTTCAAATATTTTCGGGTATATAAGCTAATTATCCCGTAATGTGTTGAACACAGTGAAGTCTGTTGTGCTGTCACTGCCACTTGCTGTGGCGGTTTTTGCTGGTCTTATCAGACCGGAGTACTTGTTCTCTGGCCTCGTTAGGCTGGTTAACCCCATAGACCGGGTGATGCTGCACCACACAGTTGAAACAATTATGAACTATCGAAAAAAAAATATAATATATATAGACAGACAAATTATTACACATAATTGATAACGGTATTTTCTTTTAATTACAACACTCACATGCATAATCCGTAAGAAACTATATTGCATTGTCTTTAATATCATCATTAGTAAGTTAACAAACCACACATTCAACCAATAAGCTTTAAGAACGTACGCATAAATAGTCCTTCATAAAGTTTATTGCGCTTGCATTTCATAACTCTGGATCAATTGCATTCAATAATCTGCATCAATGAACCAGCGTGAGCAGATAATCTTATTCGTTTCATTGGTACGCAAACATGTCATAGAAACTTGATGAGTTTCATCTTCTTGCCAGTTTGTTATGTTGACCCTTAGTTTTGAAATATAAGGGAATTCCCGTTTTCTATTTTAAGATCATTGACGTGTAGGAGTCGGTGTTTCTTGCATTGCAAAGAAGTAAACATAATATAATATTATCGAATCGATCTATGAGTGTATACATGCACCATTTATGTAATATTTACACTTTTCTTCGGCTTAAATTAAGTGCGAGAACGTCATATATATAACACATTCACCTTTTATAAAAGCTTGCATCAAAGCCTTTTAGAAAGGGACATTACTAAGCTTTGTAACCAAAATTTTAAGCACCAGTTTTCAGAAGAGTTTTGTCATAATTTGAGTTTTTTTTCTGGAACAAATGAATGATGAAATTAAAACTCGATTGATTTGAAACAAGATACCTATGATTTTTGTCATGATAAAAAAAATTTTGCAAGATTACGTTAGTAGAACACCGAGAGATTTCCAAACATATTAGGGTATATAAGCTAATTATCCCGTAATGTGTTGAACTCAGTGAATTCTGTTGTGCTCTCACTGCCACTTGCTGTCACGGTAATTGCTGGTCTTATCAGACCGGAGTACTTGTTCTCTGGCCTCGTTAGGCTGGTTAACCTCTTAGACCGAGTGATGCTGCATCACACAGTTGAAACAATTATGAACTATCGAAAAAAATTATATAATATATGTAGACAGTCAAATTATTACACATAATTGATAACGGTATTTTCTTTTAATTACAGAACTCACATGCATAATCCGTAGGAAATTATATTGCATTGTCTTTAATATCATCATTAGTAAGTTAACAAACCACACATTCAACCAATGAGCTTTAAGAACGTACGCATAAATGGTCCTACATAAAGTTTATTGCGTTTGTATTTCATAACTCTGGATCAATTGCATTCAAAATTCTGCATAAATGAACCTGCGTGAGCAGATAATCTTATTCGTTTCATTGGTACGCAAACATGTCATAGAAACATGATGAGTTTTATCTTCTTGCCAGTTTGTTATGTTGACCCTTAGTTTTGAAATATATACGGGAATTCCCGTTTTCTATTTTAAGATCATTGACGTGTAGGAGTCGGTGTTTCTTGCATTGCAAAGAAGTTAACATAATATAATATTGTCGAATCGATCTATTAGTGTATACATGCACCATTTATGTAATATTTACACTTTTCTTCGGCTTATATTAAGTGCGAGAACAGCATATACGTAACACATTCACCTTTATGAAAGCTTGCATCAAAGTCTTTTGGAAAGGGACATAATTTGAGTTTTTTCTAGAACAGAAGGATGATGAAATTCAAACTCGATTGATTTGAAACAAGATACCTATGATTTTTGTCACGATAAAGAACATTTTGCAAGATTACGTTAGTAGAACATCGAGAGATTTTCAAACATTTTCAGGTATATAAGCTAATTATCCCTAAATGTGTTGAACACAGTAAATTCTGTTGTGCTCTCACTGCCACTTGCTGTGGCGGTTTTTGCTGGTCTTATCAGACCGGAGTACTTGTTCTCTGGCCTCGTTAGGCTGGTTAAGATCTTAGACCGGATGATGCTGCACCACACAGTTGAAACATTTATGAACTATCGAAAAAAATATGTATAATATATATAGATAGACAACTTATTACACATAATTGAAAACGGTATTTTGTTTTAATTACAGAACTCACATGCATAATCCGTAGGAAATTATATTGCATTGTCTTCAATATCATCATTAGTAAGTTAACAAACCACACATGCAACCAATGAACTTTAAGAACGTACGCATAAATAGTCCTACATAAAGTTTATTGCGCTTGTATTTCATAACTCTGGATAAATTGCATATCAAATCTGTTCAAGTGAACCAGCGTGAGCAGATAATCTTATTCGTTTCATTAGTACGCAAACATCACAGAAACTTGATGAGTTTTATCTTCTTGTCAGTTTGGTATGTTGACCCTTTAGTTTTGAAATATAGGGGAATTCCCGTTTTCAATTTCAAGCACATTGACGTGTAGGAGTCGGTGTTTCTTTCATTGCAAAAAGAAGTTAACATAATATAATATTGTCGAATTGATCTATTAGTGTATACATGTACCATTTATGTGATATTTTTTTTTTTTGGCTGAAATCAAGTGTGAGAATTTCATATATGTAACAAATTATCCTTGATAAAAGTTAGCATCACAGCCATTTATAAATGGACATTACTTAGCTTTGTAACCAATATTTTTAACACCAGTTTTCATAAGAGTTTTGTCATATTTTAAGTTTATTCCAGAAGAAAAAGACTTTTAAAATTACAACACGATTGATCTAAAATAATGTTATGATTTTTTGTATAACGAAGAACATTTTGCAACTTTACATTGGTAGAACACCGAGGGATTTTCAGACATTTTCGTGTATATTAGCTAATTTTCCCATAATGTGTTGAACAAAGTGAATTCTGTTGTGCTCTCACTGTCACTTACTATGATGGTTTTTACTGGTCTTATCAGTCCGGAGTACATGTTTCCTGGCCTTGGTAAACTGGGTTAACCGGTTCGATCGTGTAAAGCTGCATCAGTCGGTAGAAACAGTTTTGAAGTTTAGAAATAATGTAAAACAGATAGGAAACTTGTAATGCGTGCTGAATAACGGTAGTCATTTTAATTTCTGAATTCATATCAATAATCCGAAGAATAAATATACTTCATTATTTCAAATATTTTCTTTACTAAGTTATCGAACCATACATTCAACCAATGATCTTTTAGAACGTACACTTAAATAGTCCTACACGACGTTTATTTCACTTGTGTTTCATAACTCTGGATGAAGTGCATATCAAATCTGCACAAGTAAACCAACGTGAATAGAGAATCATATTCCTTTATTTTTCCACAAACCTGTCACGCATGCAAATATCTAGATTTAAATATAGATCGAGTACGTCATTAAAGATTTATACATTCTAAAGTACGACTTGCTCAGTACAGTCCTTATTAAAGGTCCTAAATACCGTAAACTACACTCCATAAATTTCAAAAAATATTAAATCCATAATTAATTCTATATGGATCTTGCGAGATTTGAACGATCTTCTGGAAATTCTCAACGCTTAATTGTTATTGGGATATAACAGTATCAAGACCTATGATTTTTGTTGAAACCCTATTTACTACTTTTTCCAATACTCTTTTGAAATCCCGACGAAAAATCCTTATACATTTACATCGTTGTTACAAATGTACCAAAACCTACGGAACACCTAGATATACATACGTAGTACTTCATAGAGATTCACCATTTTTTTTGTACATGCAGATTAATAATCATCTTTAAAATATACTAAAGATGATGTCAAAACGTTGAAATTTTTTATTGATAAGATATTTGTCCGGTGTGGTGGATTAGTTTTTTAAAAGATGGTCGGCTTCCAATATTTACAAATTGTGCTCTGCTATCCTGTGGCCCTTTTCAGAAAAAAATCCTAAGAGTAAAATCAGTCTTAAGTTATGACGTCAAACTACTTTATTTACTATGACGTCATAACTTACGACTAATTTTACTCTTACAATTCTTTGTGAAAAGGATCTCTGGCATATTCTGGCACGTCATAACTTACGACTTATTTTACTCTCTGGCATATTACTGTGCTCATATATGTCTGACTTTATAGTTGATCTGATCCAAAAGAAGGAAAATCGTTTAACCGTATCTCTGTTGATCACCGTTGCCACCATATAGGTAACGTATTGTGTTTAAAAATCATACATCAAATCTACCCCTCAAAACTTGACATAAAGAACACTACCGATATTGTGAAGACATCCTCATATTTTGATCTACAACCAAGACCAAACTGCATAAATGTATACCACAAACGCGATGTCTTCTCATTTTTTTCCTTTCAATTGTTGCCATAGTCCTTCAGCTACTGCATGTAAATTTTTCATATAACAACTCATACTTTATGCCTGACCTTGCCTATGTGTGCCGTGCTGGATTTCTTGAAATAAGGGTTCCGAAACAGGTTCATGGTATTACAATATTGCAATCATCACTACGGAAGGTTTTATATCGACAACAACACGTGGATCGTTACATTGTATCCATCTCCACCATTAAAACACATTACATTTGTTTACTTGTTATAGTTTTCCTTTCCTCTTTTGTCTATCCAAGTCGCGACATTTTATCAGCAAACTTGTCGTTTTTCTTTTAATTTTAAGTGAAGTTTTGTCCTTTTAGTGCACCTGATTCATACTCCCAGTTTTAAGTAGTCCATGTTACTCATTTAATTTTATTCCTTAATGCTAGTTGTTTTGGTTATTTCATGTTCTTTGTTGTTTCTGTTCTCAAGTTCTAGACTCTATCCTTAAAATTCATTCTTTAATTTGCGCTAAAATCTTGGTTCTATTGATTATTCCTTAGAACTATGCATGTCGAAAGAGTATAATCAAGGGTCCCAAGGTCAGAGCGGCAATCAAAAGAATGCAAACAAGGGACGAAGCCGTGACATAGAAAACAGACACACACTTTAAAGAACATAAAGCAACTAAAATCAAACATAAAAAGTTACAAAAGCAAATGAGCAACTCAGAATCCACTGGGAGCATGGACCAGGTGCACCGGAAGGGTGAGCGTCCTCTGCTTTTCTAGAAACACCTGCCAAGTTGCTCATAAAAAGTCAAGCCCGAGTTAGACGAAAGAGGAAAGGAAAACTATGACACGTTGAACACGTCAGTTTTCACGGCGCAAATGAACTCAACATTCCAGCATTTTGTAAACATCTGTATATTTTGGAAAATGATTTGGAATTATTTCTTACAGAGTATGAGGGATCTCAACCAAGAACAAGGTACCTGTACCATCTTGTTCGGAAAAACAGCGATGTATCATGATTTAAAGTCAGGATTGTAACCGAGTATGGGGAAAAGAAGCATACAGTGTTGCAAAATCATTGGTTTTAATGCTATTATATTCTAATAATAGTCTTGAACCGATTGTCTTCGAAAGATATTTCGATTTTTTTCAGGATCAACATTAAATTAATACCACTACGGGAGTAACAAGCGTTGTGATAGGACTGCAGACCCTCTTTGACAGCTGTGAGTATAGAAGTTTAAAGTTGTGAAAGAGGTTAGGTGGTACATTTTGCAGATCCATCTATTTAACATTGTTTGTATGGATTCTTGTGGATTTTAGGAATCCAGTACATAAACGGTAAATCACAATCATCGTAAAGAGACCAAAAGAGAAAAGCACAGATTTATGATTCCCTTTGATAAACTTTCCTTTATTGGGTTGTCTCAATATACTGTCATGGAGTTATCTTTAAATTCAATGAATTTTGAATTAAGGTTATTTTGGGAAGGTGGTCTTTCTTTACTTTTTTACAATATTTATATATGAAAACTATGGACCATACAATAATTCAAAATATAAAAAAATGAATTTTTATGGTTTCTAACATTTTCGTAAATCTGGTTTTGCCTTATTATCAAGTTTTACAGAATTTCGGCATTTCACTACTCAAAACCGTCAGTGTTATTTTAAATACCGATTTAACAATGCAATCATATGTTGGAAAACAGATGCAAACGTCTTTTCATATACCAATAATAAACATAATATTGGTCTGTTAAAATGACCTCATGTGAATATTTTATCTTCAAGAAGCTAAAATATAACAAGGAAAACCACGGCTTTACATTTTCATTGCATAACAGACATATGCATAAACCTTCTTCGTTCCAAGTTTACTTTAAAAAAAATTGATGATTTTTTTTAACAAACGTTAGCGACTATTTCCAAGTCCGTCTTCCAAATCAACATTCGATGCTGCTTTGACAGCGAAAGCTTGACGTCTCTTTCTTAGCCCACCGTCAAAATTAACATTTGATGCTTCGTGGACAGCAAGAGCCTCACGTCTCCTTCTTAGTCCTTCTTCCAAATCAACATTTGACGTCGCTCTGACAGCAAGAGCTTGGCGTTTCTTTCTTAGTCCGTCTTCTAAATCAACATTCGATGCTGCTTTGACAGCGAGAGCTTGACGTCTCCTTCTCAGTCCACCATCAAAATCAACATTCGAAGTTTCCTGGACAGCGAGAACCCGACGCTTTTTTCTAAGTCCGTCTTCTAAATCAACATTCGATGCTGCTTTGACAGCAAGAGCTTGACGTCTCCTTCTCAGTCCACCATCAAAATCAACATTCGAAGTTTCCTGGACAGCGAGAGCCCGACGCTTTTTTCTAAGTCCGTCTTCTAGATCAACATTTGATGCTGCTTTGACAGCGAGAGCTTGACGTCTCCTTCTCAGTCCACCATCAAAATCAACATTCGAAGTTTCGTGGACAGCGAGAACCCGACGCTTTTTTCTAAGTCCGTCTTCTAGATCAACATTTGATGCTGCTTTGACAGCGAGAGCTTGACGTCTCCTTCTCAGTCCACCATCAAAATCAACATTCGAAGTTTCGTGGACAGCGAGAACCCGACGCTTTTTTCTAAGTCCGTCTTCTAAATCAACATTCGATGCTGCTTTGACAGCGAGAGCTTGACGTCTCCTTCTCAGTCCACCATCAAAATCAACATTCGAAGTTTCGTGGACAGCGAGAACCCGACGCTTTTTTCTAAGTCCGTCTTCTAAATCAACATTCGATGCTGCTTTGACAGCGAGAGCTTGACGTCTCCTTCTCAGTCCACCATCAAAATCAACATTCGAAGTTTCGTGGACAGCGAGAACCCGACGCTTTTTTCTAAGTCCGTCTTCTAAATCAACATTCGATGCTGCCTTGACAGCGAGAGCCTGGCGTCTCCTTCTCAGTCTCCCATACAAATCAATTTTCGACGATCCATGGGCATGGTATGCTCCAATATTTGCAATTAGAACTGAAAGACAAGTATTATTAGTTGATAGATATTTATGAATATATTCATAGATTCGTGCAATTGCATTTTGGTTTTGTTTAAACAAGTAGATAATCGAAAATATTTTGAAGGTATATATATGCACGTTAAAACTTTTGAATTTACGGAAAATATGAAACTAACATTTTTACATTGCTACAAATTAAATCAATCACAATGCAAATTCAATATAACTTGAACTATTAAACTTATGTGTTGATCATTTTAACTTTACAATACTGTAAAATAAATGTGAATAATTGGAGGTAAAACATTATACACCTTATTTCTTACCAAATGTCAATGCACTAACACCAACGACCTTCATTGAAGACGCTAAATAATATCAAAAACGAACGAAAGGAAATGATTTTGCGATTATTTATACCATATTCACTAAACAAAAACAAGTTGAAATTGGACCCTATCATGATAAAAAAATAACAGTTAATTTCAAGGAAATTTAAAACCACATCCTTCTTGGAAAAATCGTAACAGGAACATTTGTTTCATATTGCCTTTTGCCATCTACATGCACCAGGTCGTAACGTCTTTTAAAAATTACCAATTTATTTTATTGTCGTACGGTTGACCCTTTTTGTAATTCATTATGATGTTATATTAAGCTTGCTGCACCTTTATAATTCGATAAAACGATTGTCATGTCATATTAAATGTTTATCCTATATATGTTTCAAAGGGGTAAATTCACTAGTTTCTGGCCTACTATCTTGCCAAAATTTCAACTTACTTTTTGAAATTTACCATTTGCCTATTTTAAAGCTAAAACACTATTTGAATACTAATATACAGAAAATACATGCTGTGGTGCGATATTTTTTTCATAAGAAGGGCACAAAACTCTACATCTACACAGTTTTCGGAGGATTGTTACAAAAATGTAAGAATTATGGGTAGTTTTTTAATCCAAAGATAGAGAGCGCAAGCTTTGAACAACAGTATCGTTTGTCAGGAGTTGTAATGGTACAAAAGGCTTTTTGTAGAAATATCAAAGAGTTCGATAAATGTGTTTTACATTTTCTACATAAAAATGTCTCATAAAATAAGCTATTTTAATACAATTCGGCGAGATTTTCAAATTTTGCGTTATTTACCTCAACAATTTTAGTGCAATACATGCATTAACAGCAATGAAAATTTGTTTTTAACGAAAGTCACATATTCAACTAGTAAATTATGCAATTTTCAAATTTATTTGAAATACTTTAGTTTTTGGGGCTGATTTTGATATTTTCTGAACATACTCCTTTAAACTGAAAGCATACAAAAGTTACACAGATGTAATATGTTAAATAAAAAAGCTGGATTTTATCATCCAATTTGGGGGAAAAATGAATGAAACCTCCGGTGCATTCGATGTGCCTTTTCTTCATTCATGATCGATCATATAAATACTAGACATTGTCGTTTTCGATATAATTGACTCCGGCAGGTAAAATTTTGTTCAAAATAAACTCTACACAAAAGACATCTTGCCACAACATGAACCATTCAGAAGAATGTAATCTTTGCAAAATATAAAAATGAGTTTTTTCATATATAATCGGGAAGTTTGAACAATAAAACATAGAATGCACCTATTTTATGTACTTATGATGTTTTGGGTGGATTTGAGTACATCACACATTTTGCTGTTAAACAAAGACTTGCTTTGTAGCATAATCTGCTATTCGGTACAAAATATCTTTAAATATTAAGCTGAACACCTAAACGTGAATTCACTATTGCCTAATTCCTTCTTAATTAAATGAAATGTTATAAGTATGAATACACAAAAAAGTCTTCAACTGATCGACTTACAAAACAATTCTTGAAGCTTTAATTTTTTCTACATGTAAATTGTGACAACCTATTCGGATTCGGATTTAATTTTTAAAAAACATCTACAATGTCCCAAAAAGTTTACGAATAAACTTTGGTCAATTAGGAAGAAAACTTGTTTGCAAGAAATAGTGTGAATTTCTTTACTGTCAATCTTAGTTTGCTTATCCAGTAGATCAATTTGTATTGAAAAACACTGTGCAACTGATAAAATAACTATAGTTGAGCATAGTCTGATATAGAGTTCCAATTATATGATTTTAATCACAAAGTAAGAAAAATAAAATTGTATGATGATTCTAGACGATCATAATTAAAGGGAAAGAATTAAGTCAGGCTCTTACGATAAATCATACACAAGTAAATAAAAAGTAAATAACCTTTAATGCCAAATGCACTTTTGTAAAATGCACAAAGCTACGCAAAAATCGAAATCTTTGAAATATATGTGGATAGCCATCTTGCTCTTCAATATGAATGAAAACCATAAGCAAACTTTATTTATTTTTATCGATAGCTTCCATTTAAATCGTGACGTTACTAAGTCGGTTTGGACTGAACTGCTACAAGTACTGCACATATTATGTGTAAACAAAGAATATGTTGTAAATATTTCTAAGAAATTGTTTTTCTTATCACTAAAACATACTGTCTAGTCCATTTTACGACTACAGATATGATAAAATAGATAAATTCAAATTTTCTGTTTGCAATTTGCGTACACGTTATTTCTCAATCACTTCTGCATATTTTGGGTTGAAATTATAGGAAAAAGTTCCTAATTCGCGCTTATTTCGGACATTATAATCAATTACCTATTTACTTGCATTTTACAAACCGACTTTGTGACGTCACAGCTGAAACGATCATGGTGGTGCCCACAAGTGATGGGAATTTGTATTCAATTATCAGAAATAGCGATTAATTAGTTAAGAAAAGGAAATTTTTAAACTTTTTTAAATTTAATTTGTATGAACATTTAACAGATCAGTTTCGATATTTATGATTTGCACGATAACATGGTCTTCTGTTTTAATGGAGACATGACCCAAATAAAACATCCTTCCATCATATTTGTGTTTGTACATACCTTATGGATTTAATGTTTATTACGTTAAATGTTTATATTTACCCTATGAATGGTCTATTTAGTATGCATAAAATTGAAACACACAAGTACAGTTTAAAGAAAGCCTACGTCAGTGGTTCACATGTAGATTCATTGAATTTTATACACATGTGAAACAGAAGAAATCATTGCATATCGTAAAAGCGTTAGTATTGATTTAAGTGAGATTATAATGCATAGAGGTACAATATTCCTGTGGCGGGTATTTCTAGAAAAGCATAAGACGCTTATCCTACCGGTGCACCTGGTCCATGCTCCCGGTTTTTAGTGGAGTCCGAGTTGCTCATTTACTTTTGTTACTTTGTATGTATGATGTTAGTAACTTTATGTTCTTTGTTGTGTATGTCTGTTTCCATGTCTGGTCTTTGTCCCTGGATTGCATTCTTTTGATTACCCAATAACCTTTGTTCCCTTGATTACTCTGTTGATGAATACGCAGCATTAAATTTCTATCGAGTTCTCATTTTTTGTAAGCCGAACATCCTCAAGTCATACATACTTTTCAGCACTAGACTGTTGAGCAGTAGGACAGCACGTAAAGAACGACATTTTATGTATCGGAATTTTCTTTAAAGATTCGATATTTTACGAATGGTGCGTGTGTCTGTTTTCCCTGACTAGTCTTCATTCCTGGATTGCATTCTTTTGATTTTCGCTAGAATCTGGGTTCCCTTTTTTGCCCTTGCATTCATACAGTCATATCGAAATTGGAAGTATCATGTTTTTAAATTTTTGCCAAAATATGTTTTGAAAACAAATTCAAATAATGATGCTGTATTATTTGATTTAAGCGTTAATCTTTGTAAGAACCAAATAGTGCATGACACGTGGTAAAACATTAAAAGTTTAATTTGACACTGTGTACCATCATATTCAAGGAAATAACAAGACTTTGCATATCAGTTTTGTTAACTGTGTTTTAATTTCATTTAAAAGCACTGAATATTTCAAATCTAATGATACAGAGATTAAATAATGATATTTGCAATACAGAATACATTATATTGTCAGATCGTTGGGGTTTGACATACATATTTCTGATTTTTCACCTTTTGCCTGGTTTATACAAAAATACACTTACACATTGAAAGGTTGGAACTGGAGGCAAAGCTATGAAAAATAAGAAAATCATTACAAGAAATATTAATTAAACATCTAATTAAATCGCTGAATAAGAAATAAATGAGAATCCTGAACACAAACCTTTGAACATGTTACCTAACAAGAATTAGACCACATCTACCTTCAGCTATGATAAAGATGAAGACAATTTTTTGTCGACAATATATGACAACGTTACTAAAAATTTGGCAGCAACAACGTCTCGAAAATGCCAATCTGTTTGGAATCAACTTATCTACATTGACAATTATTGTTACAGTCATAACATTTTCGCGTCTATGGTACTTGTATATTTTATCAACGCCTAAAATTTTTGTTTGGGTTTTCTGATACTGTTTCCAATACTGCATTATTCCCACAGAGGCTACCACAAATGCATGTTTTTCATCAGGCTAATTCAAAGAATTTCCTTGTTATCTTGCTTATCTGCTAATTTACTGCGCATTAAATATCATTATATTTTTTGTTTATTTCGTTATGATTCAATTGATCTTGTAAAGCGTTTGTCACGTTTATATAAATTTCGAATTTCAATTGTAGACAAAAATAGCTTATAACATCTATAGAATTAAGGTACGTACAAATTTTTAATGTTCTTTCTAGATGTGTTTCATGCTTGACAAATATACTACATTATAGTGGTTTATGTAATACAAATCTCACTCCGTAAGATGAAAAAACAATAACACTAGTAATTATGTAAATTGTTACAGTTTTATGGAAAAAAGTATTTAGCTTTAAAGTCCACACGAACCTGCCTATTTTCAGAAAACAATGTCATGAAGTAAATCAACAAACAAGGAAAAAGACATTCTGTCAAGAAAACTAATTGTCATTATTGTAATAAACATGATATTTTTTTTTTTTTTTTTTTTTGCAAATTTAAACAAAAATTGAAACCTTGAAAAACATGATGCTATTCTTAGAATTAAATGACGTGAAATTCTAGTTTTCATATACATGCGCATCAACCTTTTTAATCCAATATTTATGAAATGCGCAACTATCATACAACCTTAAATGAAAATGACGATTCAAATACTGGTATTTTTTGGTATATTCTATTATGGTGAGTACATATTTTTTTTTTCAATTCTGAATCATGAACTAGTTTATTTGTTGTCTTTTTAGATTACGGACAGCTATCGTCAATATCATTATATAAAGGCACATATTGATTTTTTATAATTTTAAATATAACGAGAATAGGCATTGTGGATAAGTCAAAGAGACAACTACCCCCATCGAGATGACATTGTCACCCCAAGTCAACCCAGTCTTCAGTGAACGCCGCGGAAATCCTCATACCACATGGCTGGCTGCAACTGGTCCCAAAACATCATAATACACATGTACAGCGAAAAAGTAGCCCCGTTATACTCAAGTAACATAAAAAAAATAAACTCAAGGGAAAAATAAAAGAAGACATACAGAGGACACAACCCATGTCATGCCAAAAACTGCTGTTATATAAAGCGTTTTAATTCTGTAAAGAATCAATGTGAATACTAAAAATGCTATCCTTAATGATTTGCCAACATGGCTATATCCTTTACGAATGAGCCTAGTCAACGGTTAGGTAACTTTTTGGTTGAGTATCGAGCTTTCCGTCCTTTGTGTAGAATGTTACCGTAAAATTGCAAAACAAAGGTTGAGGTACAAGTACATCTGTACTTGAGAGTGAGATCCTTGAATAGGTTGCAAAAATGTGATTGATTTAACTTGCTTATGATCTCGAAAACCTTAATGTTTTAATTTCTACGTTATATAAAGATTTTCGTTCGTTAAAAACCTAAACATTGTTACAAATCCGAGCAAATCAAACCAATTGTGATATGTAAACACCATAAGATGGTGATAAAGGGACATCACCATCTAAAACGGAAAGTTGACAATAGGGAATGACAAATCATCCCTTTCATCATTAATTTTAATATTAAGTTTACCATTATCGATATGGATACTAAGATCAAGAAACGGACATTCGTTATTTTCAATATTTCCTTTATTCAAACACAGTTTTACAAGATTACCACACCTAAGTTGGATGTTTGTATGACTTTAGTACAAAAAATATAGTATAAGTTCGATTAAGAAAACATTTATGAAACTCTTGAATCTTCCTTCCATCTAATAAATCATGGAGTGGGTATCATATGGAGATGTTCCGTCCCTTCAACAAGCCTTAAACCTTAAACATAAATAAGGCGATCCAATGGCGTAGCTATAAAACACTATAAATGCGTGCTTACAAAACATTTTGGTGTATATTCATTTACTTTTCGAAATTTCCCGTGATCTTTTAGGTTCCTATCTATATGTACTTGAGAACCTGGACTTTACTTGGAATACGATCGTGGTTTCTCCTTTTATATGCAGCATCGTGCCAAAAGGGAGCCTCATTTTGATTTCTGAAATGATAGGCTTATCCATTAGCGACTTTAACGAAATGTTACCTTATCAATATTACACTTTAAAACAATAAACCGTTACTATGGTTTTGAGATTTTATTTCCAAATTAAAAAATAAAAGAGATTGAATAAAAAATAACATTTGAAAATTGGTTGGTATCTTACATCTTTTTTTTATTGAGTTATATTTTTAATGACTCATCACATCACTTTTTTAATACTTGTTTTGCCCAAATGAAATTTGGATGAATCTTTTACAAGATGAACCAAAGCTCGGTTTTTTAAAATATTTTCAATGAAATCGCATATAAAATGTTTTTGCCGATTACATAAGAGCACAGCTCTTGGATCACATCTAGCTGCCTCGTGACAATGGCAAGTAGTAGACCGGTTGTGCCATAACTTCTTTAACATTACCCGATTGATGCGAGAAATGTAAACCTGGAAATGAGAAATGTCTCTCATCAATCAGGACGTCTGAAAGAAGTCATGGCACAATTGGTCTTTTCGTTGTTAACGTTTTTATTTCCTTTTATTAGATTAGTTATCGAGTGATAAATTTAAAGAACATATTTTTGCATTCATTTTCTTGAAATTAAAAGTACTTTCATAAAATTGAAGGAAAGCCACCTGCTCACCAAAATAATAGTTTATCAATAGACTAATTTACGTCTCCAGTTCCTTTTCTACATAAAAATACGTTTACTGTTTCTAATGTAAACATGTTTACACTCAATCTCTTAATGGGTTCTATCAAAATATTTCAAAATATATCCAGCGATGCTGATGTCAAGTAGTTATCATTTGAAATAACCAAAAAAGCCAGTCAACTTAAACTTTACGATATTATAATACAGCAGATAAAGCAAGTATATTGTTTCCTGCAATTATTTTTTTAGTTAATGACTTTTGACTCTCTATTCTAAATAAAATACCTATTTTAATGTGATTTATTTTTTATTAGCTTCGTCTCTACGAGAACTGCCATACATAACATCACAGAAAGATGCAGATGGAAAACTTGTTTATGAAATAAAGATATCACAGCCTAATGTTAAGGTTTACAACGTAAGTAATTCTTTTCTAGATTGAAATGGACTAATCAAAATTTAATTAAATTCATAGCATCAAAATCAGCCTTATTGCCTTAAATGAAAACCAGTTGTTACAAATTTATGATGATTAAATTTCAAAGCCATTTAAAAAATTTATTGTATATGTATAACATAACTACATTTCCATAATTTATTTGTGGAGAAAGATTTATGTTTGCAAAATCTACCCTTGTTCCGTCGCCTGAAAAGGGACGAACGAGACATCAAGCTTGAAACATTAAGACAATGCTCGCTAACCTTTTCAACCAATCCTTTCTTTATTCGTCTACCCTGGATTACATTCTTTTGATTTCCGCTAGAATCTTAGTTCCCTTGATTATATCTATCATTCATAGTCAATCAGGGCCCAGTTGTTCAAAACTGTGATTATATTTAATAAATATTAGCCCTAACGAGTCGTTAAAAATAATTACATGTTAGTTAACGCTTGCGTTAAAATGTGTTGCATAAAATTATTTAACGACTTTGTTAGCTAACACCATGTTAGCTGATTAATGTTAAAATATTACCCATGATCCTGCAAAATAAAAGTACGGGAAAATGTGCACCCCAAGTATCTTCTGCAAAAAAATGTCTGAAGCAAACCAAAAGAGACTGCGAAGAGACAGAAAAATAAACTTTACAGCGGCTGAATCATGTGTTCTTGCTGAAAGAGCTAGTACTGAGCTTGAGTGTTGAAGGGCTCATTCAGCAATTCTATAACAACAAAGAAAAAAAATGAGATGTGGGGAAAGATAACAGAAGAGGTGAATGCTATTGGCATTTGTTTCCGAACGGAAGATGAAGTAAGAAACAAGTATAGGAATATGTCTCGTGGGGCAGAAGGGAAATATTTCTCAGCCAAAAAACATGCCAGAGTAATTGGAGGAGGGCCACCTGTACCTACCAACAAACAGGTATCTGAGGCCAATGGGGTTGATGGAGGAATAGAAACATCAGTAAATATTAGTGGTAAGCAACGAATTATAACTTTTACTTACATGTACATGTTTAGCTATGCAACGTCAATGAACTGAACACTCTCTGCAGTCGATATTGACCAAATTATCTGATCAAGTACAAAATCTTAGCAAGATCAATGACATATTTACAAGCAATAGATTTGTACATGAGGAGATGAAAATCACTTCCAATCATTCAATATTCAGCTTAACACACCAAGCTTTAACTTACATGTGACAAACAACATGGCGTCTTTAGAGTGCCATTTAAATGTGTTTTATAGTTAGAAATTGTCCGTTAGATCTATTACCTGTTTTCAACTATCTGGTATAAAATAACAATAAGGATATATATATATATTTCAATACACCTCCGAATCTCACATACAAACAGACAAGGATGACATGACCTCAGTTGCTGTAGAAGCTATATGGGAAAATAAATTTGAAATACATCACAGAAACCTTTCTGTCAGCCAACCTGCAGAGAGTAGCAGCACTGCAGACAGTAAAGACACCCCTTCTCTACCACAGAGGACAGCTGCCCTTAGGATTCCTGATAATTATAATCTACCTCCTACTATACAAGCAAGAGCAGCTGCATCTGCTGAAGCAGCATGTAAACATGTATCAATTATTTAGATTTAGTGTAAATTATTATAAGATTTTCCACTTAGTTGTAACTTTGCTTAATTCTCTTAAAAGCGAGTACATGTACAATAAACACAAGTTAAATTAATCTTCATAAATACTGAATTTAAAGATGCAGCCTTACCTGTGGTGTGAGGATTTCCTAGTTCATTGAATACCAATGGGTGACCTTGAACTCACATTTTTATCAAGAAGGGGTTGGATGTCTCTTTGACATATTCCCCATACCTATATTTTTGTTAAATAATTAATTACATAATTACACTTTTGTATTATTGTAGATCAAGTGGTTCTGGTAAACTCACTGCTGGGGATGTCTATGCGTGGCAGATTTTGTCATGCCAGGGTAATGTTGAAAAAATAAGAAGCAAATTGAAGTAGTCAATAAAATTTTGAATAACATGGACAAAAATGATACTGAGGCTATGTTATCAGTTTGATGGGCAACTGATATGAGTTCCTTAATTTTCTGGTTGTTTGTTTAATTGTTGATTGTTTTTTTTTTTATATAAATGTATTGGCAAACATTTTTTTAATAGTTGTTTTGATAGCAGAAAATATGTTCTGGCAATATGGTCTCTAATTCTCCTCCCATCTTGACCATTTCCATTGCACACATCATCATCAACATGTTCTTGGAAGTCATCATTCAGGGACACAGCAATATTATGGTTCATTCCACAACCCATAATGATGCGACATACTTTACCAGGTTGTATACGGATCTACACAATATAAGATTACATTAAAAAATAAATAATAAAATGCTTAAATTTTGCAGGGCGCAGCTTGATACACGCACAGAAGTCTTACCCTGAACTGTTGGAAAGGTGTATATGAACACCCATTCAAACTTGACACAGCTTTGACTTTTGGTTATGATTAGATATTTGACACAGAATTAAAAATACATCATATACAAAAAAAAAGACTTTAAGGCACCAGTTATTTTTATCATAAAAAAATCAGTGGGGGATAACAAATTATATCCAAATTATTATTCTACAAAAATATTGTTGTATTTGGAAATTTGTCCATAAAAAAATTAACCCCCTTTCAGTGATGAAATGGTCGGTGCTTAAGGACAGAAATTAATTTAAAGATATTCAAATTGATCTGGATCCTCATTATTGAAATGGATGATCTCTTACACTTCCAGTTTTACCATAATTATTGACATTATTTGTATTAGCAGTAAGGGGATGACCAATTGATTCTAAAGGGGATGGGGCTGCTCAATTAAAAATTAAATCAATAGGTCAACAGGTGCCCTCCAATTTGTCCTCATTTCAGGACTTAAATAGTTCGAAAAGACTATAGATATTGATTGGACTGGTTCAAAATTGAACTTCACTTTCTAGTACTGATATCCGTTGAGTATGTATAATGGCACCATTTCAAGCGAAATTTGATGTTGCAAGGGACCACAGTAAACAAAAAATACCTGAAGCATCACAAATGTCTTGCACATTTATGCTGTGAAAGTTCTTCCTGTTTACGAATGAAGCTTCATCAAGATTTGGTGCTTGCAGTGTGATATTGGTTCCATCAACTGCCCCCAAAACATTTGGAAAACCAGCATAGAAATCCCCCTTGTTTGTTGTACACATGGCCACTTGATGAAATCGTTGGTCTTTCTACATATTGACTTTGTAACCGCTGTAACCACTCACGATACTGTGCTCTTGTTCAGACCTAAAGTATCCCCTATCACTTAAAGAAAGCTTCCTGATGCATAAAATCTAAGGGCTATCAATACTTGCTGTTCTACAGATAATGCATGGTTCCTATTGGTTTCCCTTACATGATTCAGACGATTGGATACAAACAAAATGCCTTCTCTTCCAAATCTGCATCTCTGTCTAAGTTCCTCATCAGAAAGGTCCAACGATAAACTATCTCTATGACGGAAGTGTCGTTGTCTTCTTTGAACAGGTACTTGCATAAGTTGATTTAAACACGTCGTTAAGATAGTGTTATTTTTAACCACAATTTTAACGAAAAATTTAACGCCAAGCTAGCCTAATCATGTTTTGAACAACTGGGCCCAGACTATCAACCTTAATCTTTTACGAATTCCTAGCAATGGATACTTTTAGATAAGGAAAATGTTAGAGATACACTTTTACAAAATAAGAAGGAACAAGTCATAATAAACTATACTAAGTTTTTCGACTTCATTATACATATGAGCCACTTAATTTGACATAGCACAGACCTGAAAACATCGTGCAATACTTGTTTTGGTCTACTTGCGCTTATAATTAAATAAACATATAAACAGCGAAACAACAAATTCACGGAGAGCATAATCCCCCAGTCACATGCACGATTTTTTCTTACAAATCTTCCAAAATTTACAAGATTCGTCAAAACAAACAAATCCATTTAAACCAGTGATTTGTAATTGCTATATAATTAGTTATGATTTTGAACCATCACTGTATGATCTTAAGATGAATAAATGCAATACAATGCTTTACTGATATATACGGCTAGTGGACGTATACATACAAAATGTACAAGATTTTTAAGAATCGTTGCGAGCGGAATACGAGTTATTGCGCTTTCATACCAGCTTTTGTGAATAACTAACGAATATTGATTACTTTTTCACGACAATTCGCGGTTTAGTTACTTGTTTTGTATGAACGGTAATGATTTTTCAAATGAGAGGCATATAAAAATAAATATAAATTGTACGACCATGAGTCTTAAATGATGAATTTAGGCATTTTATCAGTAAATATTGTACTGTAACTATTTTCCTAATTTCAATCTTCTAATCATTGTACTCCTGTCTGTATGTATACTGTTGCAATTTTAAAAAAAAGTGTTGTTTTCGTCTTTCTATTACCGGACGTTGATGTACTATATATATTACGAAATTTCTTTATGACTTTTATAGTTATAGTAAAATTGGATGTTTGATTTCTTGTCTTGCATATTATGTATGTATTTGTTTTATTTTTTATTCTATTCTTCTTTTTCTTAAAGATACCTATATTAATTGATCTTGCCTCTGTTTTATTATAGGCAGACCAGTATTTTTGCTTCACGAAGGTTTTAGAGGAAATAGGTGAAGCATATGTGTGTAAGTGCATGTGTTACAATATTTATGAAGTTGGTTTCTTGATGAAATATTGAAGATCAGAATTGTTAATTTCACTAGGTTCTATTGATTTATTGCTATTTAACGGGTACTGTGTAGAAATGGGTGTTTCCAAACGTTTATGCTACCAAAATGATATATACAAAACAATGGTCATCTACTTTCAATAGCTATACAAATACTTTATCTTCTTGTTTGCAGTTTGTCAAGTTATACATTTCAGTGAACAGTTATATAGAATATGATCATAGGTATATTCATCATGTCTCAACAAGTTTCTGTGATGAACCTGCAGATTTTGCACAGAAAGGTCCTTGGTAATGTATTTTAAAAATGTGATTTACAATACAGAATAGTTGACTTTGTTTTCATCGTTTTACTACAGTTTAAACCACGCTTAATAACCAGGTGCACGTGGTCCACGCTCCCACTTTTTAGTGGAGTCCGAGTTGCTCATTTGCTTTTGTTACTTTGTATGTATGATTTTAGTTACTCTATGTTCGTTGTTGTGTATGTCTGTTTTCCATTCTTCTTAATTTTTTTTTTATCAAAAATGATAATAAAATGCTTTAAGAAAGGAAGATATCAAGGTATATTGATATCACATCTTTGGTTCTCTAATCAAGCTTTCTTTCAGTCTGCTGACTACCTATTCCAGTACAGAATTTCTGACACTAATAAACTAGGTTGTATTACTTTGAACGATAACGAACTACACTGTGCAATATGACAATGTAGAATTCAATATCATTCTAATAAATCTTTCTTTACGAGTGGCATCACAAGCAAAACTGTAAACACAAGAAGTCATGATGACTTAAGTTCCAAGTCTATCTTACTTTAAGGATTTTAATGCAACTTATGCGGTTTTCTTTTGTTTGTCGGTGAAATACAAAGAAGACTTAACATACGAATATGCGGTTATCTCGAATTAACACCAACACATTAAGGTTATCAACATTTCAATCAATCATATCATTCAATCGTTACTATGAAAGGCCGTATTTGTGAAAAATAATACCACCAAACGAATAGACATATCATGAGTAAAATAGAGTAGGAAAAGAGAGTAAAACTGGATACGCAGACTAAATACTGCAATAACTAACAAAAGCAATTATAACATCATTTACAGAATTACATATGAAGGGAATATCTTAAGTCGATATAATAATAACGTAAATGTGATGAATTTGATTGAAAACAATCCAAGACGGATTAGGATCACGGTCATTGCCAATTCACATTACCAAAGACAAGGGATGTCTCGATAGATGTTTTCCTCCTTTCTAACAGAAACATTTTCGACTTCTTCACATTCACATTTAACTGTACTCTACACCTCTCAAATTACTGTACTCTCTTGACAAACAAGTATTGATACTCCAGTTTCTGAACCTAACTCATCATTATACAGAGGTGTAGCATTTATTCTGGATATTGGTCATTGCAAACTCTTTAAACCAGATTGTGTTAAAGGTCAAGATTAAGTGAGACTCAAATGCCAGAAAATGCGGATGCCAAATTTGTGGTTTACATCCTACATCAACAAAACAACGAAAAAATTCCACAATATTTCAAGAAACATATCTATACTGAATATTTCATATTACATCTATTGTATCCAAAATTCTCAATAAAAAGAGTGTATTGCTCGACCTCAAGGTTACGGACCTCAAGGTTACGGACCTTAATTTATATAAACTAGTTTTGTAGGGATTGTACTTTAAACAGAGACAGGTCATGTCCAGGAAGTGCAGTGACAGGCCATGGGGTTGATGATTTCATTAACGAACGAGAAAAGTTAATACAATTCCCAAAAGGTAGAGTTCTCTTAAACATAAGACTTGTAAACTGCCATATTCTGTCAAGTTGAACTTTAAGTACTTCCTACTTTGCAAGCTATATTGTTGAATGCGTTAACATTTTTGTGAGTACTTGGGTCCATTATAAATCAAATAAATAAATCATTTTCTAACGCGAAAATTATCCGGAGAAAATTGTTTCACGTGATTTTCATGAATTTTACGTGGCTTTTAACTAATTTTAGCACGAAAAAATTTCATAGAGTTCATGTGGAATTCTGGTAAATAAAACCTTCACGTGAACTTCAACTAATTTTGTTTACATGAAATTCATGTTAAGTGACCTTCGTGTGAAAGTCTTATAAATATCGAGTGTAGTTTATGTGCAATTTATGTGAAGATCGGTTGGCATTAATTCCACGTGAACGCTATTTTGCATCTGTACAACAATGACTATACATTTTGTATAGGAATAATTATCGTTTTCTCTTAATAAACCATTTATCATATTTCTCATTGTACATAGCATACGAAATCACATGCATTAATGACCTTTATTATCCTTGATGTTTCTAGATGTTTCCATAAGGGTTGGATCATTGGCAACGCTGAGATTTTTCATGTTCGAATCTCATTTTAAATCTCCAGTTACAGGTTAGTGTGACAACTACGACACTAAACAAAAATCCATTTCCATATAATGCCGACACTGAAATAACTTCAATACTTTTTTTTCATTATAAAGACTATAAGTTTAAACATGTTTCGCAAGTCTTAAGGATTTAAATTGTTAATGATACTTTGTTACAAAAAGTCCAGTTGCTTGATCCATACCACTGAAAAGGCTGAAATTCAATTCCTCCATATAATATTTAAAACTCTTATTTCCAAACGCTTAATGTTTACAACTCGAGCCCGAAAAGTTTATATACATGGACATCGAATAATGTATGTGTAAAACCCCCTTTGCTAGCTAATAGTACTATTTCTTCCTCTTTACTCGTTGGGGGTTATCAAATAATTAACCAATGTACAGTCCACATCACCAAAACATTCAGTATATCTCTCTTCCAGAGCAGTTTGAATAAACTTGATCCTCGGATTTTATCAATTCGAATTTTTATTTCTGGTTGAAACAAATCAAATTTCAAGAGATATTTTAGTTTCATAATTTGTTTTATTTTAGAATCGACGCACCCCTTGGTCAACATTACTTTGACATTTATTAAATCACCGTAAGTGTTCACTTTTTAAGTTGAAAAAGACATGTATGTATTGTAGAAAAGGTTTTTATTATAGTTTTCATTGGTAATATCTTTTTTTAAATGATCTTAGATGGGCTGCAGGCCACACTGAATTCCTTGTACTAAGTTTTTTTTACTTTTCAAAATACAAACGATATGATTTTTTTCCAGGACTAGGTATTTATATCAGACAAATTTGATGATAACATCCGGACAGATTCCTTCAAAAATGGATAAAGGTAATGATATAACACTTATTTTATCATGAACCTTTTATATTAATTGTTTAATGATTTCTACGTAGTGGAGTCCGAGTGGCTCATATGCTTTTGTTACTATGTATGTATGATTTTAGCTCCTTTATGTTCTTTGTTGTGTATATCTGTTTTCCATGTCTGATCTTTGTCCCTGAATTACATTCCTTTGATTATTGCTATAATATTGGTTCCCTTGATTATTCTTTCCCCGTTATCTTTGCTATGTGTCTGTTTCCCGTCCGGTCTTTCTCCCTTGATTTCTTTTGATTTCTGCTAGAATCTTGGTTTCCTTAATTACTTATTGACTATTGCTTTCCTCATAAATATTTGATTTAATGAAACTAATAATGTGTTCTTCGTTAGTTTTCTGCAATTTATTTCCTCGTTTTTTATAATTGTTTTTGCATAAATTACAAAATACTCTAACGTTATAATCATTTCTATTTTTTTTTTTTTTTTTGACAGGCTTTAATGCTGACATTGCTTGTCCATGGAATAAGCCAGAAGTTGTAGCATTCGGAGTTACTTTGCATACACATCATTATGGTATGGTATTTCAATTTTTTTATCAAACACAATGTTATCCTACCAACTGAAAAGATAATGAGTACTTGTGATTTTAGTTAATGATATCAATCACTCAAGTAATGGACATCCCAATTAACAAATTATATGTCCACTCAGTTTCTCATCATCACAGAGTATACTTGTAAAAAATCCGAGCAAAAAGGGAAATAGGTTGACATCAGTAC
Organism: Perna viridis; assembly: GCA_037379345.1. Lineage (NCBI taxonomy): Eukaryota > Metazoa > Mollusca > Bivalvia > Mytilida > Mytilidae > Perna > Perna viridis. The sequence goes on along the minus strand of CM074518.1, from coordinate 43,453,443 downwards.
AATTTTCATGGTAGTCATGATTCTCCTACACTGATTTTCTATATTACGCAGAACTATAGTATACATATTTGTGTACAATGTCCGTGTTTGCCTCATATCAGTAATGATTTTTTTTCAATTCCATCGACCAAAATAAATTTGAAAATAAGGAAGAAAACTGCTGCACCGTCGCGTACTTCATATTTTGACTCAGAATGACGTTTGAAACCGACACTTTGTGACAAATATGGCAATTTTGGTTTTCTAATTGTATATTTTCCACTTTTGTGGTAATATACCAATTTCTCCAGCCTACATTGAGAATACATTTCAAAGAACTGTAGCTGTCGTGTATGTGCTTTGTACACTTACTTTTAAGAAAAGCAACAATACTGTCAAGTAAGCTTTAAATACAGGTTTCATTCTTTGTCATAAGTATTTTTTTGGTTGTCATCAAAAATCATCATATCAAATCAAAATGTTTTTCTTATGGTTGATCACCCGATACAAATGTCTACATAAAAGATAAGAACAAATATCTTAAGTTAGAAATCGCGACTCGTCGGTTGACAACTAACCAAACATGGTGTTTTCCGGATTTTATTCACTGTTAAGGAGATTAATCGTGATATTGGAACAGCACACGGTAACCCTTACTTAGCAACTGATGTGACTCGGGGTTTATTTATGAATTTTTTTTTCGTTTTATGTTTTGTTTTGTTTTGTATTGTTTTGTTTGTTTGTTTTTGTTTTGTTTTTTTATTGTTTTTTTATTGTTTCACTTTTATCAGTATATGCAATTGTATTTTATCATGCTGTCTTCATTATTCATATGGATCATCGATTGTAACCTGTTTTCGACAACATATTTGTCCAGTGTGGGGGACGTGTTTTTTCAACAAACGGTCGGCATTCCAATGGGAACAAATTGTGCTCCTTTACTTGTTGACCTATTCCTTTACTTTTATGAGGCTGACTTTATAGCTGATCTAATAAGAAAAAAGGAATATCGTTTGGCTAGATCCTTCAATCTCAGTTCCCGCTATATAAATGACGTGTTATCTTTAAACAATCCTAATTTCGGGGATTTGATACATCGCATCTACCCAAAAGAACTTGAGATAAAGGATACTACAGACATTGTGAAGTCAGCCTCATATCTTGACCTACACTTAGAAATCGATGGTAAAGGAAAACTGTTGACCAAACTTTACGACAAACGTGATGACTTTTCATTCAGAATTGTCAACTTTCCTTTCATCTGTGGCAACATCCCTTCGGCCCTGCGTATGGAGTATTCATATCACAACTCATACGTTATGCCAGAGCTTGCCGAAACTACGCCGACTTTTTGTATCGCGCTAGAACTCTAACAAATAGGCTTCTGGAACAGGGTTATATTGCTACAAGATTGAAGTCATCACTACAGAAGTTTTATGGTCGTCATCATGAACTCGTAGATCGTTATGGTGTATCCCTCTGCAACATGAAAACTGATTTATTCAACAGGTCATAGTTTTCATTTCCTTGTTTGTCTACCCGGACTTGATTTTTATGAGCAACTCGGCGGGTGTTTCTAGAAAAGCAGAGGACGCTTACCCTACCGGTGCACCTGGTCCATGCTCCTAGTTTTTTAATGGTGTCCGAGTTCTCATTTGCTTTTGTTACTTTGTATGTATGATTTTAGTTACTTTCTGTTCTTTGTTGTGTATGTCTGTTTTCCATGTCTGGTCGTTGTCCCTGGATTACATTCTTTTGATTACCGCTATAACCTTGGTTCCCTTGATTACTCTTTCCCTTTCTGGTCGTGTATGAATATTATGTTGTCTTTGAACCGTCATTCCGATTTTATGCTTTTGATTTTTTAAATCATATTTTAATCATTTAGAAAATGTTATTATTGTTTTCTTTCACGCGTTTGTTTCTATTCATAATATCATATCTTGATTTACTTTGTTTTGCCACAGGTTATATGGCAGAGCTCTTTAGAATTCGTAATGGAACGTGGACTCTACTTGCTAGCCAACTAACTCAAGATAGACCGAAAGTATGACAGTTTAAAGGAAACGTTGTTTCCATGACAATATTTCAATATCACTGATTTGGGCGCCAAACAAGGTTTAATTGCTACAGTGCATTTCATACACTAAGAAAACATTTTTGCAATTATATGTGGTCATTAAAGTGTGATAATGCTTTAAAATTTAAGAATCGTTTACAAGACACTAAAACAAGTTTCTTCTATTCTCATCCATATACAAACGTAAAACACAGATTCATACGAATGTATTGTCGTATTTTTATTGCAAGGAACCTGCAAATGTGTTCATTAAATCACCATTTCCCTATGACTGACATGGGCACATACTCCACAAAGCGCTTCTGTCTTTACAGGTTGTGACCCCACTGATTGGAGGTTTAGTTGATATCAAACCTGGCGATATACTAGTGAGTAATTTAATTATATCGATTTGCAATTGATCATTTTCTTTTATCTTTCGTGTACCTTTGTTGATAACAGGGCTATTGAAAGGAAAGAGGAGTAGTTGATATCTTCCTTTAATTAGCAAATTTGTTGTTGGCAATCTTACCACTTCTGCGTTTATTGAAAAGTGTTGTTTTTCTTTTGGAGGGGGGGTTATGGAGGAGGATTGTTTTACCAGTAATACATGTAGTCATGTTAACATACGTCTCCGCACATAAAACATCTTATGTGCTTCGATAATTATTATTTAAAATATCATTTGTTGCATTCAAATCAAGTCTCTGCTCCATTGGCTCATATTACAATGCCGCCTATTTTACTCATGCTGATCCCAGTTGACCTCTTTATTAAAGACGTTTTCGGAACGAAAACGAAAGTGAAAGTTACCTTTTTCTCGCCAAAATGCACAGTAAGTTCTTCGATAAAATTATAAATCCTATTCATTTCAAACAAATAACCTCATAGTTATTAACACTTTAGTTAAAATGCCTCCATTGAACTGTATTTGAGATATTTTCTCCTAAATCATAATTCATGAACTTCGATATTACAATTCATATGTCGATGTTTCATTTAAGGTAGAGACGATGTAGTTCGGTGACTATTGAAGTTATTCCCTTAACCTTTTCTTGATTTTTGTAGATAAGGGAGACGATATAGTTGGATACTTGTGAAATTATTGATGTAACCATGTCTTTGTTTTCTTTCAGATTGGAGCGATGTAATTCATTGACCTGTGAAGTTTTTTCTTTTATCTTGTCATGGGGTTATTTAGTTTAGCAAATGCATATTACAGATTGTTATGTAATTGTGAATTCTTGTACAACACTTCTATGTAGAAAACTTCCCATTATATAATATATTTGGGATAGGGGATGTGGAATGGGAAAATTGGGATATGGTATATGGTGCAAATGGTTTTTAAAGTTAATACCATTCAAGAACTATACGTTGATAGTTTATTACATGTTATTAAAAAGCTACTCTGCTGAATGTAGCATAATGCTTTTGTGGTATGTATATTTTGGATTTTTTAGTTTTTAAGAAAACAAAACGTCCTTCTTATGGTGTATGGTGCGTCAGATCAGTACGGTGTTTCCATCTGCACCATACAGTCAAAACTGTCTTAAATGGTCTTCTGAGGGAAAACAAAATCAAGGCCACATTAGACACGTATAGGTTTAACATAGAATGCATAGGAATATTTAAGTACAGTTTTTCAGAACAGATGATTGCTGAATACGGTTCCATGTTAAGACAGGTTTTGACTCAACAATTTAAAATATGTTATTTCAATTCACACTTTTGTTTTATATTTAAAGGCAGCTAGATGTCTTTACATCAATAAAGGGGACAAACCTGTAAAATTCGGGTAAGATAATTTCACCATAAATTACATTTTGTTTTTCTTCATCCTTCTTAAATAAATTTTGTTTTTATTAAAGTTTGTAAACTGAATAATTAAAGTGAGTATTTTGATGTACCATTTGTGAAAGAAGAATAAATAACAAATAAAATATGTTGCTAGACCATTAAACTTTAAACACGAATATGCAGTGAAACCTGTCTAAACCGAAAGCTTTAAGTTTGTACGTATAAGAGTTTTCTGTATACCAATGTGTAAAATACAATAACATTGATTTAAAAGGACTTTTAAAGTTTCAGAATTACACAGTTTTTTGTATTATTCAGGGTTTGATTTAGACAGGTTTCAATGTAAATATGTACTTGTAGGCTGAGCGATAAGGAGGAAATGTGTAACGTAAACGTTAATTTTGGTTACGAATTAAAAGATGAACATCACTTCACAAGAACGGGAGCTTGCGTAACAAACATTCCGGAATTTTCTTTCTGTGACCATGATCAAACGGAAGGAATTTGTGTCTTAGGCAAAGTACCATGGTGATTAAGCAAAAATTTAAAATGGTAAAATAAATAACTTTTTTTTCTCTGTGTATCTAACGAGCAATAAATAGTTTCAAACTGAATTGGGCATTTGTAATTGATAGTGTTATGTTTGGTGTCCATGGTTCTTCAGTGAATAGATTTCTGATAGAAGTATTTAAGGAGGTTGAACTAGGGTAAGGGACACAACTCTTACAAATCATTGGAACGTTTGTATTCAGCATTTTGAACCAATCTCAGGTAATTATCAAAGTTACTTGGACTGAATTCATTTTGTTTTAAATGAAAGCTTGATAGGCTTTGGTGAAATTGAACACTGAGTTATGTCCTTTCCGCTAGGTCTACCTCCTTAAGTTAATATTTGTATTAAATAAATGTAACAGCAAATGAAAACAAATCCATATTATGATTAATATACTGGAAATGCACAATTTCAATTTGCAGTGATCAAAATCTGTTGTGACAGAAAAAAATGAATAGGAAGTGCTTACTGTACAAATACCTCTGATCAATTTGTTGTGAAGATTTACTCCAGTCCGGTCAATGGTGGTTAGCTCAGCCGGACCGATTTCGTTGACATCACAGTTAAATATCTCTTGCACTAAATAGTCACAATTGTCCATTCCAGAGTATGTTAAATAACATATAGCGTATGATGCGTTTAGAATTCTCAGTTTGTAACTCAGGTGATTATTGACTGTGTTAGTTAGTATGCTGAAAGAAAAAGACATGTTTACATCTTTAAATTATAAGTGCAATGCAAATTAAAACTACAGTTTTCTAAATCAATTTTGACATATTTCGAACACAGAGTTATATATCTTTTATTGTCGTTCATCTGAAGAATGAAAAAAACGTCATGATAGTAAAGTTTAACCATCTTACTTTTTTCATTAAATTTCTTTAAGTATTCCTGGCTACGTGAAAATGATAATGTAAGTGATATTTTCACTGAACTAGAGAACTCTAGCAAATAGGCTTCTGGAACAGGGTTATATTGCTACAAAATTGAAGTCATCACTACAGAAGTTTTATGGTCGTCATCATGAACTCGTGGATAGTTATGGTGTATCCCTCTGCAACATGAAAACTGATTTATTCAACAGGTCATAGTTTTCCTATCCTCGTTTGTCTACCCCGGACATGACTTTTTGTGAGCAACTCGGCGGGTGTTTCTAGAAAAGCAGAGGACACTTACCCTACCGGTGCACCTGGTCCATGCTCCCAGTTTTTAGTGGAGTCCGAGTTGCTCATTTGCTTTTGTTACTTTATATGTATACTTTTTGTTACTTTATGTTCTTTGTTGTGTATGTCTGTTTTCCATGTCTGGTCTTTGTCCCTGGATTGCATTCGTTTGATTACCGCTATAACCTTGGTTCCCTTGATTACTCTTTCACATCATTGACCGTCAAGATATATTGGCAAATAAATGTCTTACCACAAAACTGTCTTGTTTTAATTTGATAAAGTCGTTTTGATGTCTTCGCAATATTTACACCGAAACAAATTTATTGACCATGTGTATCGCAAAAATAACAGCCCACGAAAATGATCATTGCTTATAGTATCCTTTTTTTCTTTTTTTTTATTTATTATACCTAGGTTAGAATAAGATTTTCGTAAGTTGTATTTCTCACTAACGAAATGATACGAACCGAATGGTCATTTACAAAAATATTATCTTGTTGAAATTGCATGTAAATCAACTAAATACGTCATTTATCAGACAGAATCTTTTTACTTTTCTTGAAAAAAAAACAGAACGTGTACAACTAAAAGCTAAGACCATAAAACTAAACAAAATCATTCAATACTCTATATGATATAAAATAGAATTTTCTTTGCCAGACAAACGAGGCTAATAGGTCCCAAAGTTGACATAAAACATACTATGTTTGCTAAATACTAAAGTGGTGACATGTTGACAACTTTATCCTTTCTGGTTAATGGACATAGCTACAACGCTACATAAATTACACATGCATAACAGTATTATATACGCTAAATGGATTCAAAAAAGTAATCTTTGAAAAGGTCTCTCCGAATATGAAAATGTCAAAATTGTAGGGTTTAACGGGATAGAAATTTGAGCTTCTGAAAAATCATCAAGGGCATTCTTTCCTCTAAAAAAAAGAAACTTTTTGTATTAGTTTTGATTTCTCGATACATGTATATGGCTTTGCATGTAACTATTACTTTTTTCTATTACTTCTTCATTTTGCTAGTGCTAGTGAATTAGTGTTACGTTCTGTTTTTAATATCTATTCTTTTATTTGCTCTCTAATGTATTCGGTTCGGTAAATCATGAATGTAGATCATTTTTGTGTCCTTTTTTTCATATTCGTGGTAAAAACTTTATTTATGGCTTACAATGTGTTTGGACTGTCCCATTGTTTATCTACAAAATCTTATTGCCAATTAGTTGTAAAAACCGACATACAAGTAGGTCGAAAATTCGTCAGCTATCTTTCTGAGGATATTACTTGTTTTCTGTATATCATATATATGAGTGGTCTAGGGCGCTGGACTTAGTGCAGGCGGTGTTGCCATAGATGTCACAGCGGTACATATATATTACAGTCGCATTTTCTCTTGGTATAATCATAAATAATTCACTGTTGGTACTTGTGTAACACGCAATAATTTGTGAAAGGATATCATTTAATAGAAAATTGTTAAACACTTTTTTAAACCCAATAGTCAGACTTTTTTTGCCCCCGGATATGAAATCTTGCAGTGTTTCAAATTTAAAAATACGTAAAACACTGAGGCTTCATTCCTTACATTGCATATGGTAGAACCTCTCGATGATTGATTTGGCTCCCTCTTTCAATGGTTTTGGTTTTGAGTACTTCTTGTATACAACTAATATTTTGATTATGATCTTCCTATATATTTGATTTTAATGCTGCTGATGAGATATTACTCCTTGAAACACGTGTACAGCATATCGAAATTTACTATATATAAAACTGGTATTGTTTTGTTTTTAAGGGTACACCAGGTAAAAAGGGTTAGAACGTTGATCATAAAGAATACAATACAGGAACAACAACAAGAAAGGACACCCAAAACAAACAACATAAACATGAACAGAAGTAATACGCACATAGAAACACAAGAAAATGGGTAACAATAATACAATAATTCTAATCATAAGATTTTCATGGTTATAGCCCTTTTTTGATTGGTCGATAGCGTCTTTGTCTGAAAGTTCATACTTGAATGAACTTCGCCAGATCGTTTATACATGCATGAACGCCAGTCAACTTGCAACCATAATGGCAGCCATGTAGTTCGAAAGAGTGTGGCAACGACCAAAACGGCAAAATATAGCCGTAAGAATAGTTTATTACATCCAAGTTGATTTTACCGGTACAGTTTGTTTACAGAGAGTAATTTTCAGCTCGGGGAAAGAAACTTATAAATGCTTAAATCCTAATTACAAGTAAATTAGACCCAAAATTAAATTGGCCCAGAGCTAGATAAAACATTTACCGGTTCAACACATTTACAAAAAAATTCCCAAATATCAGGATATAATTATAAGGATTAAACAGCTACATTTTTCATCGTTCATGTATGTATGAACGACCGAAAATAGCTGTTCCTATAGTGAATAAATCGCTTCTTTTTTGTGCAGATAACGATTTTGTTACTTTATGGTGACCATTCTTGTAGTGATTGTGATTCTTAACCTTGAAACAACAAAACCCTATTCCAAACAGTCAATTCTTGCACCGTACAAAAGTCCGCATAAAGGTACTGCTACTATAGGAAGATGTAACCTCGTATCTGATACTAATTGTGCAGTATAACAAATAAAAGAAACTTTTTCAAAATATAAACAAAAGTAATATAAATGTTAAACATTTTCTTGAATCTACCAGATGTTTGAGTGCTTTGCATTCTCATAATTCATTTTAATACTAACATTGTTATATTATTTTGAAAGAAAGGCATATTTTTGTCACATAATCTTTGCTATATATTTATGCTTCAGATCGATTGGACTATTTACTATTTTTTTTAGATATTCCACGGAATTAAACTTGTTTTCCAGATACCGCTCGAAAAGCTATCTTAAAAATCTTAAGTGAACTGATCAAACACTATGAGGGATGAGTAAGATTTTCAAATTGAATTTCAGGTGCAATTTATATTCTTGCATGCGTGATCTCATCTTTTCATACATTTTTATAAGCAGTATAACATGTTTTGACAGTATGATATGTTATATTTGTGAAACATCTCTATTTGTAAGCGAACATCCTGAACCATACCACATCTACTGCATATTATCGTCAAAGTAATGCTGAAATAGTATTTGCTTATCAACATTGTTTTTCATTATTTATTTTTATTTTTGTAGCTGGAATACATGTGTTTTAATCCTTAACAATGTATGATCCAACTAATCCTGTATACTCAATAGGATTTATATTTTATAAGGAAAGTAAGAAAACCAAGATTCGAGCAGTAATCAAAAATATATTCAAATGATTAAGACTAGACAAAAAAAATAGTCGAACACAACAAGAACATAAAATAACCAAAATAACACGTTCGAAGAATAAAAATAAATAAGTGGGCAACCCGGACTTACGTGAAACTGAGAGCATATTTCTCAAACAAAAAAGGTTAAATATTTATAAGGAATGATGTGGAGTTCGACTTACAGTAAAGGGGTGGTTTAGAGTTATAAAACGACATGGACATTGTCCACTGCGTTTTTAGAAACATCCGCCCAGTTGACAAAATCGCACTTTATGCAGTTATAAAGAATCTTATATAAAGTGAAACCTGTCATACCCATGCTTCATTAGAACCGAATACAGCAAAGTGCATTAATATCATTATGAAGGGATTTTGTTTGTTTGTTCGTTTGTTTGGGTTTAACGTCCGAGCAGCAATATTTCAGCTATATTCAGACGATGAACATGAAATTGATGATAAAATGAACATGAAATGATGAAATGAAAAAGGGATGGGACACAAGGACAATGGAGTCGACAAACTTTGATTGCCACTGGAAATAGGGAGAGGTGGGTAGGGTCGGGCAATTTAGCCTCCTGTGGCTGAGCCCTATGGTTCCTACTCCGAGAGAATACCACAGTAGGGTTCTTTAATGTGTGAGGAATGTCGCATTTTTCCCAACACGGTGCACCACTATGGTTTGCGATCAGGTTTTCCGTATTATAGCCTGACAACCCCAGCATGTAACACGCCAGGGGTACCCCATTCCACCACCTGGGGCACACAACCCAGTTGCTCTGTGGGCAGAGCAGCCAAGCCCCCGGCTAGGGTTCTGAGCACTATTTAGTCGCCTTTTACGACAAGCTTAGCGCTGCTTCAGGCCTATTCTTTTAACACCCGGACCTGAACGGGGCATGAAGGGATTTTAAAGGCTCTCTATTTAATTAGATACGATCCCTGATTATTCGTGGCAGGTTTTGCTTGACTCTTTACTGTATAAAAATCAAATTAACCCGCATTTTTATCATTGATAAAATATGAACGTTTTATGAAATATATATATTGCCAAAACACAAAAAAAATGAAATTGAGTATTTTTATCCTCCGACTATACTTTTATCATTTGGAGCTAGACACAATATATGTTACTTTCGGACTTTTGGAATTCTAATTTGGTCGATGATATGACGCTTTTATCATTGAAATACTGAACAATTCAATTCGTTGGTGAATCTTTATTATCGTTTTTAGTTTAGTGATAACCAAGCCCTTCTTATTCAAAATCTCTTAAATGAAAACCTTCCCATGTACTGTTTTAACATCCGTCATTGTTCGTTTATGTGGTTTTTGCTGAGTACTTAATCCTTCTATTGTAGAATCGATTATTCAAACACCATTTAAAAGCTTTTATCTTTATTTATGTTACAATATCCGTGTGAATAATTTATAGAACACAAAATTGACAATCATACATTTAGTATTAAGTGCTCCTGATTAGCTGTAGCAGTTATACTATGAAAATATAATTATATAACTCATTCTTATAAAAGTACAACAAAAATGTTATCGGATATCGACTCTTCACTCGAACACTTGGTACAACTTACTGGATTTATACATCCTACTGAAAAATTTCCACGATTCAGGTTTTAGTCTGGTAAAAATTAATTTTGTTACTAAATGTTATTGCAACCTTCATGTGTATAAAATCAACATAGCAGTTCACGCCTTTATATTTTGGTGTTTTTTTTTTCTTTTCTGTTTCAATCAATCCTTAAATTTAAACTGACAACAAAAAGTTGTCTTTTTTTGTACGATTTCGAACCTAAAATGCATCATCGAGTTAAAAACAATACAACAAACACACAAATTTCAAAAACAAAAAAAAAGAGATTGATACCAACGAATATCAGTGCCTGTGTCTAGTGTTCTTTTTTTCTTTTTTTTTTTTTTTTGTTGTTGTTTTTTCTTTTTTTTATAAGTCGACGACGCTTATTCCACCGATGCACATGATCCATACTCCTAAATTGTAGTAGAGTTCGATTGATCATTTACTTTTGTTTCTTTGACAAGTATGTCCGTATGTGTTGGTTATTTCATGTTCTATATTGTGTCATTTTTTTTCTATTGTAATACCATGGATAATTTTATTTTGATTACAATTTATATCTTTGTTCCCTGCTTTCCTTTTTCACAGTAGTATTTAGTTTTTATATAAATTTAATTTTGTTAGTTTTATTTTTATTTTGCTAATAAGTATGAAATTTTGAAAGATAAAAAGAATATTTAAGTATAAGCATTGAACCATAAACAATACTTGCACTTCTAACCTTTTCTTTGGAGGGGAGGGGATTAAAAAAGATTAAATATTTATATGTGATGATGTGGGGTTCGACTTAACCCCACCCCAGATATGCGCCTGTTCACGAGGTTATTTTGGTCATTAATGTGGCTTTATGTCATTATTTTAATTTTTGATTTTGATGACGTGTCTTCACCTGCCTATGACTTATTATGGCCGTTCTTTAAATCCAGACTCCCTTTAGATTAATGCAACCATATTTACTATGTCTGATTTCATTGATGAAATAATATTACTTGTCTTCGCACCACAGATCTAGACGAACCATAAAGTGGTTTTTGTGTACATATAATATCAGGTCAAGTATGTTTCAGAAATAAAGATGTCTATGAACCTTTATTACTATATGAACAGTACACTGTATTATTGACATTACGGGGCAATTACAAAACTAAGATTGAATTCTGAAATGCTTGTGAAGTAAGAATATTCTAAAATATGTATCAGCTTACGTCACAACCTTATTACTGTTTCCAACATTGTCTTGTTTTTTTTAATCTTCTTTGATAGTTTCGTTCATAGTGTAAGAAGTACATTTCGATTTTGATGATTATTGATCCATTGATTGATTGATTGATTTTACGCCCAAGCAGCACTGTTTCAGCTATATCCAACCGATGAACATATACTGGATAATAAAATGAACATGAAATGATGATGAAATTAAACATGGGATGGGACTCAAGGATACTATAGGATCGGCGAGTTTCGATTGTCAATGGAAATTGGGAGATGACGATGGGGTCGGAAAATTTAGCCTCTTATGGTGAAGCCGAGGCACTTTCTCTTGTCGAATTAAAACAGAGGGGTTATTAAACGTGCGGAATACATTGCATTTACCAAGATAGTGCACCACTAAGTTTTGTAATATAGCCTGACGACCCCAGCATGAAGCATACAAGGGATACTCATTCCACCAACTGGGGCCACTAACTCGGTTGCTCTGTAAGCAAAGCGCCCTAGCCCCAGACCAGTGTTTTGAGTGTCATTTAATCGCCTTTTATGACAACCTTAGCCTGCTGTGGGCCTATTCTTTTGACCTACACGGGGCGCTGTGTTGATAAAATTACATAGAAAAGAGTATGATTAGGCAAAACATTAAGTCATACTTATTAATTTGCTATTTATTATGAAACAATATCTAAAATTTTAATTGTGTTTACCAGAAACACGCATATATTCCGTACTCAAATTTGCAGACAAACTTTCTTCAAAATCTAACGCCACCTAATTTTCAGGTCTATAACAATGAGTTTGAATATCATCTTTCACTTCTTCATTTTAGAATATATTCTCTTCTACACGAAAACTTAAAAGTATTGTGCAAACTAATGACGTACGATTTGCATCCATCAAAGATCTGTTGTATTCCTTGTCCTACCTTTTGTGAATTGTAAATTTAGATTAAGGACTGAAAAATACAGAAAACGCAGAGCTAGAAATAAAATCCAAACATTTATTTTCATGGAACAACTTCATATATGTCCGCTTTTTTTTATTCAGTATATTTGATTCATTTAATATTGTCACTTATTCACATGTATAAATGTTTTAAAAATTCTTTTTAAAATCAACAAAATAATTCATATCTTCTACCTCCAAAACGGTGATGAAAAAGATTTTTGACTGTCTACTTTCTTAGAAAGGATATAAATATATTATCTTTACATGTAATCATTAGGAAAGATATAAATACATCATCTTTACATGTACTCATTAGAGAGGATATTAATACATCATCTTTACATGTAATCATTAGAAAGGATATAATACATCACCTTTTACATGTACTCATTAGAAAGGATATAAATACATCATCTTTAAATGTACTCATTAGAAAGGACATAAATACATCATCTTTAAATGTACTCATTAGAAAGGATATTTATACATCATCTTTACATAAAATCATTAAAGTCTTAATTTTGTTTTAATCAAATTTTATTTATGTTTCAGTACTAAACGCTGTTATTGTTTGACTAGTCAGTTTGCTTCTTTTAAAATTAATATATCTGTGGTATGTTTACTTGGGACAGCTTCTCCTTCCGGATATGAATGACAGACGAATAGTCAGAGATAAACAACCGAAATAATTCGGTCTAAATCGAACTTTTTTTTACTGTAGACTTTGTTTGGTTAAAACAAGTGTTAGGTTAACTCAGATTCAAAATTCAATTAAACTTACACAAAGAGAACAAAATAAAATAGTTTGCGTAGACTCGTTATCAGTTTGTTTCAGTGGTCGGTTAAATCAGGTTTCAATGTGAATACAAATGAATCATATAATTTTTGCGGACAAATCAAACAAGACAAATAATACAATTTTTTTTTCTGATTATCTGCAATTTTCTGTTTCTGTCATTTTCAATTGTGTATTGCATCTAACCGGAGGAGGAAGTAAACAATAACCCATTTGTCTCTTTCATAAAAAATAAATCATTATTAAACGCGATAAAGCATTTTGCATTGCGCATGATAAACCCATCAATTCCTATCCCTGACGGACAAAGCTTCTGGATCGATCGTTATGACACTTGATTGAACTACGCATTTGAAGGGAAGATTATGATTGATAGTCAGTCTATTTAAGCTAAAATAATTTGGTAAATGAAGATGAAATATTACATTTTATGAACAATTTATGGTTTCGCTTTAATCAGTCTATACAAGACTTCATACCACAATGAAATGCGCTGATTCAAAACAATAAGGAAATGATGCTGATTTGATACACCTGTTCCTTGACAAACGTACGTGGTATTCTGGTATACCTTTAATCGTCTGCAAACCATTCAATCGTTTATATGCAAGACGCTTCCTAAAACATGTATTGAAAGACTTTCGTTATGTTCTACACCAATGTTATATAGAATGCTTTTTTTTTCTTCATTTTTATCTTTATTTTAATGACATCAACCAAAAAAAAAGCATAAGGATGAGGATCTTGTCGTAGCATTTGTCGTTTCCCATCTTTTACATTCCATATTGTATGGACGGTACTAAACAAACTCTACCCCACAACTTTGTTTGTCCCATCATAAAATATATAGATAACTGATTTTTTTTATCTCAACACTTGGAATAATGGTTATAATATTTCCATCGGTGCGTATGACTTTGAAGGCGAAAACTTCATATACAAGAGCAGTTGTATGTTACTACATATGACACAATGAAATTTAAAATTTCGCTTTCCTCATTGACTTAAATTAAACGATTTCTTGTTCTGTTTCGAGGTGAAGGAAAAGGATTGAATTAAGCGATATCAGCATCAAGGACGGGACATATAAATAATAACATTTGAAAGATTTAACCTTGATTGTGCACTTGACATAATTTAAAATGTATTGTTTCAACGCCATTCGGATTTACACAAATGTTCTACTATTTTGGTCAGTGTTTTTTTTTAAACAATATAGTGATAAATTTCCTTGTCCCTTATACACACTTGAAATGTACAACATGTTTGCAACTATTGCTTAAATTATTTTGACTCCATATAAGGTGGGAATTTGTAAGGATTTTTTATTCTTGTATTCGCCTCATTTAGTCTACTTCAACTTTATTTTGAAAATTGATATAAAATTAAAAAAAACTTTAATGTCATCCTTATTGGACTAAAAAGAAATTGATGGCTTCATTTCGCCTTCTTTAGTATAAAGTTTTAACTAAAATAAGGGATCGTTAATCTTCCATCCAAAGTGAAAATTGTGTACATGAGAACTGTCTATGAAAACAAAGATGTAGGTTACAAGTGTCTCTTTTAAATTATTTAAGATCGAAGAACTTAGAAAGGTTTTATCAGAATTTCTAAGTTTTTTTGAGAATTGATATTTGAATAAGTGTGATGTTTATTTAATTAACATTTCCAAGTTATTTAACTTGATTTTTATTCTTACGTTTTTAGAGTCAGTGCTATGCTGCTAAACAATAATATATTTTTTTTAACTTTAGCTACTGCTTATTTTCAAATTTATTATGTTCATTTTTCTGTAAGTTTCTTTTTTGTACGAGCAGTGCCAAGCACCACAGTTTTCTTTTTTTTTAAGTGCGAAAATATTTCACTACAATGCACTGTAAATAAACAATTTAGGTCAGTTACTTGGAACATAAATCTTTTTTTTCAAATTTCTTATAGCCTTCACGGTTTCTTCAGATCTAAAGAGTCAATATAATGGTCAATATTAAAAGTGTAGAAAATCGCTTTCGGTAATAAAAATAATTTGGTATCCTTGCTTTGTTACATATATAGTTCTTTTTTTTTCAAATAGTCTAACGAAGCTTTATATTTGAATACTGTTTTAAGTGGAGATATTCTCTTATTTCACTTTAAGATGTGATTTTTGGTCCGATTATTCGAAAAGGGTATTAAAAAGAAAACCTAATACGACGGTCAAAACAGCTCAAACACATTAATGCAGAAATGTAGTGTTACAAGGTTATACATTTTTCCAAACACTTATTTGGTTTGTATAAATCACGGTTCCAAAAGGGTGAAAACTTTCTGTGAAATGTCTTATTTCTTAAATTTGATATTTTTCGTGTTGTCTTGTGTAAAGTGGAAATATTTTCATTCAAGTACGAAAAATATATACATGAATAACTTGCTTACGACAGTGACAGTGACAGTTAAAAGTTGATTGGTAATGTCGACGTATTCATAAATGATATAACCAATGTGTACACAAAATCTGCGAGTTAGCAAGTACCACAACTTTACCGAATAACATTTTTTGTAATCATTTTCAAAGTACTGAACTGGAAAATTGGCTTTATTAGAGTACACATATGTCTCATTTATTTATCACACCACTTAGTAGATATTTTAGTGTAAAATAACATTTTGATTAACATTTCTGAATGGTAGGAATTTTAATTTGAATACAATTTGCAAGCTAATTTCCATAGAACAAGAACAGAAACAAACATATCCAGACAAATTGGGAAAGTGGAGTAAACTGCAATATTTACGTTTAACAAAAAAAAACACTTATTTTATTTTTAAGGATCAAGTATACTTTCATATTTCATTTTCTAAGTAATTAGTAGGACAACGATCAGACTTGTTACCTTTTCTATCTGTTGATAAAAGAGTAAAGGTTGATATCTCCAATACATGAAAGTAAATTTAATTTTATATATCAGTATTACATAGATCCCATTGGACGTATAGGTGATTGCCTTCAGAAAATATTATAGTACATAAGTTTGTACACATCTATTTCGGCAGTGCGCCTACGTTCAATTTTCAAAATTGATATGCAACGTCATCAAATTAATTTGATCGTAAATTCATTTTCAAAAAACATTCTCAACTCATTTAGACGTCATAACAGTTTAACCATTGGGAGAATCAAATTTTGCAATATTACTTAACATCGTATTTAAGTATTTCTTCTCTAAGAATCAGGCAAAATGTGTATAAGATGTGACACATGAAAAACAAAATGGAGATATTTTATTGCATTATTCATACCTCTTAACCTTCACTAATTAACATCAAAGAGTTTGTAAAGTTTGCCTTTTTAAGATACTGATGAGTCAAATTTAGTTGAAATGCACTTTGGAAAATGGCGGGAATAATTTCCCGCACATTTTTCCTATATAAGCAGTCCAAAATGTCTAAGATACAGATACTGCAATTTATACAGCTTTTCAGTTGTTTACAAGATGTTTAAAACTTAATCTTCAAACTGTGCATTATTTTTATGAAAGATTAGAATTTAACAACACATGTAGTAGATGACGATAAAAATGACGTTTTAATTATTGATATGTTATAGCTTCATAAAGCATTCTTTAAAAGAACACGATTCTCAGAGGTTCAATTTCTATCGAAATTTAATTTTAAATTTATGTTATATACCAACGTTATGTGTTCTAATTTTTTCCCACAAGTATCCGGAACGAATTGTTCAGGAGGGGGATGAGTTGACAAATTTATTACACAGTTTAGGTTTTTAAATATTTATATTTTGATATTACAATTGTTGTAAAAACAAAATATCAAAATGCAAAGGTACAAGTCATGAAATCCGAAGATCGAAAATCATGAAAACTTTAAGAACGATTTGTCGCTTAAACCATTAAACAGTATAATGTGCAGACTGAGATAACCTTCCTACGTCAATACCAGTTTACTCTGATTTAATTTTGAAATAACAGTAAATACACTAAGAACCTACCCATCAAAGACTATTCGCAATAAAACAGTTTGAAGAATTGATCATTATTAGAAGACAGCGTGCAACGAAATATTGTAAGAATTTTTATTTACATGCGATAATTCAAGATCATTGGATAGGTCATATTGTAATTGACAAAGAATTGCGAGTTTTCCCTTCCAACGATGTTAAGTAAACAGTAATCTTACAGAAAAGAGACTTAGTGAATACAGACAACTTCCACATTCGTCATTTACCGCAAAGTTTATGTAAACGGATTTACGGTTTTATACTAGACAAATAAGGGATATCAGATTCGTAGGCAACAATAACAGAAATAGTACAAATAAGTCTCTGAACTTTAAAATATCGGAAATGCTTCTATGATATATGTTTAATTTTAAACATTCCTGTCAGGAACAGAATCAAGTATCTGTTCCCATGGCGCCCATTGCAGTGTCACCAGGTCTTAGGCCTGCTGACCCCAGTGGACCTCAATATAATTTAAAACATTTTTCGGACTGAAATCGAATGTGGTAGTCATCATTTGCATGTCAAGATCTGTATCATATTTTGTGTCAACCTGAGACTCCTCTATATCACCCAAAGGGCAACTATAAGGTCTTTACATAATATATTTTACCTATACCTCGAGTGGGTTCTGTAAAGGGGGTAATATTAGGTAAACGATATAGGGTTTAAACACTCACGTATAATACATTTACAAAATGATATATTTTAGTCTAAATATATGATATAAGCAGGTATCATTGATAATTACGAATTTAAAGTTAATTTCAAAATATATATTAATATAATAGTCTTGTACTAAAATGATTTAATAATAAAAAAAAAAGGATTGTTTCATTTAGTGTTTGTCCTCGACAAAATACGTAGGTGAGCTCATTGCTAAATACCATTTTAGCTGACAGTGATAGTAATTGAGCCAACCCGAATTCAGTTTGAAAACAGCAACACAGATGCGGAATCAAGAAAATAAAAATATGACTCATATTCGGATCAATGAATTTATTGATGAAAATATACAGTCATCTTTAATGCACTCCTTTAGTTTTGTTTTGCTTAAGCAAACACCAAACAGCCATGTGTTCAATTTCGGGGAAATACTGGCGAACTTACGATTTTTCCGCTATGGCAGTTTTTTGTAATACTATAGCTCCGATTGTATCACTAAAATCGAACCAAAGCTATTCTGAAATAGAAAAGGTAATCATTTGGAAAGGTTGTAAGTGGAATCGGCTTGATATATATTTCTAAACGGCACAGGTTATATGGAAAAAAGTAGTATATCCACCATCCGCATGAAACTGATATGATTTCGGAATTTGTAGAAACCCGCTAAACTAAAAATGACAGACCGCGATGATTGTAAGGGTAGAATATTCAGAATGCAAGAAATCAAGAATGCGGAAAGTCGTGGTGTTTGCTTTTCAGCAATGCTTACTACTACTGTGAACCTGACTAAACAAAACCTGAAGAATCCGAAAACTTGTCTAAGAGAAATCAAGGGAATAAAGGTTATAGCGGTAATCAAAATAATGTGATCCAGAGACAAAGACCAGACATGGAAAACAGACATACACAACAAAGAACATAAAGTAACTAAAATCATACATACAAAATAACAAAAGCAAATGAGCAACTCGGACTCCACTAAAAACTGGGAGCATGGACCAGGTGCACCAGTAGGGTAAGAGTCCTCTGCTTTTCTGGGAACACCCACCGATTTGTTCATAAAGAGTCAAGTCCGGGGTAGACAAACGAGGAAAGGAAAACTATGACCTGTTGAATAAATCAGTTTTCATGGTGCAGATGGATACACCATAACGATCCACGAGTTCATGATGGCGACCATAAAACTTCTGTAGTGATGGCTTCAAGCTTGTAGCAATATAACCCTGTTCCAGAAGCCTAATAGAGTTCTAGCGCGATACAAAAAGTCTGTGTAGTTTCGGCAAGCTCTGGCATGACGTATGAGTTGTGATATGAACACTCCATACGCAGGTGCTGAAGGGATATTGCCACAGATGAAAGGAAGGTTGACAATTTTGAATGAAAAGTCATCACGTTTCTCGTAAAAGTTGGTCAATAGTTTTCCTTTGCCATTGATTTCTACGTGTAGGCTAAGATATGAGGCCGACTTCACAGTGTCTGTAGTATCCTTTATCTCAAGTTCTTTTGGGTAGATGCGATGTATCAAATCCCCGAAATTAGGATTGTTTAAAGATAATACGTCATCTATATAGCGGAAACTGAGATTAAAGGATCTAGCCAAACGATATTCTTTCTTTCTAAGCATATCAGCTATAAAGTCAGCCTCATAAGAGTGAAGGAATATATCAGCAATTAAAGGAGCACAATTTGTTCCCATTGGAATGCCGACCGGTTGTTGAAAAGCACGTCCACCACACTGGACAAATATGTTGTCGATTAGAAATTCCAGTATTTTGAAAACATCTTCCTCTGTATATTTAGAAGATGATTTGGAATTATTTCTGAGGAATCTCTACCAAGAAATATATATTTGTATCTAGGTGTACCATCTTGTTTTTTTTGGAAAAACAACGATGTATAATGTTTTAAGTCGGAATTTCAACTGAGTATGGGGAAAAGAAGTACACAGTGTTGAAAAATCATAGGTTTTAATGCTATTATATTCAGATAACAATCTTGAACTGATTGTCTCCAAAAGATCTTTCGATTTCTTCAGGATCCACATTGAATTAATACCACTACGGGAGTAGCAAGTGTTGTGGTAGGACTGCAGACCCTCATTGACAGTTGTGAGTATAGAAGTTATAAGTTTTGAAAGAGGTTTGGTGGTACATTTTGCAGATCCGGCTATGAAACGTTGTTTGTATGGATTCTTGTGGAGTTTAGGAATCCAGTATTTAGACGGTAAATCCCAATCATCGTCCTTGGTGGAGCGACCAAAAGAATATCTTTCGTCAGATCTTCTGTATGTTGCAAAGCAAAACTATAAAGCAAATATATGTGTATCCAATGGCTAATATGTTTTCTAACATAAATACTAAAATCTGTATGAATATATTTGTTTCCTATATCACGCAACGGTCGCAATCGTCATACGTTATGTTTAGAACTTAATATAAAATAAAGATTAAAAAATCGATATCCTAGATCGAGTAACTCATAAACATTATTATATTGGTCAACCGTAAAAACGACTGAGTCTTCTGGCCTATCGTATTTTAATCAGAAATAAAGGTATCCCAGCTTACGGGCATTGAAAATGAAATACAGCTTCATATTAAGGATCTGGCAAATGTAACTTATTGAATAAATCTTCTTATGTGATGGTAAAATAAGCGTTGGGCATGTAATATGTTGCACGGAAAATAAGGAGTCGCAATAAATTAATTATGCACACAATATTGATGATTTTACTTTGATTTTTACTCAAAATATTGTATCATATGAATAGTAATAATTAAGTTATTTCGTAACATGCATAGTCTGTGTTTTCACTACTTGTATGGAAAAAAAATCCCATTCAAAGGTATATGGAGATTGGGTAATGTGAAATAGGAGGATCGAGAATGGTGATGGGAGATCGGGGTAGTGTATATAGGATAGGGAAATTAGTTTTTAAAGTATATATTGATATAATAAAAATATTAAAATTTAATTAAGAAACCAGTTTAAGTAATGAAGAATTTAAAAAATATATCAAATTCAATATGATAATGTTAATATTTAACTGATAATGATGTAATGGGGATTCAATAGGGGATGTAATTTTTTTCTATGGAGAACTGGGAAATCTCGATAGGTTGGGGACAATGGGGAATTGGAAGAGGGGAGATTGTAAATGGTGAAAATTGGAAGTATATATTATTCATTTCAATTGTATATATTTGTTTTTAACTTTGGAGAGGATAAATGAAAGTGAAATTTTTGCTCTACCATCACACATAAGAAATTTATCCATTAAAATAAGTGCTAACTTTATTTGCCTCACTTTTAACAGAAGTAGTACAGATGCGTATCGATAACTATTGCGACAAATTAGTTTGTAATGGATTTCACTACTTGTCTTATCAGAGAATGCTATATTTAGCCTCTAGAGCAATCATACAGTTGCATCTAACAAATCCAATTCGTCCTTAATTACACGCTAAGCATGATTACCGATAGTAACCTCTCAAAACTCGTTTATTTTAAATGCTTCGAATACAGAACAACTAATTTGGGGAAAGGAAGTTTTGTCGGGATCAGAGTGCTTTTGAGACGTAATTCAGAACCATAATGCGACCTTTAATTGATATGGTTTATATGGGAGTATTTATTTTGTACATGATCCTGTTTTGCTGTTGAATTGATTATTTAAGTATGCAAAAAATTGTCCACTCTATGATGTCAGTGATTATTTTAGGTTCGTTGTTAAACACGTGCGTTTTTAGATGATTGTTGTATCGAATGTAATTCAGGGAAATATAAATAAAGACAATATGTAACAAACAATAATACAAACAGCTGAACAAACTAAGAAAGAATTATTTATTTTATTTACGAATAAAAATGCACTGGTATTCATGTTGGCAGATGGTTCATTGGATAGAATTATGGTATGAAACAAGTTCTCTGGTATATGATAGCAAGTTAATAATTCGCGTCCCAAATGTAGTAAAAAATACGTTTTCTTTGTTTTCCTTATACAGTGAAACCTGTCTGAACCGAATCTGAATTAACCGAAAACTTGCCTAGAGCAGCAAAACCTGTCTAAACCGACCATGAATCCGAGTTGTATCGCCGAAAATCTTCTTCAGCACAATTTAAAGAGTAATCAAGGGAATCAAGATTCTAGCGGGAATCAACGGAGTGTAATCCAGGGAAAAAGACCACAGACGAAAAAACAGACAAACACAACAAAGAACATAAAGTAGCTAAAATAATAGTCAAAGAAATAAAAGTACATGAGCAACTCGGACTCGACCAAAAACTGGGAGTATGGAGCAGGTGCACTGGTAGGATAAGGGTCCTCTTCTTTTCTAGAGACACTCGCCGAGTTACTCTTAAAAAGTCAAGTCCGAGGTAGACGAAAGAGGAAAAGAAAACAATGAAACAATAGGAACGTTCCCTTTATTTCTTTTTAAGACTCCGCAGGATACGAAAATAGTGCTCACTTTCGAAGAATATATGATATCATAATATGCAAAAAGAAAGGGAGTCAGGTAGGCGATTGAGGATCGTAGATTGTTTTTTCAGTATACTTTTTTATCATTGCCGAAAACAAGCAAATAATAGCCTGAACCCACTCTCTCCAACCTGATCCTTGTTCCGTGATCCCCTGCATAAAATGATAACAAAGATAACAAGATTCGGGCACAAAACAAAAGAATGTAATCCAAAGATTATGACAAAACAGGGAAAACATACATGCACAATACAGAAAATGAAATATTCAGAAAAACACGAACAAAGACGGAAAAGCAAATGTGCAACTCGGATTCAATAAACCCGAATCAGGAAGCATAGACCAGGTGAACATATAAGTAAGCGTTGTCGATGAGTTTCGAACTGGGTTGCTATGAGTTATCTATATTGAAGTAAGGTTAAGATTAACATTATTGATAATTGATATATATATATATATATATACTTACTGAGATAGGAAAATTTCAAGTATTGAATGTGGGTATTTGTTTAAAATATAAGAATTTTCGCACAGAAGTTGGTATATAATGGTTTGCCATCAACTCATGCAAAACAGAATAATTGTACTTTATTAATAACAAGCATTTCAATAAACAGATGTCTGTTGAAATAACAATAAATATGTATGCACATATAATACAATAAGTGGAATGTATGACCTTTTACCTTTTACCAAACATAATTGAAACTATGTTGATTTGACCTCTATAGTTACCAGGATATATGAAAAAAAAAAAAAACAAAAGTCCTACTCCTCATCAGAATCAGGTAAAATCACTAAAACAATTACAATAAATATTTCGACAAAAATTTGTTTCATATTTTCAATAAATGTAGGCCTGAGTTATTAATGTTACACTATAAACATGCATATACCTGCAATGCAAATACATGTAACTTTATAGCGGGTATTTTTCACGGGTTCTTATATTTCCGTATATTATTGGTCTGTCTAAAGTACCAAAATAATAATACCATATGGTATTTCATCTCTCCTTTTGACGATTCATTTTTACTACTGTCTAGATTGTCTCATTCCTATAATTTTGTAAAACCGTTCATTTGAATACAAAAAATATTCACTACATGTATGACAGTGGATAAGATTTGTAATTTAGCTTAAAATCATGAATATCAGTAAAATGTTCATACATTTGTTTTCTGAATAGTTTCAATATCGGTATATCTATTTTATAATCGTTAAATTGAAATTATATAGCAGTTATGGTTTATGATTTTTACCGTTAGGCTATAATTCTTTATCATGGGCATTCTCTTTTGAAAATGACTAAAAACATGGCGGTTACGTTGTATTAAATTCTTTGATTAAACTGTAACTTTTTACAGACTATCATGCATACCTCATGTACAAAATTTCTAATGTTTTGAGCATAACAAATATACATGATCAAAGCACCTTATACCTACAGCGCAACGGAAACATTAGCACCTGTATTTCTAGATTTAAAAATTTTCATTATACAACATCGCGACCATAGAGTTTTAAATTCTTTTCTGATTTGTGTATTAACTATACCGTAGACAATTGGATTAGTCGCATTTCCAATAAAGAACAAATACCGCAACAAAAGGCTGTTACTGATTCCAAAAATATCTACCCAAAACGGAAGCCATGTTATCAGATATATCACAGTACACAAAAATAACATCTTCGCAGTTCTACGGTGATATACACGACGAACTTTTTCTGCTTTCGGTTTTTTCGCTTTAATTTTAGCATTATTGTTCATTGTTGGACCTTCTTTAATAACAACGTCTGATTCGTCATTCTCAAACTCATAAGTGCGAATTACCTCCGAATAATTTGATTCCGGTCTTGTAGTAAGCGGTTGTTCACAGAAAGACGACTGTGCCTCTGATATTTCCGGTCCCTCTTTTGGACGGCCAGACAGTGCTCTCTTTCGAAATTTTGTCCTTTTCCAAAGTTCAGAGTATATGATTATATAGAAGACAACGATAATAATCAAACTAGATAGGAAAAGTAGCATTAAAATGCCTTGGTAAATTACGGCATATGTTTCACCAAATATGGAGTATGTAAAATGGCAAAATCTGCCAACAGTCAATTCGTGCTTGAATTTACATTGTACATTTTGAACTTCTTGTGGAGATACAGAAGCGAACATTCCTATAGAAGGTCCTGCAGCAAAACAACTAAGTAAAAAGATGAAAAATAAGCCTTGTCGAACGCTTTGTACAGATAATTTATGCGTAATTTTGCATACGGCAACGTATCGCTCTCCAGCTATAGCTACTAATGTCAAATTGGACGCAAAAATTGTAAAATGACGAACAAATTCAAATATTCGGCATATAACATCTGAATAAACTAAATGAAGCTCATACACCAACGTGTAAGGCATAATTAAAGCACACACAGTTAGGTCAAGAATCGCCAGTGCCATGATAAACGTGTTCGATGCAGTTTGTTCCCGTCTATGTAAATATACAATAAGTACTGGTATATTCCCTATGTTTCCAAGCAGCGAAAATATTGCGATATAAACAGCAAAACTTATATAGTCAAGGGTCCAGATATCGCCAAATATCAAAGAAACTGTAACGTTTCCAAATTCGCTTATGTTTGACATATTAGTCCACTTTTGGTGAATTCGTAATTCTCCAACTGTCTCCAACATTTACATTCGATTTTATACTTGTTGCACAGCCATGACCATCCCTTGGTTAATAATTAATGTCATCTAATTTCAACTTTTTTCAAATAACTTGCATATGGTTACACTGACGTTATTAGCGCTTGTTTTTATTCTGAAACGTTAGTTGTTCCAGAAGGTTATATTACAAGTATACATACAGTACTTTACGAAAGGAGGTACGGAAGCGTTCAGTTAAACGATAAAATTGTTTTCCACTTAGTCATTTTCGTACCAATTAATTAATCCTTATACCTTTTCAATTTTATTTTAATACCATCCAAGCAACATATAAACCTAAATGGATGGCTTCGAGGACTTCAATAGTAAATAACTATACGATCAATACTACATCGTGGCTGGCTCTCTCACAGTAGAATCGTGGAGAATCCAGTTGCAGGAAATTCAATAAACATATTAACACAACAAAGGACAGTAGAGTTCATATATTAAACACAAAGTTGATTACAATTATGAACTATGATGGACCGTGCAAGAACCTATAATGGTGTCACAGTTAAATATGATATAGCTTTATTGTATAGAAACATGGTATTGTCATTATGGATTCTTATCTTTAGAATAGATGTTCGAATCTCAAAAACTAAAACTAATTCTGTAATCTTTACACATGTATCAGATCTGATCAGTTTATTTCCTTTTTTAATTAATTCACCTTTGTTTGGTTTTTGTTGCGTCCTCTTTTTTATTTTGCATACTAGACGTGAAGATTATCGGTTTGTGTAACTTTGTAAGCTCTCAAATAAACAAGAAAGGTTGTAAAATCTATCTAAGAAGGATGGCATTAGAAGTAATAAAAAGGTGGAACAGTAATACATTGAAAAGTAAATTATCAATCTATTTATTTCTAAAAACATTAATTGCAAAGTCATTGAAAAAGAAGATAGCTGAAAGTGACAAGATAAAATAGATAAACGGTTGTACATTAAGGAAAATTAAGCGTACGTGATCAACATATTTCTATGAATTGCATTTTCTAACATTAAATCATTTTAAAGACTACTATTTCTTTGAATTCACTTCCTTCATTCATTTTTGCGAACTTATCCGGGTGACTTGACGTATATCATTACTCTGCATGTGATGCTCGGTATACAATTTTATTGTAATTTTGCATTGCATTATTTACAATCTATTTAAAATTAGACCTATCAATTGTTCCTTTCAATCAAACAATGTAGAATTTAACAACACTTCATTCTTCTTTCAATTCATATGACCTTTTGGGAATCCCTTTGAACAAGCTTTCAAAACCATGACATACGAAATCTGTAAGGTTTTCTGAACAGAAATTAGAAAGTAGAGTTGTTAGATCCTACATGCTGTGACAGAATGGAAAAATTGATAGGTCTAGTTTTGATAAAATTGCATTATTTCCAATTTGTTATCAGTATTTAACTTTATTTCATTTCTTTGTTATGACTATTTTTGTCCGGACATGACGTTTATGGATAAAGCTAGTGTTTTCCTTAAGAATAAATTGTCAAGTATAAAAGTATACATCTTGACATGAGGTTAACCGTTATGTTAAGGGTGACGACGATTAAGGTCATGAGTTATGTGAAGGTTTTCGACGATTAAGGTCATGAGTTATGTTAAGGGTGACGACGATTAAAGCGATTTAGCTATATACAGATAAACAGAAAGATAAAGATAAATATCTAAATGTAATTAAGGGAACAAAAACACTAAAGGAAGCCAAAAGAATGCAACACAGGGATAAAGACTATACAGGACAATCAGACACACACGGCATAGAAAATTAAAATACCAAAAATAACACGTACAAAGAAACGTAAAAGTAAATGAGCAACTCGGAATCCACTTAAAACTGGAAGCATGAACCAGGTACACCAGAAAAATAAGCGTAGAAACAACCGCCGGGTTGCTCATAAAAAGTAATGGTAAATATATTGCTCTGGGTGCAACATTCCTGCATGACCTCGCAGGAATGATGTTGGTAGCGCTTCAAACCGTTGCCTGGGTATTGTATTTTAAAGATACGCAAAATATTTCATAATCAGTTTACATATGTTAATGTATAATTAATCAATTTCATCCATTCTGCGAGTTTAATTACAGACCGCAGTAATTACGTCTGTCTGTACCAAAAATTTATGGTAAACTTGATATGATTTCGTGTACATTTTGATGTCAACCATGAACGTTTAATACAGGACGAGTAGCATAAATACTAACTTCTCTGTGATGGTACAGTGTGAACTTGTTTGTATTTGCTCGTTGTAATGTACAAAGGTGTACAATAAAATATTTAAGGTGAAGTGGGTAAATATCAATTTTGTTTTAATTTGACCCTCGAAGTTTATTTTATTCAATTTTGATACAAAAAAACGAGTACCTTTCTGAATTGCTGTTAGGGATAAAATAAAACAAATATATATTTAAGAACTGAAACTACTTACATGTCCGGAATTTAAAAGCGTGGAATAATTTATGTGTACAATAACATTAAACAATTCATTTTTCGTAGAATAGATTCTTTTTTTTTTATTTCTGAATGATATTTCTTTGTGATATGATTGCATATGTAAATATTTCATATTAGTCCTATTAATGACATTGAACACATTTATTGATTTTAGAGAGCCTGTTTCATTAAAACTGTCAAGTCAATAAAACAAACAATTCAGCATCCTGTGTGTGTCCAGAGGGATATTTATTTCTTGCAAAGTTAAAATGTAAAAATATGTTATGTTCATATATATATCATTGTGCTTTTTTATTATTCTATCAAGTGGTTTGGTGCTTTAACATGTGGCACACTTCCAATTTTCCGAAAGCATCGTCGCTTCTTTCCAACACCCTTATTGGCCAATTTAACTTCCAGTTATATATTATATATTCACCATACTCTCATCACCTGCTACATGAAAATGAAAAAAAAAGACATTTTACTCTACCAGTGCCGATTTGCTTGTTTACTTTTCTTGCTTTGTACGTATAATGTTGGATATTTTATGTTCTTTGTTGTGTTTGTCTGTTTTGCATGTATGGTTTTTTCCCTAGATAATATTCCTGTGATTTCCTTTAGAATCTTTGTTCCATTGATTGCTCTTTCAAACATAACGAAGTCAATTGATTAATAAGGTATATTGTAGAAATGATAACGTCAACGCTTATACATTGTGTGACAAAGTATTTAGTTTATCCATTTGTCATTTACTTTTGTTGCTTTGTACGAATTATCATGGTTATTTTATGCTATGTGTTGTTTGTGTCTCTTTCCCAGTCTGTTCTTTGTCCATATTTCCTTGTTTTCTTTTTGCCATACAACTGGCCGAATTGTGCGAATGAGGCTTATGTCGACGAGCAAATGCGAGACTGCTTAACATTTTACAGAAAAAAACTGGTCGTCAGTGCACAGTTAATATTTTTATACTTGAAAACATTCAAACAAAAAAACCACAAAATTCATATAATAATAACGAATTTCTTTTATTCTAAACGGAGGATGACAAATCATGACACTACTGCAATCTTTTCATTTGGTCAACAGAGAGTATTATACATATTTGAATATACGATTAATGTACTTCACCACTTAAAGAAAACAATTAAAGTACAGATATCATTTTTTTTTGCATTATGACCTAATATAACTAAACATCCGTCAAGACCTTTTTAAAAAAAAAACTTCAGTACAGACGGGATTCACTGATCTTTTTTTTTGAAGCCATTCATAGTTTTGATGTAACTAATAGGAAAAAATGCACTTTAACGACTAACAAACACGTGATTAAAAAGAAGTGTTTCCTCTTTAAGTTATACGACTCTTCTTTTAATGTTCCTCAGTCCTGTGAAAATTCCTTATTTCATTGACATAGGTCACAATTCACTATTGGCAATATTTTTCCTGTTCCTTTGATATCAAATCTATCATCCGGCCTATGAAACCAGTTACAAGTAAATACTTGTCGTCTGAAAAAATCATCTGTGATTCTATTTTTTAGTAAACGAAATTACCTTGAGATAATCAAAGCAAAGTAGTTCTCATCTTATAACGAATAGTATCTAGGATCAAAATAATATAAATATGTTGAGGTTCTGTAAACATAGCCAAAACTAGTAGGAACAAAATAAAACTAAATAGCAGTATACAGCTCTAGAATGGTATAATCTTCATCTTTATGCTATTTACCACCATTATCCACTCATTTCCTTGAAAATCCCTATATCACTTGTCGTTATCATATTATAACATTATTTTTGTCAATTTACTGAATTTAAATTCAAATTATCAGTACATATTGCAAACTTCTTGGCATTCTTTACATATAATAGAATTAGAACAAAGAACATATATGTAGCAAAAAAATTATCTATTGTTTAATCTTGAACTTCCTAAGTATTTGATTCTTATGCTGGTGAAAAGAAAATCATTTTCTACACTACAAGTAAAAGATGACATTTAATTTTATACACTCGGTTATTACCAGTTATGAGTGTGTAATTGTACTTCCGCTTTGTGTGGTTATACAATGATCATTGCGACTGTATGTCAGTTCGTCCACAACTTATGCGATTACAGTATACAATTATATTTGTCACAGCCAACTGATAGAAGATTAATATATACATGTAATAAAATGGGATTCGATGAAACAACATCAACATCTTGTTTGCCGCATGTGTTAATAGTTTTACCATTTCGATATTGGAGACAGTTAAGGTTGAGTGTTATTATTCCTCACGGTTTTTTAATGTTTTGTTTCTTTGCTTTTCCTTTATTTCATTTGTTTTTCTGTCTGTTGCTTTGTTTTTTATTCCCTTTGTTTTTTTGTGAGTTCTTTTTTCGTTGAAATTAAAGACATGACCACATGAACCATTACATCGATAACAATTTTTATCCGTGCAGACAGTCACGTGAATAAGATCACTGGGACATAAAATGGTTCAATGCATAGTGTACTAAACACAATGTCAAACAAACGCAATAGTAGCTCAATTATTGGCAGATACGGAAACATTCGCCGTAAAATAGCAAGCTGATATGACTAATTACCTTATAATGAGATTGTTATGGTCGTTAGAGCCTCTATTACTGGTAATATTGACTGCTTTAAGGTCTTTCTGATGTTAAGGCATGCAGAGATAGTTCGTCTTGGTAATATTTAATTAAGATAACTAAATCCCAAGGTCTTTCTGTAAGAAAAAAAACATGACGAAACTAGAAATAAATGCACTGTTTGGTTGCATAAGATTTTCAGCAAGTGCATTCGTTTGCAATGAAATCAAGGCTAGCATATTTAATTGGTTTAGTTTTTTCTCTTAATATTTATACACTTAGTTGAACTTGTGTTCTTAATAACACAGGCCTGATATTATGCATTCAGATATCTTTGTATGAAAAAGGTCAATTAAGTTTAGTAAATGTCAATGAACTGTATTGTAACTAATAACAATTTTTACGTTCTAAAATTACTGTTCATCTTTTTGTTATTTTAAAATGCATAAGCCCTAATGTTTAACTTGAATATGGTAAAATAATTTTAAGGGTGATCTACATTTTTCTAGTTTATTTCTAAGTAAGCTGAAACCTATATTACTAGAACATTTTGTGTCTGAAGCAGGAATTCGGTTGCGTGAGGTCGTTCTATCAAGACCAATATGCAATGGAAGAGTAATCAAGGAAACCAACATTCTAGCGGAAATCAAAAGAATGTAATCAGGGAAAATGACCAGACATGGAAAACAGACAAACACGACAAAGAAGATAAAGTAACTGAAATTTTACATACAAAATAAGAAAGGTAAATGAGCAACGCGGACTCCACAAAAAACTGGGAGCATGGACCAGGTGCACCGGTAGGGTAAGCGTCCACTGCTTTTTTAGAAACACCCGCCGAGCTGCTCATAAAACGTCAAAATCCAAGGTAGACGAAAGAGGAAAGGAAAACTATGACACGTTGAGCAAATCAGTTTTCATGGTGCAGATGAATACACCGTAACGATCCTCGAGTTCATTACGACGACCATAAAACTTTTGTAGTGATGACTTCAATCTTGTAGCAACATAATCCGGTTCTAGAGGCCTAATTGTAAGAAGTCTAGAACTATCAGCAAAAAAGTAAAAAAAATCAATTAGCTGCTTTAGGGTATGTAAGTCTTCTCAAGTAACTCATGTTGTTTTCAATCTTCCATTCAAATGCACGGATGATCGTCATTAACATAGCGTTTAGTATATTGAAAGGAAACTTTTTATCGGTTAAAAATACCGACATTAGGTGAAAATATCTATTTCTACATGATAAAAGTATTAAGAAAAGAAATAAATGGACGATTTTGTATTGTAAAGCAGTGCCGAGGTACCAAGGGTTAACAATAAAATTCGGTTCTCGGATTTCAATACTTTCTACATCGAATTTCGTGATACGGCAAATGATATATATTGGATCAGAAAAGTCTGACTGCATCGTTGGTGAATATCAACAGGGCACTTTCTTCAACAGCAGTGGCAGCGACCCAGTATTGCTTAATACGGGAATATAATTCATACAAAATCGAATAAATTTATCAGTCAAACAGAATCTTTTTGTCATAGCAACAACGTAAATATTGTGAATTAATTATTCGGCTATTCAGATTGCAAATTAGTTTAACAGAAAGTTCTATAACTAATGAAACCTTACACAATTAGAAAGAATCACAAATTAACACATTTCACTTTTTAAGAAAATTCAATTTCTCTTCTTTTTAAATTGAATATCTTTTACTTGATTAAAACCGTTAAACTTGTGAACAATTGGAGCAACGGCTGTGTTTATGTAAAATGTTTCAAGTAGTAACTATTGTTTAATCTTGATAATGAAGTACTTCCGGAAACAAGGTCAAGTAGGCGGAAGAATTATAACAATGTAAATGTTATGTAAATGTTATGTCGTGAATTGTCAAGGAATATTTTCTACAATATAGAATCATATGGCAATATATTCTCATAAGAGTATCAACTTAAAAAAATGAGTTTCCCTTCATCTACGAAAACATTCGTTCAAGGAATTTGCGCGCAGTCATTTTTAACAGTTAATTCCTAACTTCTACCTGTTAAGTCCCGTAGGTACATAGGACAACTTTCTTTCTCTCATATGTCCTTTGCTTACTTTAACGGTCTTTGGCCGAACCCGTTTCGCATACCTTCTGGAGTCAACTGTAGTATAATATATTTGGTTTTTGTTAACTCTTTTTTTTATTAATTGTTCAGGTACCGTGGATTTTATTTCTGTATTGTCGGGGCCTTCCAGAGCTTACTTAAAGGTGTGTGTGTGTGTGTGTGTGTGTGTGTGTGTGTGTGTGTGTGTGTGTTTATACTTATTGAAGACCTATTGGTGATCTCTGAAAGTATTTCCTGTTTTCTATTTAGGTTATACGCTGGTGCATTTGATGCGTTTCAACATATTTGTTTTTTTTTCTACATTCATTTTATAACCCTAGTATATTCGTCTACCATTAATTCCCTAGTTTAATCGACTCCATGATGCACCTTTCAGTTTTTATGTGAATCTTTGAGTTAGTTTGTATTATTTACTGGTTCATCTTTTGCTTATTCTTTAGTCGTTGTTCCCGAATCATGAACATTCTGTCTTTAATCATAACCTACTTGCATCCCTAATATGAAATATGACTTATAAATAGGATACACATCTGCAATACTTAACATGTAACCCATCGTAACATGACGCGTTTTTTTATTTACATTGGCATGTAGTCCTTGATGTAAATTTGAAAGCTTTACACAATGGCTGGTAAAATTCAGTAGGGTCTAAATCCAAGACACAAGATAGAAAGCATGCTTCGTCGTGCGTGTGTGTGTGTTTGTATTTTTTAAATTGATAATTTTAGATAGCTTGGTGGATTATTTATACTCCACTTCGTTGGTGTCTTTATATTTGTATACATTTAATAAAAGCTGATATGATCGTGTATATAGAGTAGTGTGTGGTTGTCACAATGTTCATGTTGCTGCTTTTTTTTTTCTTCTTCTTCTCATTTTTGTTTGATAATTATCATTGTCATTGTTTTTCTTTCATAAAAGTCTACGAAATTTTATTGATTATTTAAATTCGTGAAGCGCTAGCAAACCCCATTTAACAATTCGTTAGGCATTTACTTTGTAACGTAAGACAAAGGGGGTTTGATTGCCATTGATTCTCTTTGTAATTCTAAGAAACAGTCGAAATGTTTTGATAATATTGAATTGTTTCTCTCGTCAGATATTTTCAATTAAAGAATTATTGAGTCTGCATTATCGACATTTTATACAGGTAAATGCAACCTAAACTGAACGGGTTACCGTTCGTAAAGACAGTGGCGCATAAAACTCCTTAGGTTATTGCATACTTTCCGTGAATTATCCGTTTCACATAGTGAATCGCAAATTGTTATCATATATATACAACGCATTCATTCCTTTTTAATCGTAATCAAAATAAATAATTTTAATAAACAGACAACTTAATTGCCAGTATCAGTGTTGTCTTTATATACAAGAACATAAGAATATCTTTAATGTGTAAACAAGTATTGAACACAATTAAACCAAAATTTAAGCCCAAGAACAACGAATTACCAGTAAAAAAGTAAAATAGTTAATATTGAAAGTACATTATGTAAATTAGTCACTGTAGCTTTGATCGCAACGAAAATTCAATTGACAGTAGGGGTATTAGAGTAAGATAACTCCGTGTCAGTATCAGGCAGGTGGTTGCACTTTTACAAACTTTGCAAAACTTTTTTTTTCCTGAAACGATAAAAGACATCTGGCAAACTTATCCACAAAAAGTATAAGAAATTAAGCAATTTGAAAGAAATTAACGATGTGGGTAGCTATTAAGTGAGAAAAAAAAATTAGTTTATTTTAACCCATTTTTCAATGCTTTAATCTTTGTTCAACAAATAAGACTGCTCAATTACGTACAAAATGGGTACTTTTGAATCGTTACAATTTAATATTTGTTTTTAACTGAAACTGCTATATTCATTTGGCATAATGAAGACCTAAATGTGTAGAACTAATGATATTTTATGAAACCAAATCTAATGGTGTTAACTTGTGACATACGTGGGGAGAGGAAACTGTTCACATTCCACGTCAATCCCGTGTAATGACAAACAAAACTCACTACTGACCCGCAAGAGTCAACAATGATATAATACAGACGTAACACTATCCTATGTCATTGTTAATTAATAACTACAAATGCGTTTGAATCCATTCAAAAGTCATTAACCGATTTCCATCTGTTAGCATTCAAAGTTGTATTTTTTTTTTGAATTGATAAAGTAATTTTGAAATGTTGATGCCATAGTTTTCGATATTGATATTTAAGATTGAATTCGAATTTGACGGTGCACTTATCCACACGTATTGAAAAATACTTTCAAAACTTTCTGATAAATAAGAGAAGTTTCGTGTCCATCTATTTCACTGTCGGATTATTATTTCATACATAAAAACGTCATGCAAGCGACAAAAGTAACAATACCGTGTGACTGAATGGGATTTTTTTTCTGAGCTATTGCACCTATCCTTCATCAAAACATGTTGGGTTGTGGCTTATAGCGTTTTCAGTATGGTAAAAAAATGAGAGTTTTGTCACTCAGGGATAGAAGTGGCAAGTAAAATTGCATCCCCCATAAAAAACGAAAGGAATTGTTAAACGTAATTGCATTAGGAATTAAGATTCATACATGTACGATACTTGATACTTATAATTAAGGAATATGATTAAGCAATATCAATTTTTTTATATCTGCGATATTTTTAATGAAATTGGTGTCTTAAGCGTTGAACTTCGTCAATATCTTGATATTTCATTTATTCGTGGAATTTTGTCATATGTACCATATCAACTCTAATTGAATTATCAATGTTACGGCAACTGACAAAAATGATTATCTATCCCTAAAAAATCAAGAGACGGCATATGCATGCTAACGCAGGCTGTGATATACTTCACAAATCATGAGCACTCTGTAGTTGTTTTCGGTGTACTGCTCTAATTTGCATAAATTGATATGACAAAAGGTGCTTTTAGATAGCAAAATAAATCTGAACACATTTTTATTAGCGAGCGATTTATTGTCGAAGAAAACAAAAATAACAGCGAAAATAGACAACCCGAAAAATCAAATTGTATTACCATATACCCAGGAGATTAAACAAATATCATTTTATCAAGAACTACCAAAACCGACACCTGACAATTGCAAATAATTAATAGTTATTTTTTATTATTTCCTATTTCTTTGTAAGATCAAAAACTTCTGTCTGACATTCGACATTTATCCGTTCTTTTCAAATTTGAAGTAAAGGCTTAATTAAACCAATGTAATACATGTGGCTTAGCTTGACTTTGAAGTACAAAAGTTGACATAATTTAAGTGTACTATGTAAACTCTTCGTAACGTAAAAAAGTCTGATATTCGAGGTCAATTTTGGGTTTTAAACAAGGGTTTGTAAAACAAATCGTACAGATAATTAAATGTGCGACAGAATGAATTTGATATAAGTCATATTATATTATAATGTAGAAGGTGTAATTAAGTTATTGGCTAGAGGACTTACCTTTAGCTATGTGAGGTCCATGCATATTTCTAAATTCGAATAACTACATGTATATATTACTAAAAGCAGATATTGTGATTTCAAAGTTATAGGATAAATTCTTTACGATGATATTACTTTCATTTGTCTGAAAAATCGGAAACCAAATCGAATCATTTATAGAATTACTAAACAATTTTATCAGAATATTAAACAAAGAGATATACCTCACTAGAATGGTACAACGTAATAATTCTTTTATTGTCTTTTGTCTGGGATCCAAAGTAGTGTCGTTTTTTCTCGTCCCCGGTGAAAGTTAAAAGGCAGAAATGTGGGCCTCCTTTCTTTATTTTACTTCGTTTTATATATTTGGTATTTTTTATTTGTATTAAAGTACTGTTACTTTTTTTATGTGTGCCTACTTTTTACTTATTAATTATTTACATTTGCGGTTGACTAAGCCGCGTCACAACTTATATTATGTTATTTTTAAACATTCAAATTAATGTAAGTACCTAATTGAGGTTATTAACACAACCCTCAACACCCACTTTAATAAAAATTAGACATTAAGATTTTCCAGAACTCGTTGACTGATTCCTCAAATCTTATTGCAATCTGTTCAATTAAATACAAAAATACCAACCATATATATTGAACATTTTAATATGCTGTATTTGTGCTTCAATGAGTAACATCTTATCAAATGTATAGGAGATTTAAATCCAACATTTTATTATAAAAATAAATAATAAATGAATAAAATTAATTTAAGAAGTATTCAAAACCAGGATATCGAATGTATCACCCAGAGGTTGTAAGGAAAAGAAGCCTATGTGTTTTAAATTAGACTTTGGGAAGGATTGAGCGTAATTTTGATATTTTCCAAGGTCGGCGACTAAACAAAACATACCAATTATTTTATATTCCTATACTTCACCCATTGCATCCAAAATTTTCAATTATAAAAGGCTATTGCAGAACCTCGAGATTAAGGACTTCAAGGCTACCCACCTGACTGTTCTTGCAAAATGTTTCCATTCAAGTATGGTCCTTCCGGTCACGTCGTTACGGGAGATTTGTCCATCATCGAAAACGAATCTCTGCGTACCGTGAACCATGCTCCATAAATTGGAATTATAACTTTAACGTTCTTATGGATGCCGTAGAGGACTACGCAAGAAAATGGATAAAACGAGAAGAAGAAGACATTGATTCTCTGTCAGAGTGGTTAAAGGCCGTGAGGTCTTTAATTTTGAAACGAATGAAAGTTTTAATTAGGTCAATGAGTGTCTGCAGTCCTACCACAACACTTGTTACTCCCGTAGTGGTTTTAATTCCATGTGGATCCCGAAAAATGTTTTTGAGACAATCAGTTTAAGACTATCATCAGAATATAATAGCATTAAAACCTATGATTTTTCGATACTGTATACTCCTACGCCAAATACTCAGTTCAAATCCCGACTTAAAATCATTATACATCGTTGTTTTTCAAAAAAAAAGATGGTAGACCTAGATACACAAATATAGTTCCTCACACTTTGTAAGAAAAAAAAAATTCTTCCAAATATACAGCAGATGTTTACAAAATGCTGGACTTTTCAATCGACAACATATTTGTTCAGTGTGGTGGACGCGTTTTTCAACAAACGGTCTGCATTCCAATGAGAACAAATTAATTGTGCTCCACTACTTGCTGACCTATTCCTTAACTCTTATGAGGCTGACGTTATAGCTGAACTGATCCGAAAGAAAGAATATCGTTTAGCTAGATCATTTAATCTCAGTTTCCGCTATATAGATGACGTATTTAAACAATCCTAATTTTGGGTATTTGATACATCGCGCCTACCCCAAAGAACTTGAGACAAAGGTTACTACAGACACTGTCAAGTCAGCCTTATATTTTGATCTATCCTTAGAAATCGATGGTAAAGGTTTCTGGAACAGGGTTATGTTGCTACATATTGAAGTCATCACTACAAAAGTGTATGGTCGTGATCATGAACTCATGGATCGTTACGGTGTATCCATCTGCGCCATGAAAACTGATTTATTCCACGTGTCATAGTTTTCCTTTCCTCTTTCGTCTACCCCAGACTTGACTTTTTATGAGCAACTCGGTGGGTGTTTCTAGAAATTCAGAGGACGCTCACCCTACCGGTTCACTGGTCCATTCTCCCAGTTTTTTTAGTGGAGTCCGAGTTCTTCATTTTCTTTTGTTACTTTGTATGTATGATTTAAGTTACTTTATGTTCTTTGTTGTCTATGTCTGTTTTCTATGTCTGTTTTTTGGTCCCTGAATTACATTCATTTGATTACCGCTATTACCTTGGTTCCCTTAATTACTCTTTGACATATCACAAAATGTATATGAAATAAATATACGAATAACACAGTAAAAAACACATTTCAGCAGGTTTGACATTCAAGTAGCAGCAAATGATAGTTGTCTTAAAAGGCTCCCCCATGTTTTTGTTAAGCTCCTGCCATTCGTTTCGTTATTTAAATTTTGTTCACGGAACACTATCATTTGTTTTCTCTATGTTTGTGTGTGTGTGTGTGTGTGTGTTTTTTTTTGCTTGATTTGCGCGATCCACACGAATTAATCGTAACTGCATGCTTTTCTTGTGAAACCTAAAAGGGAGGTGATCTTGGTTTGGAAATTAGTATCACCTTATGACAGTAAACGGATAAGTTATTTCACGTATAAATGAAGCTAAACGGAACAATGTCATCGGTCGATTAGAAGCAGGGGAATTACAGACAGATGTAGCCATAACCTTTAATGTGTATAATATAGTACCATCGTTCAGATAGGTATCGACAACATAGATCAACCCGTGACCTTCCAAAGACAGGCCGACCAAGGGTGATTACTGCTCAGGATCGCTACATCAGAGTACGGCATTTGCGTGATGGCTTCACCAAAGCAACTTCCACTGCTTCTCCAATTCCAGGAATGCGTAGAATCTAAGATCAAACAGTCAGGAACCGTCCATGAGATGCTGGGATAAGAGCTAGACTTCCTGTTCGAGGTGTCATTTTGAGTCAACGGCATTGTCAAAACAGACTCCAAGTAATGGGGTCAGGCGCACAGCAGCGCTTGAGAACAGTCAGTTCAGCGATGAATCAAGAGCAAGAATATACAGAAGACCAAATGAACGTTTTGCTGCTAAATGTATCCAGGACATTGACAGATTCGGTGGCGAAAGCGCAATGATGTGGGCAGCCATAGCACATAATGGGAAGGCCAACTTGGTACACATTGATGGTAATTGGACTGTTATTGATTCTGGTGGTGGACATATGCGATATTGAGTTGAAGTGACCTTGAACTTTAAAATATGAAATAAACTGTGAAGAACTTGATAACTGAACTTTGCTTTTACATTAAATCACTTTATTTATATGAAATACTTTATACTTATATGAAAAAAAAATTGAATATCCGTTTCTTTTTATTTTTAAGAGTATATGTATGAAATACTAAAATGCATGAAAATAGCAGTAAGTGTATGAACAGTAACAATTATTCTGGTTCCAAATGGCCGGGAAAATTGTGTAATGCATTTCAAAAATCTTTCCATTAATACATTCCTCAAACACAATCTGGGAACAGCATTTATAGCTGTCATGGGTTTTTACTCTCAGGTGTATTAAACGATTAAGCAAGTTTTATTCGAAGCACATCTTTGACTATGGTTAATCAGATGTATGCATAATTGTTACGTTGGTAAAAGAGGCCGATTTACAAAATTACCTAATCATAGACTTAAATATCACGTGTCATATTACCATTTGTTACAGAGGACATATCAAAGTCGTATTAATTGTACTTGTATAATTAAGTAGTATTCTTTCAAAAAATTATACAGAAGGTGATTCACGCATGTCAAAAACCCACCGAATTCAGATTTATTTCTTGTTCACAATTATTTACTGATCACATGACCAGTCTTACTTTTTTATTTGGTTATTGAGCTTTTTTGATAAAAAAAAATACATAGATTGTATATGAAATTGGTACTTTGCAAGAGTTATCGTTCTTGATTTGGTTTCAGTCGATTAATTTTAATGGGAGATGGTAAGATTTTCTAAAAAATGCAGATCTGAATGCAGAAATGGTTATCGTTATGTGAATGTACAGCAAATTTAGACTGAAAAGGCATTATTTGCTTAGTGGGTAGTCTTCATCAGGAATGGCTTTACCATTGACAGTTAGTGAATTTTATGTAGACAGGTACTGAAGTATAAATTGTGTGTGAACAATACACACTTCAAAAAGGTACTGATGCTACTAATTCACCATTTCACTCATTTCATGGCATATTTTGTAATGACTAACGTAAGTTACAGTGTTTGTAAGAATCGTGTCAATACCGTAATAAGTGATGCATGTCAATAAAGGCAACACAATTTTTATTTTTTCCATAAGTTTTTTGATGGGTAAATAAAATGAAACGTATAGTCATTCATTCCAATCTGTCTATTTTTAAGAGATAATTCAGACTGAAAATCTACTAGCTTATATTGTACTTCAGTGTAATATATAGATATATCATTCTTAATTTTGAATTATGAAAATACACATGTTAATGAAAATGTAAAAAATATAGATTTTTAGGTTTTCCATCCAGGTATCATATATTGCAAGATTCGTATCTGAAGTTCTTTTACATGGAAATCATAAGCTGCAGCTGTCTATGTTATAGGTTTTCAGAGTTTTATAATAAAATCTGACAAGTAAACACTTTTTGTAATTCAATGCGATAGTGAAAACAGTAATGGAAGTGTGAAAAAGGATGGCAGTTGAAGAAAACATCAATTAGATGCACAGCCCAGACGTTAACAATGTAGCAAACAGAACATATTTAATGACATATAAAAACAACAGACAAGGAAAATAAGACACCACACAAAAGACTAAACGTTAATCGTGTCCGGCTCCAGCAAAAGGGAACTGTAACACTTCGTTCAGGCGGATCCAAAAAGGAATTGGACAACCTCCTCAGGCGCAACTCATACCCCGGTTCAAATACGCCCCGTGATGCAATTATGGAGTCGGTGGAACAACATCCAGAATAGACAAAGGATTTAATATAAACCTTGCAAAAACAAATATTGAGAAAAGAATAAGGGCTTTATTATTACCTCTGCAATGGAAGCGTACATAAAAAAAAACATTCATTATAACCCATTTAGAGGAAATAATTGGTCAGCGATTGCTGTATAAAGACACTCCCAAGTAGCGTGGTTTGAAATATGTATTGACGCATGTCTACCACGGAGGAAAGTGTAAAGTAATGCTGTATTCAGACTAATTTTAATAAATTTTAATAACACATCCAGGGTCATTAAAGCATTATCCGCAAAACAAGCTTCAGGGGAAGTTCAAATCCCAAAGGAAATTATTCAAAATATATTAATATGTGTCTACAATTAACATATATTTCCAACATAGGAATTTCTCCAATCCCATTCAATGGAAGTAAAGAAATTACAAACCAACAAATGGATCTTTTTATTATCCCTTTCGAAAACGTTTTTCCCACGCACGTTTTATTTTTCAGGATTTTCAATTGCGTAACGCATAAGGGATTCATCTTCTCCTTTCTTAAATATGAATATAATTATTCACGACAGGGAAGCATGGTTAGTTTTTATCATATTAAAATAATCAAGGGCAATGCTAATGGATCAATTTGCTATTACGACAAATTAATTAATTTTTCCTGTCAATCCTTTAGATAAGATCAAAGCAATGCTTGACACGCGAGTCTGTAAGAATATTATAGAGGTTTTAAAACAAACTTAATGTCAAAGGCAAATGTTTTGGGTTTTTTCTGCTTTTTATCTTAACAAACTTGATGAACTCGAGGAAAATGTAACACTGATGAACAAGCTTTAAGACAAACATGATGTCTTTAAATTCATTATTTATGA
Source organism: Perna viridis (assembly GCA_037379345.1). NCBI lineage: Eukaryota > Metazoa > Mollusca > Bivalvia > Mytilida > Mytilidae > Perna > Perna viridis. The sequence continues at coordinate 43,411,667 of CM074518.1, read as the reverse complement.
TAATATTGCCCAGGTCTGATCGGACGGTCAAACAATATGGCACTAATCGAAAGTTGGGTCTGCTCCTGCTCTGCTAGATTTGAGACAAAATGTCTCCTTGTCTGCACGATGATATAAATTTTATAATAACCTACAGTATAATCCATATGTACTGTCAAACAGCAGGCTTATTTTATCTCAAGTTAAAAGTCGGCATTTAATGAGATATATTCCCACAACCATGATAGTTAACGTAATGAGCTGCATGGTGCATGTTATCAGACCTTTTATTTTGCATATTTTGTGTCTTCTACAGTTTGTCATTAAAGTAAACAATAGTAGAGATTTAACTGTGAATACCTACTGCACCTGAAAAAAACATAAATGAAGTTAATTGAAGTGCGACGTCGCTGATTTGCTGAATAGCGTCCCTTATGAACCAACGACATACTTTCATCCCTTGACTTACTCCATGTGAAACTCACGACCGTAGGTTACAAAATATATCGCGCTCTGTACTTTTATAATTCTCGTTTTTAAAATATTATGAGACATGGATTTTCAAGTGTTTTTACAGCACTTTTTTAAAGGATTTGGGGAAAAGTACGGAAACTCTATGATAAATTTTATGGTTTTTTTTAAGAAACATCTGTCTTATTTGATGCATGAACTACATTGCACTATTATAAACACGCGTTAATTTATTTGATTCTGACATGTCAAAGCAGAAACTTTGCGCAGTAAAACATAATTTATTTATTTTTCTTTCCGTTTTTAACAGGCGTTTGATGACATTGTATCACACGATATACTTATGTATCAAACTTAATACGATATATCGTATTTTTGTCCTTTTTAATGTCCTTGAAGATGCTCACAATGATTACTTTGCACACATTATGTAAAACATAGTTAATTCTTGCTTTATATAAAAAACACCATTTTTTATCAAAGTATTGTCACAAGTCAATGTTTTCTTTTTCAATATTTTACGTGTAGACCCGAATTGTTTGTCTTAAACGTGAAATGAAAAACAATTTAATTTTTTCGTCTTGATTTTAGTTGTTGATACTGTAATACCGTTTAAAAAATAGGGGATGGGGTCCTTGATGTTGGTGTTTTTGCACGTTTGTCTGTTGCATGTTGTAGTCGCTTTTGTTCTTATTTTTCTGTGTTTTTTTGGGGGGATACTGAATTAATCTTTCATAGAATAGAAGTTTAATTATATTGGTTTAAGATTATTCCACGTACAATAGCGAAGGTTTCATCCAAGTCTTTGATGTGATTGTACAAAAATAACGGATATGATAAAATGTTACAAATGCATCAAGGTACAATATAAATGCAAGAGTAATCAAGGGAATCAAGGTTATAGCGGTAATCATAAGAATGTAATCCAGGGACAAAAAACAGACATGGAAAACAGACATACACAACAAAGAACATAGAGTAACTAAAACCATACATATAAAGTAACAAAAGTATATGAGCAACTCGGACTCCACTAAAACTGGGAGCAGGGACCAGGTGCACCGGTAGGGTAAGCGTCCTCTGCTTTTCTATAAATACCCACCGAGTTGCTCATAAAAAGTCAAGTCCGGAATACTATGACACGTTGAACAAATCAGTTACCGTAACGATATATATCGATTCTCGAGTCCATGATCACAACCATAAAAATTCTGTAGAGATGACTTTGATCTTGTAGCAACATACCCTGATCCAGAAACCTATTTCTTAGAATTCTAGCGCGATACAAAAAGTCTGCGTAGGTACGGCAAGCTCTGGCATAATGTATGAGTTGTGATATGAACACTCCATACGCAGGTGCGGAAGGGATGTTGCCACAGATGAAAGGAAAGTTGACAATTCTGAATGTGAAGTCATCACGTTTGTTGTAAATTTTGGTCAATATATTTCCTTCACAATCGATTTCTAATTGTATGTCAAGATATGCGGTTGACTTCACAATGTCTATAGTATCCTATATCTCAAATCCTTTGAGGTAGATGCGATGAATCAAATCCCCAAAATTAGGATTTTTTGTTGAGAATACGTCATCTATATAGCGGAAACTGAGATTCAAGGATCTAGCTAAACGACATTCTTTCTTCCGGATCAGATTAACTATAAAGTCAGCCTCATAAGAGTGACGGAATGGGTCAGCAAGTAGAGGAGCACAATTTGTTTCCATATGAATGCCGACTGTTTGTTAAAAAACGCGTCCACCACACTGGACAAATATGTTGTCGATTAAAAAATTCCAGCATTTTGTAAACATCTTCTTTTGTACATTAGAAAGATGATTTGGAATTATTTCTTATGAAGAATCTCTACCAACAACTATATATTTGTATCTAGGTGTACCATCTTTTTTGGAAAAAAACAATGTATAATATTTTTAAGTCGGGATTTACCTGAGAATAGGGAATAGAAATACATTGTATACAGTGTTGAAATATCATAGGTTTTAATGCTATTAATTGATTGTCTCCAAAAGATCTTTCGATTTTTTTCAGGATTCACATTGAATTAATACCACTACGGGAGTAACAAGTGTTGTGGTAGGACTGCAGACCCTCTTTGACAGCTATGAGTATAGAAGTTAAAATTTTTGAAAGAGGTTTGGAGGTACATTTTGCAGATCCAGCTATGTAACGTAGTTTGTATGGATTCTAATGGAGTTTAGGAATCCAGTACATAGACGGTTAATCACAATCATCGTCCTTGGTAGAGAGACCAAAAGAGGATAGCACAGATTTATTGTTTTCCACAATCTCTTCTTTGTGTAGTGTGGTAGCAGTATAGGTCTTATCACTATTATTATTGTCTACGTCTACCTCTGATAATAAACATTGGATGTAAAACGTTTTGCAGACAAATACAGTGTTGTTTGGGATTTGTCTGCCGGTATGACAATATATTTGTCATGTAAATTAGACAATGTTTTTGCTACATTGGGGTCTTTGAAAACTGATGTAGCATTGACACTCATTGGCCTACTTAAAACTTTCATTCGTTTTAAAATTAAAGACCTCACGGCCTTTAATCACTCTGACGGCATCCATAAGAACTTTAAATTATAATTCCAGTAAATGGAGCGTGCTTCACGGTACTTGTGAGCTTTAGAAAGGATAAATACATAGTATTAAATACGTTCAGAGATCACCAAACGAACTTAAACAAGCGAAAAAAAAGCACCTTTAACATCTTATGACTCAATTGTTCTCATGGTTCGTGCTGATATAAATGGTACTTACTTTCTTACGAAAAACTGCAAGATTTCAATCAAATATCAACCATTCATGTGGTTGCTAGTTGAGTCAAATTACATAGGTTTGTTTATCAAAGATAAAGGTTTGAGTTAAAAAGAAGGCTCATTGCACTGACACTGATATAAAAGAGATACGAATAATTTGCACAAAACAATTAAAAGAAAACAACAACCTCAAAAGAATGTAACCCAGGGGCAAAGACCAGACATGGAAAACAGACACACACATAACATGTACAAAGCAACAAACGAAAATGAGCAACTCGGACTCCACTAAACACTAGAAGCATGGACCAAGTATCCAGGTAGGGAAGCGTCCTCTACTTTTCTAAAACTCCCGCCGTGCTGTTCATAAAAATCAAGTCCAGGTTTGACGAAAGAGGAAAGGAAACTATCACACATTGAACAAATCGGTTTTCATTGCGCAGATGGATACACCGTAACGACCCAAGCGTGCATAATGAAGACCATAAAATTTCTGTTGTGATGACTTTAATCTTGTAGCAACATAATTCTGTTCCAGAACTAATTGTAAAATGTCTAGAGCTGTACAAAAAGTCTGCATAGTTGCAGCAAGCTCTGGCATAGCGTATGATTTGTTAAATGAAAACTACGAACGCAGGTGCTGAAGGGATGTTGTTATAGATGAAAGAAAACTAGACAATATGGAATGAAAAGTCATCGCGTTTGTCATATAGTTCGGTCAATAGTCTTTACCAGCAATTTCGTAGTGTAAGTCAAGGTGTGAGGCTTACTTTAGAATTTATTATCATATAGAAAACCAAACAATATGCAAAATAACACTTCGCAATGGCCCTCGCAGAAATGCCAAAATGCTTCGTATAGGGGTTTATCCTTATGCCAGATGCCCGCATTGTTGTTTTGAACCATCGTAATCCAATAGTATTATCTTTCCCCGTAATAAAACGACAAATGAAAATAAAGACACTCGCCCTAGTATCGACTCTGTGGATTATCAAATCAAACATTGGCGACGACACAAGCGATTTGCAATTTTACAGCATAATGTCAAATTCAACGTAAGCTGAAATGGTGTAAGTATTTTCCACTTGTGTATGGAATTTTCATATCACAACTCATACGTTATGCCAGAGCTTGCGGTACGCAGACGTTTTGTATCGCGCTAGATTCCTTACAATTAGGTTTCAGGAACAGGGTTATGTTGCTACAAGATTGAAGTCATCACTACAGAACTTTTATTGTCGTCATCATGGACTCGTGGATCGTTACGGCGTATTCTTCTGCACCATCAAAAACTGATTTGTTCAACGTGTCATAGTTTTGCTTTCCCCTTTTGTCTAATCCAGAATTGACATTGTACGAGCAATTGGCAGGTGTTTCTAGAAAAGCAGAGGACAACTATTCTACCGATGTACCTGGTCCATGCTCCCAGATTTTAGCAGAGTCCAAGTTACTCATTTACTTTTGATACTTTGTATGTATTACTTAAAATACTTAATGTTCTTTGTAGCGTTTGTTTGTTTTCCATATCTGGTCTTTGTCTCTGGATTAAATTATTTTACATTCTTTTGATTTCCGCTAGAATCTTTGTTCTCTTGATTACTCCTTGACTACAGGTAGTCAGAAGGTCGCCATTTTGATGAATCGTTTATTTACATTATGGTGACATCAAGTACAATGCTTAACATGACTAATAAAACATTGCTGTAAACATGAAGTTTATGTTTCAGAAATTTAATGAGTGACAGACTTCTGGAAATTTGTCTATAAGATAGAAAATTATAAAGGTAAATGATGAAGAAAATGTCATCGTGAGAATATTTTGTAGGATAATGAATAACCAAAATATGAACACTAGTGCCGAAAACGCCTAGATTTAACCAGTGTGTGGAACTTCCTCCGCGCATGAGTTAAATCTTAATGCGTTCTTTGCACGAGAGTGAAATAACAGAACTTTTTAACAGTGTGAAATATTGATTTTTTTTCACAGGTAAAATTCGTTAAATCACTGCTATCTATAAAATGAATATAGTTTTTAAGGTAATTATTCAGAGAACATTATTCTAAAGTGGACTATACCTAATGTGTATGTGTAAGGGTTTCTCAGTTTTTTCCTCAAATTTACTTTGAATAAACATACTTTAAAATTTCATACTGAAATGACACCGAACTTGAACATTTGATATGATTCTTATGGTATTTTTTTCACTATTTAGCAATCTATTTCAAAACTGGTATTAAATTTGTAATTTCTGTAATTTTTTATAATGAACATTCATCTTGTTTTCTTTTCACTCTATTCAAAAAGAAAATTTGGGTCATTGAACAGTTTTCTTATGATATCAATGAAGTGGAATTTCCATTTTGAACATGTACATTTGTTAGCATTAAAATTGATTTTATTAATGCATTCTGTGTTTCAGAGTATCATAAATTGTCAAAATTAGATCGTTTATTCCGATTTTCTGTCTGAAAGCGTCTATTCATTGCATAAAAGACCACGAAACAATAATTTGAACACTCTCAATGTAGCATGTCTGGAAGTAGTTTATATTGTCCAGACAGAAATCAAGGCCATCGTTAGCATGTTACAGCTTTGATGAACAGCTACATCAGTTCTTAATTTCGATCGTTCAAAGTGTAAAGAAGTATCTTTTCATTACCTAACGTCATATATTCAATTCATAGTTATTGGCTTCCCTTGGAAGATGGCATCAAAGACAAATTCATTAATTTCATTTACCACATTGTCAGATTAATATCTTCAGCTGATAATAGTACACAAAGCTTTATAAGACAATCTTTGATAATTTAATTGAACACAAGCTTGTATTTATTTGAACATGCCCCATATGTCATTTTATATCCATGAATTCTAGTTTTTAACGAAAATATTTGATCATTTATTTTGTTAAATTTTAATTTATAATAGTAATTAATAATATATTTCACCATTTTTGAAGTAAGAATGACATAAATCTCACATAAAACTCACATCAAACCATCTCGTACCATAATAAAACCCAAATATGAAAAGGGAAATATACCGCTTTCATCATATCAAAACCAATATAATTCAGATACTCCATAACATATTTGCTAAAAGGAAGATAATCCATATTAGATCATATAAAATTTCAAAATTAGAAATTATATTGTTGTTTTGGTGTTGTAAGTATCTCATTATATTTATCCTATCCAACGGTAAGTTAATTCTTTTTTTTTTTTTGAAATCCCTACAAATAATCAAGAAAGGCTACTTCGCATTCTACATGACAATTTAAACTTCCATATTACTTTTTCTGATATGAGTACGATTGTCGATAACACAATACCAATTGCTATCATGTAGAATGCACTTTGTATGTCTTCTACGCTTATCATTCTTGTTTCAAATTCTTGACTGTCGCATGACTTCTGTGGCCATCTTTCTGTCTTCCATTTCTCTAGCAGTCCTACCTCGTGCAAAGAAAGAATTCTGAAATATGTAATACCAAGTTAAATTATAAGTCACTAGTTATTGCGATTTTTTACTTATGCAAAAAAGTAACTTACTTTATTTCGCAATATCTTAAAAAAAAAAACATTATTGTTTTTACCTATATTTGTCCTAAATATTTATTAAAAAAATGCAAAAGCTGGCGCAAGGTTTCGACTTAGAATAATTAAATAATAATAATCAATGCACAATAACTGTTTTCATGAACATGCAGTCACGCTGAGTCAAACATGGTTAAATTGTCTTAATTTGTCCTCTCGATAGTGCACTGAAGCCAATATTTTACAAAAAAAAAATTTTGCTGAAAACTTATTTTCTCATGTTTATCCAGTTATACGTTCATGAAAAAGACTTAGATTGTACCTTGAAAGACATTCGAACCATATATGAACATTTTTCCTTAAGATATACTTAAATATTTGATAAAGGTTGCCCAATTTTGCGGCTAGTTGAAAAAAAATGCTGCATTATTTAAATTAAACCTTTTGCAAGTTCTTCGCAATTTGAGCTAAAAAACATGACATTATATAAACAAAGTTATTTTCTGTCTGTTTTACATCAATATTCAATCTATGCTATTACATTCCATTTTACATTACTTTAATTTCGTGACTGTTTCTTTCCGTGTCATTGACGGTTCAGGGATTGTACAATAATCAACATTCAAATGAATAAACTTTCTACAAAGACGTATTTTTGGTGATATTCAAGACAATTTATTTAAAGGGAAGCCTGTCCTATTTTATGAATTCTTAATTAAGAAACACATACTCATCTGATACTATCCTAATGAATGGCGAATGATTTCCCATGGCAAATGCAACTTGATTTTGAGCAATTTTCTCGTCTAAAACAATTAAGTTGCAATTATCTGCAGCCTCATAGTCAATGTACTGTTTGCCCATAATTAGCGCATACTTTCCCAGGGTAACTTTGTGGAGATGGTCGAGACCAGATTCAGATAATACACCTGGGTCAGATTGATTGAATTTTACTATCCCGTTCCATACTTCTTTATACGTAGCAACGTTTGATTCCTATTAATAAAAGACGATATAGCTTCAGTTTTTTTTATTATTTCTTTCAACGTTTTTGAATTCATATATTCGTTTTGTTATTTTCAATTGGTATTTTGGAAATTAAATATTGGTGGAGACAAATCTTGGGCTCTCATATTATGTTTTTATGTGTATTTATTACTTATATCAATTAGGAAAATGTACCAAATTTGAAAATTTATATAAGAAGATTTAAAGATTAAATTTCAACCGGTACCTTAAACACCGTTTCATAAACACTATTGCCTAATAATCCCCATTTATATTCTTTTTGTTTGACCATTTCTTCCAAATTAGTAAATGGAAGTCTCTGTTTATTGACTGTAAAAGCAGCCGTAAGATTCCCACTGTACACTGCTATAGATACTATACAAAATATCCACCAGGAGCTGATTATTGTCCTTCCTGCTAACGATGTCGGCAATGTTACACCACCTGTAATTATTGTGAGTGAAATCTGAATAAAGGGAAATTTTAGAATTAATGATGCCATAGGACGACATGAATCGAAACAAATTGAAACAAAACAAAAGAACGCAAAAAGGTAAAATAACAGCAGCGGAAACACGAAATACTAATTATAATTGAATAAAACTTAAATCAAACAAAACAACTACAACTCGGAGGTTATATAAGGTTTATCTAACTAAACTTGAGTTCTTGTTTCACCCAAGCGTTACTACTAGAAACATCATTGTTAGAAATTGTGTTTCTTCCTAAACGTTTAATGCGGTAACGCAATAACGCTCATTTTCTATTTAAAAACTTGCGGGAAAAAATAACTAAACTGTGCCATGTTATATTAAAGTAAATATCGTTATACTATCCCTTTAATAACTATATTAAGAGGTTCAACTAGATACAAGGCTATGACTTACAAAAAGAAACTAATGTAGGTAGCTTGTAATTTACTTGGTATTTACATTTAAATCGAACAATTTAGAGTCGTTTGCTGTTATGTAAAAAATGGACGGTTCTTTCTACCCTAACCAAATCGTGTCCGAAGCAAAAGTTGATAAGGTAGATTCTTGTATTGCTAATAAATAGGAATTAAAATTTCACATATTAACCACATGATTTGCTAAATAACATTACCTTGTGCTAGAAGTGCCCCATATAAATACCAGAAGGAGCTAGAAAAATTAGGTGGCGGAGAACTCGACTCCTCTCTTTTTTCCGGATTCCATCTCTCAATAGCACAGAAAATGAGTGAAACAACTAATAAAGATATGCCGATCAGCCCAATTACTAAGGTTTGGAATGGATCGATCAATGTACGCCACTTGTGTACACCTGGTTTGGCAAACACTACTGTCATGTGATCGAATACTAGTGGATAGGTAAAGTCTAAAACTCGTTCCCTCTGTGGGTTGATTGTCAGGGATGAAGCCACTAAATCCACTTGCTGTTAATGCAAATGAAGGATACGTACAATAGCGCAAAAAATATATGGTATTAAATTCCTTTTTTTTTTAAATTATTTGTTATCGAAGAAATGAAACCACAAGGCAATCATTAATTAAAAAGGGGACTATTCTTATTGTGATAGATGTATAAAAAGATTACAATTATTTCATCAAGTTTGTAGAAGTCAAATTATCAGAACGTGGATGTTTCCTCAGTTTTCCACGCTCATAATTGTCATATTTATTTTTTCACTGACGCAACCTTTGCGTTTGATCACAGCAAACCATTCGTTGTTTGATAAAACATCTCCATGCTAAGCATTGATCACACAAGTAAAGAAGAACATTACTTCATAGCTCTTCATCACAATGTAATGTATACATGTTATTCTAACGATCTACAGGAAGTACAAATGACACATGAACAGAATGGAATGAGAAATATCTTTAAGATGAATTGTTAAGCTTTTACGTTACATTTGAAATAATATAACATTAGGGCTTTATAACTTTAACTGTGTTCAACAAAGTAAAAATACAGTTAAACCTGTTGAAGGAGGTAGACCTAGGGTAATGGACATAACTCCTGAAATCAATGATATGTTGGTATCGTATTTAATTTCACCAAAGCCTATCAAGCTTTCATTTGAAACAGAATGAAATCAGTCCAAGTAACTTTGATGCTTAGATGAGATTGATGTAAAATGTAGAAAACAAACGTTCCAATGATTAGTAAGAGTTGTGTTTTCCTTACCCTAGGTCTACCGCCTGAAATCGAACAGTGAATAAACTTCATCATGATGTCATTTTGTGCACATATATGAACCAAATACCTCCAAAAAACGAGCATTTATTGTCCGAAATAGGGTCGTTTTAGTCATTTAGTCAGATTTATCGGAGTGTGCAAAAATATTTAAAAAATCAAATTGTGCGACGGACAGACAGACGGGCGGTGATAGACCACAGCCATATAAAATGAATGGTTAAATGATTCTTAAAAAAATCTTAACCGGATGTTTATTAATATATTCCTACCAAATAAGCTAGCATTTGTCTTGTACGCATTGATGTATGTATTAATGACCTAATTTTGTTTTAATTGTAGATCGATGCTACGAAACTTTAAAGCCCGTATGTTATGATATATTATATGGTTTTGTATAACCCTAATGTAAAAAACGACCGATGAATTGAAAGAAAATCGAGTGTTATTTATGCCGTCCAGAAATATACGAACAAAACTGAGTAAAGATTCCTCCTATTGAATACCACAGCAGGGTTCTTTAACGTGCGAGGAACGTGGCATCTTTCCCAACACGGTGCACCACTACGGTTTGCGGTAAGGTTTTCCGTATTATAGCCTGACAACTCCAGCATGGAACACGCCAGGGGTACCCCATTCAACCACCTGGGGCACACAACCCAGTTGCTCTGTGGGCAGAGCGCCTAGCCCCTGGCTAGGTTTCTGAGCACTATTTAGTCACCTTTTATGACAAGCTTAGCGCTGCTGCAGACCTATACTTTTGACACCCGGACCTGCACTGGGATGAATGTAATTCCATATGAGTGGTAGTGGATGCGAGGTTTTTTTCGTATTCAGTACCAAATTCATTAAATCATGCCCTCTTTCTTTCAGTCGTAACGAGACGTGGAGTATTATATCGACTTTTAGAAAGAGAAATCAAAATTTATCATTTATTTTTTCATCTCCTTCCTTAACAGACGTTTGTTCTTTGAAACAATATAAAGAAGGAAAAATATTGGGATATTTCCTAATTTTTTAATAGAGACCTAAACTAAATCATGTTCATATGAGACAGGTGGTCTTTATTGATAGGTCGATTTTATTTAAAATGTATCATACAACTATAAGCACGGTGCATGGCTGCTGATGCATGCGGAGCCATAAAGAACACGTGCACTTATCCAGTAAGATTAATCAGATTTGTTTTATAAGTTTGCTACATTCAAAATAAATTTTAAGCACATTAGATAGACATACCTCTCTTTGAATCAATCCGACCATACCTGTCCAAGAACCATTCGGTAACTCAGCCCCAAATGCTCCATCATCCGGTATAATGACTTCGTATCTGTAACAAACGTTGTTTTCGTGTTTAAGCTTTATTTTATATTATAAAGTTATTAAATGGGTTGTATGCAATAGACCAGAATATTTGTCCTGATGTACTGAGAATGATCAAGTGTTCTATTGCACGAGGCCAACGTCACATTTACGTTTTTACACACGAGTTTTTTGTGTGTAAATTCCAATTCAATAAAGCGCTTAAAATAAGTTCAACAATTCAAAAGGCTAAGATAAAAGTCATTATGGGGTCAGTGCAATATACTCCTCAAGGAGACTATTGCACCGTGCAATAGTACATCGACAGTGTCGTCCTGTCCTGAAGAAATTTTGAAAATAGAGAAAAATATGTGTATATTTCATAAACAAGATAAAATCTTATAATTAGGTAAAAAATGGTTATAATGGTGAGTTTCTCACTTCAGGAAATACACTAGTCTTCTTTTTATCATTGTCATATTCATCTTTTGTTAAAAGTCATTGAAAGATAATAACAAATTTACCAAACTGATAAAATCTAGGAAATAGTCAAAAGGAAAGTCCCTTGTCAATATAAGGGTTAAAATCGGAACGCTTAAATTCACCGCAATGGTCCTGACTTGGTACAAGATTTCACAATGAAAAGTGGGCTAAACTAGGTATTGTAGCGCGGTAAACTTTCCGCTTATATTACGGTCTATTTTTACCGGTATATAACACAAACTTTTAGGGAAGATGCTTCAAGTTCAAGATGAAGCAAAAACATACAACTACAGAACATCAATTCGTAGACATTATGGAAATCCCCCAACTATATATTGGTTTTTTTTTTTTTTTATTTTATTTTATTTTATTTTATTTTATTTTATTTTATTTTATTTTATCATTATTATTATTATTATTATTATTATTATTATTATTATTATGAGTCAGTCTCTAAAGTAAACAGATACTAACATTGACATAACTTAAATGGTTAAATGTGAACTCCATATGCAGGAGAAGCTGCTCAAGAATGTGAAATTTATTATTTTCAAATCTAATGCGTCTATCATTCATATATCAATATGTTAAATTTAAGGAACAAGCCCCAAAGAAAGGCTTTTGATAAATAAGTTTGTTAAAATCACAAATTTCAGTGGTTTTATGGTTCCGTCAAATCAAAACTTGTAACCCTGTAAGAATCAGGCATTAGATGAAACATTGTATAAAAACACCATTATGTTAGCGTAACTTGACTATTTGCACTGTCAGAATCAATGGAAACAAACAAAGATTTCCATATTATGTTGGACCATTGAAATTTCATTGAAATGCATTGAAAATGAACATTTCAAGGGCAGAAAATACTGTCAAAAACCTCATTTCTTGTAAGATTCTATTGAAACATTTCTGAGCAAATCCAATGATGCAGAGACCAAATAATGGTCTTTTCAAATAGTAAAAGCATCCTTGAGTGATATTTTATCGTCAGATAGGTGGGTTTCTACTTGCATTTTTCTGAATTTTCTCACTTTGCCTGATTCTTACAGACCTTTACACTTACAATTTCCGATCAAATGTTTATAATTGAAAACAGAAACGAACATAATATCGGCAGTCCCTGACAATTGATACCCACAAGTCAGAACATTTTCGGCGGATTTCCCGGATCTTATCTTCCAGAATTGAATCAGCAAAATCAAACTTCCTTACTTCCGGTGTCAATACATACGTAAAATTAAGTCTTCTTGCTATTTCGTTTAATACATCGAAACACAATCCAGTAAAATTTCCTTCGTCCTTAATGATTGTCATACCACCCCACTGAAAAAAACATTTCTAATGCAGTTTTTGGACAGACACTCATACTATTTGCATGTTATTTTTTGGTTTCTGAAGTCAGTTTTAACTTAATGTTCAAATACTGATGTAAAGCATTTGGAAGATTGTGGAAGTTTTCGTTTTTTTAATTCGCCTGATATGCGTCAAACAGGCGCTCATGTCTGTCAGCTGCTTTACCACATTTGAATCCGCTTTTTCGTGCAGCCTAGGTCGGCCATATATTCTTAATTTGCTGTGTGTGTGAATGTTCGTTTTATATTTTGTAAACGTGTTTTCTTTTTTTTTCCAACTGTTTTGTCTAGAGCTTACATATTACCTCTATCGTTGTCACTTTAAGCATTCTACTATTAAAACCGTAGTCAGCGTTTGGGTACATCTTGCTTGTAATAGATATATCACCATACATAGAAACATTTCCAATTTTAGAGAACTCTCTTGTAGCTCCTGGTCTCCACATTAATGTGCTCACAGAAAACCACTTTGTTTTATTTTTATTACAAGGTTTAACCTGAAATGCAATCAAAGACAAATATTTGAACCTTACTTTCTCGACATATTCAATTAAAATCTACAACCATTTCTGTATTCTACCAGGTATACTTTTATGTGTTGTTTACAAGCTATCAATTAATATGGTTTTTTTTTTCAATTGTATTATTTAAGAATTATAGGTAGAATTGGTAAAGTCTAGCCGAAGTAAAGCTTTACTCATTTTGAGGTCAAATTAAAAACCAAAATAACTGGTTGCAATCACTTACAGTATCAATAATGCGACTGCCTAATAACTGTCGTTGTTCGTAACAATACAGTGAAATACAATTAGTTAGATGTAATTTAAGTGTTTATTACCTCAGCATTCTGTTTTTGCAATGGTGCAATTACAATAATTCCTCTAAAACCTTAATTAAAATGCATAATGCTTTATCAAATACCTACATTACCCTTTGCTCTTACAACAAACTTACATCAACTGTATTTATAGAACCTGCTTTCAAATTGACGAACACAATGTTGTCCAGATTAATCAAGTTCAATTCTTTAGGTTCAAAATCAGAGTAGCTGAATATGATCCATTTAGAAATATGTTGAATTCTCATCTGTCCATGAACATACTTGTTATGAAAATCGTGTGCCTTTTAAAAAATCAATATCATTATGAAAGAGGTCATCTTATAAGTATAAAAATACTTTTTTACAATAAAAATATTCCCAACGATGTTAGAACTGTCAAATTTGCTCTATATAGCCTAGCTGGCCGAGTGGTCTAGGGCGCTGGAAGTTTTGCAGGCGGTGTTGCCATAGATGTCACAGCGGTACGAGTTCGAGTCCCGCGGAGGGAACGACCAAACATTTGCAACGCAAATTGAACAGCTCTAACATCGTTTAGAATTTTTCAGACATTTCTATGCGTTTACTTTATCTTCCCTTGTATTAATTTGATCCGATGGAGCAGTGTAGCGAACAGTGTCGTCACATTCTGAGACGTTTATATATATAGTGCAGTAATAGTACAAATGAGCATGGATCAAACAATTGGGTTTTTAAGATAAAGAATAATTATTTGAGTTAAATCCCACATAAAGGAAATTTCTCTTCCGATAATCAGTCGGGTTTTTTTATCCCATATTGACATGAAATATGTGTAAAAAGTAAAAAAGTCTAAGATGTTTTGAGTACCGTTCCATACACAATTTAGTCACTGCCAATATAAGTGGTAATTCAAGATGTAGTACAACAAATCGGACATTCGATGTTAGACATATTTGTACGTAACTGTAGTCTGTACTGTATTCAGTTAATAATACATTCATCTACCTCGAAAATAACTAAATCAAGAATGATTGTTCTTATAATCTCAAAACAATGTGTGTGTTATTGTGTTACATTATACAGATAAAACAACTGTTTGTGGCGCCAAGACAACATTATGATTTTATTCATTGATTATATATCCAATCATTTACCATTGAATGCCATGGGTTGCTAAATGTTTAATTCAATATTTTGCTTTGAGATATAATGTCCTACCTCTGTCACAGATTGACCTATTTTCTAACTAATTCTAAAGGAATACTTCGACTTCAACAAGTCACCTTATTATCCTAAATAACATACACGTGAACACGACGACGACGCCTATAAATGCAACACGCATCAAAACTTGAGACATCTTTCATACTTTTACAGCATATATATTTAATTCATACCGATTTCTCTTTCATATTCAAAACCTTTTTACTTACCATTTTTAGAATGGTAAGTATTGAATCGTTGTCACATATGAGGGAAATATTAAGTGCTCCGCCCACTAGATCGGTATTCAAATTTGTCAATACTGATTTAAGTTCTTCCTTGTTGTACATATCGATGTTATAAAGCGTAGTATATACATCTTGTTTGGCTAGTTTTGCTGCAACTTCTGTCACTATGGATACTGTAATGATAAAAGAATGCATTTTTTTTTAAATGTTGACAGTTGTCCTTGAAATAGTTTTGCTGATTTGTGTAAATAAAGAATACATTGCTTTTAAAATTGACAGCAAAAAGACGAAGACATAGAAATATATAAATCATGTTCATATTTTGGGCTATGTTGTCTACAAGCTGATTTTTTCTAATCAATGTTTTAATATTTTAATCTTCCTACTCACCAGACTCCATATCGTGAAGTACAGCGATTTCGTTCCACTTTGAGTATTCCAACAAAGAGAAAATCATGCTCTCGTTCACAATATCTTGGTTTATAGCACGTATTTGATACGAGGAGTAGTATTCTGTACAGTTCATAAAATAAAGTGGTATTGCTACCGGATATAACGCATCTGTAAAGGTTATCATCATGGAATTGACCTCTCGTTTTACTTCTATAATCTTGACCTTATGATGATGATGATAATTTATGACAATATTGATGATGTGTGTCTTGCAGTATGATTGAAGAATACACTCCACTAAAAAGAAGAAAAGATAGTTTAGTGAACATGTATTTCATAAACAGTTCACATGCTTGTTACTCTCCCTAGAAAAGCAGAGAACGCTTACCCGACCGGTAAAACAAGTCCAATGCTCCCAGTATTTAGTTGAGTCCTCATTGTCTGTTGTTTCTTTGTGTAACTGTGGCTATTTCATGTCATTTGATGTGTGTGTGTCAGTTTTCCCTGTGTTGTATTGATCCTTTGATGTGTGTGTCAGTTTTCCCCGTGTTGTATTGATCCTTTGATGTGTGTGTCAGTTTTCCCTGTGTTGTATTGATCCTTTGTTGTGTGTGTCAGTTTTCCCTGTGTTGTATTGATCCTTTGATGTGTGTGTGTCAGTTTTCCCTGTGTTGTATTGATCCTTTGATTTGTGTGTCAGTATTCCCTGTGTTGTATTGATCCTTTGATTATGTTCTTTTGATTTCTACTCGAATTTTGGTCTCTTTGATCACTCTTAGTCAAATATATTCAAGAATTAAATAAAATTTAAATAAAATAATTGAATAAAAACAAATTAATACACACATGTGCAAAAAAATATAAAATGAGTAGAGAAACAAAAGCTGCCTGCCAATGACAGTCTTCTTTATTGTTCATATCTTATGTACTGTTTTGGCTACTGATTTACATTGATTTTGTCTGATGTCGAAATTTTAAGCTGCCCATTTGTGTTGAAATATACCGGAAATAATGAACCGAAAATGAGCAGGGGCAAAACCAGGTTTAACCCAACTTTCATTTTGACAGACTGCAACAAGTCTGGATCATTGCAGTGGTTGCCAACTTACTGGTTTTTACCCTGATACTGCCATTTGTTATACGGACTTTAAGTGACAAAATTGGATCATCTTACCAATGTTCAGTTAACGAGTTTTTAATGTTTTGTTAAACACAAAACACCAGTCTTTTACCTGCTAATTTCCAACAGTATTGTCTGTTCTTTATTTTGTATTTTTGCAGCGCTAATCACCTCAATCATTACTACATATTCAAAATCACTAAGATAAAAGACATTTTTAAACGGTGGTACAATATTTTCAAATTACATTTTAAAAGAATAAGTATCGTTTATGACGATGGTGCGAATAGTTCGCAATTATAGTAACCTTATTTTTACTGAAGATGACGTAAATGTAATATTACAATGGCGGAATTTGGGTTGTTTTCACTCTATGTCAAGTCGGAAATTGTCTCATTTAACAAAAACACAAAAGGAATTGTTTAAAGGATGTATGTGTTTGTAACATATCTTCAAAAAGGATGGAACACGAAACACATGCCTAATTTTAAAACGTTGTCATACATAATTTATGTTGTATAAAAGAAGCAATGTTAGGTTACCAATCAAAGTATTAGGGAAAAAGAATAGTTATCTTTATTTTATTTTTCCCTTGGCTAGCAAGCCTGATCATGACCTCTCGTTTACACTGTGTGTTTTTATTGTTCAAGGACAAAACCACTAGTGCTTGAAGCTGTTTTCTGATTAACAAACAAATGGAAAATTTGTCAATTCGGTCGCAATATGGATGACCAATCTATTACATATGTAACTGACTCCGATATGTTTAAGCTATTATTATTGAAATTTAATCATGTATATAATTTTAAAACAAAACTCATTTTTGTCCAGCTTTCAGTTTTGAAGATTATATCAAGCCTTATGTTCAATATTAACGATACATTTGAATTCAAGCAATTAACATGAATATCGAATTTCCAAAAAGATCTTATCGTTGACTTTGGTGTTACTAATATGATAACTAAAGATGAAATTGGTCTCACTTTAGTTCAATAATCTTGAACATTAATCTGTGCTGGTATAATGCCGGTCCTATAGAAATTATGTAACATTAAAATATTCTAAAATACTCCTTAAATTTTTCATCCCGGTGGGGTTGTTGTCTCTTTGACATATTCACCATTTCCTTTCTCGCTAAGTCCTTAAAGCATAACACCCATGTTTCTAATTCCTCACTATTAAGTAGAAGTGGGAAATAATTCAGTATGATATGTTTTTATTTCAACGGAAGTCTACTTAAACATGGATTTTTCGTTTTCTTTTTAGGAATACTTTTATTGAATCTAACTAGGTTTTGTTAAATTTTTAGAGAAAAATCATATGATTTTCCAACATATATAAAATATACATATTTAGTATAATCCTAATGCAGATGAAGAATGGTGATTATTTGCAAATTTTCAAATCTGTCTTCGTCACCTTATCTTAACCATTATGTTGGTGCCTGGAATGTTTTCTATTTGGGTTGGATGTATTTAGGTTACAGACCACCAATTCAACCAATGAGCATTTGGAACGTACGCAAAAATAGTCCTACGCAGAAATTACCCCTGCTCCTCATAGTGCTGTGAAAAAAGTTCTCATCTTATTTAAAAAAATTAAACAGTTTCTGAAAGGAAAAACATTTCTGTACATTTTATAGGTGCATTTTGCTTCTTGTGATGTGAGGCCTAATCTCCATAATGATTTTTAAATATACCCCTATCTTGTGAAAACACTGGGATTTCCCATGCTATTTATAGACCCTTCACTTCTGGTGACCAGTACTGCACTGCAAGTCTGCTAACCCCACATGCCATTCTGAGGATTGTGAGCTGACATATGTAGAATCATGCTGATATATAGTCCTCTGCAGGTTAAAGTTAAGGTAAAGTCCAGAGAAGCCATTGAATATTGTGAAATTAGCATAGAAGCCTATGGAAAGTGGAATTGGTGGTTTTTAGCCTTAAAGCAATGAAAACATCTTCAATTGTTGATTGAAAAACATACTATTTTGAAAGTTTAATTTGACTTTTTGCACCATCTAAATCCAGAAAAAAAACAAGATTGTCCATATCATTATAAACTTAAATAATAATTTCATCGCAATGCTCTAAATTGAATATTTCAAGGGCAGATGACTGTGAAAAACTCATTTTTTGAAAAATATCTGAGCAAATCCAGTGAGGTAGAGAACAAATAGTGGTCTTTTAAAAAGAGAAGGCATCTTTAAGTGAAATTATATTGTCAGATTGGTGGGTTTCTGACATACAAATTTCTGAATTTTCCCATTTTGCCTAATTTTTACATTTATGTGTTTTTAATCTTACTTCAAAGGATCTAATTGTAACATTTTACAGCATCTATGAAAACATGTATTGGGGTTCGAATATGTAGAAATACCATTATGAACCTTTATTAATCCAAAAAACAAATTTTTGTTTATTCGAAAGACGCTATTGTGAGTAAGTATTTTTATATGTGACGTTCCCAACATGTAACAAAATATGGATCTATTTTATATATTTATAGATATTGACAAGACATCGTTTACACAACAACTGTCTTCTTGGACTGTTTATGTTGCCGAACAACCAATTACGTAGCACTCCTGCTAAGACTCATGCAAAATGTGATTCATGGTTGGAAAGCCTACATATTTTTATTTTTGATATTTTGTTTAAAATATTATAGTAAACAGAAATGAACATGTGATTTATTTATATAACCTGTGCTCTTGGATAATAAAAATTATATGAAATGTACTGTAAAAGTCAAAATTTAGAGAGATAACTCTATAAATGACACTAAAATACAATAGATAGAAACTATTGGATTTTCAATTTGGATTATCTCCTTACAGCAGTCAGGTTGGGATGAATAATTATACATTTCATCATATTGACCTATGATTAAATGAAAATATGTAGCCATTTTTCAAGTTTATCACATTTTACAAAATTTGCATGATTCTAACAAAGACTACTACTTAAAATATTGATTCGGTTCTGCAATTAAAATAGTATGATAAGTATTGACATTGCAACATTAATTAAAATAATGGTTTTTAGAAACACGACTGCACCTATATTTTCCTATTATTTTATCACTTGCATTGTATTGATAGATACTAAAAAAACATGATTAATTGATTAAGTTATATAATAATTCATTCATAATTCATTGCCTTTATTTACACAGTAATCTGTTATAAGAGATGCAATCAATCGCTCTTTTCTCATGTTTGTTTTGTAGTCTTCAAAATATTCTTCTTGACTACAACTAATTGTCAATCAATGTCTGTATACGGAGATTCAACAATTGGAAAATATTGAACTTATGCATGCCAAAGTGAATCTTCAGAATTTTTTAATGAAAATGACGTTACGCACTAACGGTGTATAGGAGCACAAGTATATATATATTTTTCAATTTGCAAAATTAAATGTTCATAAAAATAATTGAAAATATCATAGTTATACCGATAACAATTTTATATATACCAACTTGAACTATATTTTACATAAAATGTGAAACAAGTCGCATGCTTTTCTAGACACGTTAATCTGTCCACTTATAACTCGTGTCACATATCACAAATTGATGATGTTCAAAAGAGTAATCAAGGGAACCAAGGTTATTGCGGTAATCAAAAGAATGTAATCCAGGGACAAACACCAGACAAGGAAAACAGACATACACAACAAAGAACATAAAGTAACTAAAATCACACATACAAAGTAACAAACGCAAATGAGGGTAAGCGTCCTCTGCTTTTCTAGAAACATCCGCCGAGTTGCTCATAAAAAGTCAAGTCCGGGGTAGACAAACGAGGAAAGGAAAACTATGACCCGTTGAATAAATCAGTTTTCATGGTGCAGTTGGATACACCATACTATGAAGAACATACTATAAAGAAATGAAACAAATATGTATGTACACCTGATTGAGACAAACACTCACTTTAATTAACGACCTCGCTCTATCGAAATAAAGATAAATTTAGAGATAACTTTTTTTGCTATAATTTAAGTTGATGATATTTATTCTATTGTTTGCAACTTTATTAAAAGCTTACATTTTGATTTATTCTGATACTTACAGTCAAGAAAAAAATCTGTATATTAATCGTGTAATGCAATTCGACCTTTTAATCGATATATGATATGAATTAAAGTAAACCAATATACTTTCCCGCTTACATGAACTGTAAAAGAAATATGTCCTAGAAAAGGGAGTTACGACCATTTAAACCCCTCCCCCCCAACACACACACACATACACACTTCTCTTCCCTTGATGCGCTCCTTGACACATAAAAACGATCTATAAGCCACTAATACACAATCTTTATTATTGAGTAAGTTATCAATCAAGGTACCACTATCTCTTAAAAACACTGTCTTTTGCCAGTAGAACACCTGCTGCATTAAACCTGTCTCACACAACTTACATTTTGTAACAACATCATAAAGGCTCCTGTTCTGTACGGGAAATGTATCATCCATTGTGTGTCCACAATTGTTTGGCTGTGTTGTGTTAGCTGTGTCATTATTTACAGTAGAATCTGTTTCAATATTCAAAAAAGTTAACATGTTAGACAGCCATTGGTTCTGCATATTAGAATCAAATGTAATACCACATATGATTAACACATCAATTGGGTTGGAATATGGTTTCCATATGTTTCAGTTAATATATAAAGTGGCATGAGCTACAAAACGAATATCATTGTTGTTTTCTCAAATCCAATGTCATAACAACTTCGACATATTCATATAATTACAAGGCTTGATCGAGGGTTTTGATGGTTCGACTGACGAGGGGTTTTTATTTTATCATAGTTATCACATGTTTTGCCAAAAGGACGAATTTTCCGCACACGTTCCAGGGTTTGGAAACATACGTTATATGTGATATTATTGTCAATTATTATAATGTTTATACACAACTTCCGTTAGAGTTTAATACAAGGCACCTTAATGTTGTGTTTTATGAAGTACCAGTCCATATAAAATTCAGACACTGTCCCTGTTAAAGTGATTCATGATGAAGAAAAACCCACCAATCTAACAATGCTCTTTCAATCCACATATGCTATATTTTTATGAAACAGTTGTACTTTCCATATTCATATCTGCACTTTTAAGAAAATCATATACTTATCTCTCACTAAAATCAACCAAATCGAACAAAATCAAGAACGATAACTCTTGCAAAGTGTTCATTTCATGTACAATCTATATACATTTTATCTCAAAAGTGCAACACCCAAATGAAAAACAAAGACTGGTTATGTGATCTATAACGGTTTCTGAACAAGAAATAAAAGAGAATTTGTTGGCATTTTGACATCCATGAATCACCTCCTGTCTGATACATAAACAATTTAATATAGCAGACACAGATTTGGCCACCTATCAAATAAATGATACTTCATTTCACTATATTCAAAGCCAATCCTCGAACTGGCAAAAGATTCTCATAAAGTCATAAACTTCCATACTTTTTAATGAAAAATATTCTATACACTTGTTTTTTGTTTCCCTTTACAGCTTTGTTTTTGTATTAGTTTTACCTCTAATAATTTTTATTAATCTTACTTTTAATAAACTGATAAACACAAATGTCATCAAGTAATATAGATATTCTCTAGAAATAACCATCTTATTATGCACCTTTGTTTTTCATAACCAGGATATCTGTATAAAGTATAGAATGTATCGATGCAAATAAGTATACAAAGAATGTAAGTGTCTTACCATTCGTTGTCGATCCGGCATATACCATTAAATTTACTAATAAAGCGCAAAATATATAACATTTCATTTCGTTGCACATGAAAAACATAATTATATTTCCATTTGACCATTGTGCTTAATCGGAACGTGTTTTAATAGCTTTTTAAAGAGCAATTTATTGATCGTAAAATGCTTCAGAAAAATTACACTTGACAACTTAATTGAGTTTAATTAAAATATTGATGCTGATTCCAACCACTATGAATTAACGTTTGATAAAAAGTAAACAAACGTGGAGTCCCCTGACAGTGACTCTGAATTACTGTTGTCTCTAATTTATTTACTCTAAAAAAAATTAAGTGTAAGTTTTTGTAAGATTCAGGCAAAATTGGGAAAGTTAGAAATATACATGTCAAAAACTCATCGATCTGACAATATAATTTCAAACAAGGGTGCTTCCGTTCTTATTTGAAAAAAACATTATTTGAACCCTGCATCATTGGATTTGCACAGAATTGTGCATGGGAATATTAGAATAATGAGGTTTTTGACAAAATTATCTACCCTTGAAATGTTCATTTTCGGTGCACTTCAGTGAAGTTATAATTTAAATTACGAAAGTGATATGGAATTTTTTTCTTTTCCTTGATTCTGATGGTGAATAGAGTCAAAATGAAACATCCAATATAGCATGTTTTGTTATACCGTATTTCACGTACTGCCTGATTCTTACAAAGCCTGAAACTTATGAATGTTTTTGATAGATCAAACAAATTTACTCTTGATTAATATAATCGAATGCATGCTGCTACTCTTTTTCTCCATTCATGTTTGTCGATTTTAGTGTTGCGTTTGGAATCGTTAATCAACAATTTAATTAAGAAGACCTTCCAACATAGGAGAACTGACAATGAACATGAGCAATTTTATTTTGTATGATCTCCATGAAAAACAAAATTATGTGCTTCTTTGTATAAAGGTCTGAGTTTTATTTGGTTTGTTTTCGATGCATGCTGTCCTATGTGCTTTTTTGTTTCGAAGGGTGGGTGACGTATTGTTGGAGACCTATATTGTACTGCTTTGATTTTATCATTGTTAATTTTTATTAATATTATTATTTATTATTGTTCGTGTTTTGTTGCGTCTGGTCTGATTACTGGTGTGACTAGTGTGTTATGACGGAACTGTTCTTTATAATGTCATACTACAACTCCCCACGAAAAAGGAGGTAAAATTTTACGAGAAATTTAGAATTTTTAAAGAGGTAGGCTTTAAATGTTTTTGTCAAAATTCTTATCATGCATAATGACAAATGAAATGGATTTTTTTGTTTTAATTCAGAATGAAGTTTTAAATTGGGAATATTTAATTAACTTTTGTTAAATGTTCATTTTATAAAACCATTCAAGAGCCGTAAGATAGAAGCCAAATAACAAATGAAATATCTAAAAAAAAATATAATAAACTTTATTACAAAAATAAAGAACATATACCTAAAAAACTTAACGAAAAAAGACATTATTTTGAACAAAGTCCGGATGTTTCTATGTGCTCACAGAAATTAAAAGTTGGTGATTCGGTTTGGCAAGCTGGTGGACGTTTATAATACTCTTCGTGCTCCGGATCATATCCAATATCCATCTGAAAATTACACATCTCCTCGCCTTCGCTCATTCCAAAGTTCACTGGATTGCTTCCTTTGTTTATGTATAAACATCTTGCAGCCTAAAAATATTGTTTGAAATGATAATAAAACTCTCAACACATCTCTTATCTAAAATTAAAAATTGAAAACAAATGATAAAATACTGAACCACCCTCATATTATACACTCTGAGATCGATGGTAGAGGATCACTAATGACCAAACTAGACGAAAAACGCGATGACTTTTAATTCTGTATTGTCAACTTTCCTTTCATCTGTGGCAACATCCCTTCAGCACCTGCTTATGGAATTTTCATATCACAACTCATACGTTATGTCAGAACTTGCAGTTACAACGCAGACTTTTATTATTATATCTTGCAAGTCTATTTACATTTAGGCTTGTGGAACGAAGTTATGTTGCTGCAAGGTTAAAGTCATCACTACAGAAGTCTCAGTTTTCCTTTCCTCTTTCGCCTACCCAGGACTTGACTTTTTTATTAGCAACTCGGCGGGTGTTACTAGAAAAATAGAAGACGCTTTCCCCTACCGTTGCACCTGGTCCATGCTCCCACCTTTTAGTGGAGTCCGAGTTGCACATTTTTACTTTTGTTACTTTATATGAATTATTTTGTTTATTTTATTTTCCTTGCTGTGTGTGTTTTCCATGTCTGGTCATTGTCCCTGCATTACATTATTTTGATTTCCACTACAATCTTGGTTCCCTTGATTTCTTTGCCTACTGATACATATAAAATGTTCAACACGATAAATGTTTCTGTAAATTCATTTTTGAAAATCTTCCTTACGATCATCGTATTTATTTTCCTGATATTAAAAGCTAAAGGCTAAAAATATAGATTCAAGATACTGTCCATGTCAGAGCAGGCAGGTCCTACGATATAGATGGCACAGTGTATATTTTATCCGACTAAATTTTTTGATCCAATGTAATGTAAATTATATCTAATGAGAAAAAAAAAAACAAGGAACCTAATTCAGGGATAATGACTAAAAAAGACACATTCAACGAAGAAGGTAATCCCGAGATCATGACTATCCACAGAATATTGACATATACAACAACGAACATAATTCAGGAACAACGACCACCAACAGAACATAGACATATACAACAAAGAACATAGTTCAGGTACAACGACTACTAACAGAATATAGACATATACAACAAATAACATAATTCAGGTACAACGACTACCAACAGAATATAGACATATACAACAAAGAACATAATTCAGGTACAGCGACTACCAACAGAATATTGACATATACAACAAAGAACATAATTCAGATACAACGACTACCAACAGAATATTGACATATACAACAACGAACATAATTCAGGTACAACGACTAGTAACAGAATATTGACATATACAACAAAGAACATAATTTCGGTCCAACGACTACCAACAGAATATAGACACATACAACAAAGAACATAGAAACACTCGTCAAGTTGCTCATCAAACGTCACATCCGGGTAGCCGAAATGTAGAGAATAACTGTGACACGGTGAGCAAATTGATTTTCATAGTCCAGATGTAATAACTTCATATGTTCCACGAATTCACGACGATAGACATAAAATTTAGAATTTGATTACGTATACACAACGTGATTCATCAAAGAAGATCTATGTATAATCTGTACATATTATTTCATCTAAAGATTGATTTTGAAGTCAATAAGCTCAACCGGCCAATCTCAGTTCAAGACAGTACATGTAATACATACAATGATGTCGCCTTGCCTTATTTCCAGTGGACCACCGGCTACGTCGTAAAGGTCCTAAAACGATATATTTAGTTGAATGGGGATTGGTAAGAGAGAAAAGCAGGATTGAAGCGATAATGCGACAAAAATACGTACACAAGTATTAAAAATGCAACTTATGTAATTTCAATTATTACATAAGTTAATATACTGAATTTAATCAGAAGAAACCATAATTGGGTGATTCAGGTAGACGAAACTGTGAATAAATGTAGCGTTAGGTGCGAAATAAATACCATTGTTCAACCCCCATCACCTAACTGAATGAAATATACATGTAAAACAAATAGATTAAATATATAGAATTTTTATTTCGACATATTGCCGTCAAGGATTAAGCTCAGAGAACACACCGATTTTAAGGGTTATTTTTATGATAAATAATTATGTTACCTTGGTTTTAGATAGTGACAATTGGCTTCCAATTAATCTCCAACTATTGTTTCTTATCAAAAAACCCTCTGCCAATACTCCTAAAATATATGAAAAAATAAACAAATAAATGTGTTAAGTTCCTGGTACAAACGATTATTAATATTAAACCAGTTTGCATATGATGGCAAGTTTATTTAATGCAAATATTGCTGAGAGGTCAGTGGGCAACTATGATTGGAATGAATTAACCAACGTCTTCACGGTGTAATTTATATCTTATAGCAGCAGCTGTCATATACAAGGTATATCAGAGTGGAAACAAAAATGTATTTAAATAGCACTCCAGCTAAGAACCATGTAAATTGTTATTTATGACTGAAAAACCTACATATCTTTATTTCTGATATTTTGTTTGCATGATTCTTAGCATGAGTGCTACTTAATGATTTTGATTAAGATATCACACTGAAATATATTATCTACATATTCAATAATATTCTAAGAAATTAACATTCAGTTTTTCATATAACCCATGTTCTTAGGAGATAAAAATTATACAGAATGCACTGTAGACTTCAAAATAAGGGAGAAAAATCTGTAAATGACACTCAAATACAATAGAATCTATAGGATTTTCAATGCTGATTATCCCCTAACAGTAGGAAGATAGGAATGAGTAATTACATATTTTATAATATAGACCCATAAAACAACTTAATTATAAAAATAGCCTTCAAGGGGTGTAACACATTTTTTAGATCTTACATGATTCTAACAAAGACAGCTACTTAATTGTAAATGTAACATAAGAAGACAACATATGCGATACGTGTACTTGGATTTGAATAGAAACTTTCATATCCTTGAAATCTAATTCGGGATTAGACTTTGCAACGAAAACTGAATGTTTTGCCCCCCCCCCCTTTTCAGAAATATTAATTTTTTTTTATTTCTTTGCTTTATCCAATAATTTTTCAATCGTGTGTTTAAAACATGTTATAGAAAGCATACCATAGTGATGTGTATGAAGAAAATATCTGAAGGCATATGCTGTAGGTCTGGTCCATTTACATGCAATGTCGGAGAAATATCCTAAAAGATGATTTGCAGCATTTTAAGTATTAAAACAAATATTGCTAAGTTGGTGGCTTTTATCCTTTTTTTTTTGTAGTTCAAAAATGGTCTGGTTGTCCACAAGTCAATTGAGATCACTGATCACTTTGTTTAGCTTTTATAGTATCATACCTCAGATTTGAGAATCGGACAACTACGGGTAAACTTAAGTGAGTTTCATTTCCCGATGATATGTTCACATTAAAAACAAATTGTCCACTTTTTAAAATGTTTATGAATTATTGTATGGCGTATGGACACAAGGACGTCGATGAAATACGACGACGCGTAAACCAGATAACCGTCGTACAGATATCAAAATGCTGCTAGATGGCTATGTAACCAAATATTTTACTGACCTTTTTCAGTGTTGGCAGGGATGAACCCATTGCTCAAAAGCGAGTATGTTTGGTAGTTATATTTTGTTCTGTAATGTGAGAAGTAGATTGCATTATTACAAACACAGCGCTCAACTTAGTTACTATATTGATTTCATTTACAAACTTTCCAGGAATATTATTGAGTAAAACTCTTTGCAATAGGCTAAGAATCTTTAATAGTTAGCTTAATTCATAAATATTTTTTGTTCGGTTGTTTCGGGTTTCTTATAACAGGAGGGTTTAAAATCTCGTACTACGTATTTAAATCAATCAGACCTTCCTCGCGCATCGATATATCTAAATAGTCGACGTTACGCAATATCAATCGGTCATGAGAAAAAAATAGTTCGGACTTACCTTGATTTTGCAAATTTAAGAGTTATCTCTGTAGCCGTAACATTGGGATCTAAAAACACGAACAAAACAAAATCAGTTATTACTTCTGTTTACTTTTTATATCTTCGTAAGACAAGTCGAGCTGATGTACAGTAGGAACTGTATCATCATTGTTGAAATAAATTAAGAACATTATATGTCACAAACTGAGCTTCAAGTTAACTTTCAATATGGTATGAATTGCATTTACTTAATGCGATAAAAAAAAATTTAGAAAGATGAACGAAAATAAATTTTGAAAGATGGAGTTTCTTGCTGAAAGCAAGCAACTGTAACTGTTTATACTGTCAGGGCCTTTTGATTCATCCAATCATTTGATTTTTAGTAAGATTGGAGTAAGTGTATGTCTTCTTAAACTTACTTTTGACAGGGTCCATGTAGTGAATTTCTATCATAAAGTATCTTAGATTTGTTTTCTGTCCGACTCTCAAAGACACGTCTACACAAAAGAAAAGTTCTTTCAGTAAATTAGATGAAAAGGTTCATTTAAAAGACATCATTTTTCTTATAAATAAAAGATATGATACCTTCAACATCCGTATCACTTATTATTTGTATGCTAGCTAGTTCAACAAAATGTGTTACATATATATTGCATTATATTCATTAATTTGGTAAAATTATCCATGTCCTTTTTATTCAAATAATATGTATGTTTTTTTTACCTTTTGGAAACTCAAATATACCATTCTTTTTGGAAAATTCATCCCAACCTCCAAAATTGACAGCATCACCATTACATATTTGACCTTGGGTTTTTGTGCAGTCCCTAAAATTACATCACAGAACAATATATATATAATGTTTACCCCTTAAGTTTTAGCATATATCTATTCTAAGAGGTTTGGATCACTCCTATAAATTTTCATTCGGGTTTGTAAGTTTCGTTTTAGTTACAGTTTCCCTTCCGGAATATCCGATGTAGAACGTACTGAAATTTGAAGACTGGTCAGCATTTTAGTGTATACACCCGGGAAATCGAAATGCTGTATCATAATGCAAAATCTTGTTTTTTGATGCTTCTCTTAACTTTTTATCCTGTAGAACTAGATATTTATCATTTTTATCAGTATTTGCACACAAAAAGATACATTGCTTTTTAAATTGAATTCAATATTATGTCTTTGATAAATGTTATTCCACATTTTGTCCTTGAACTTACAGTTATAATTTGATAGCTAATAATGACACTTATCGTGAGGATCTAAAATATTCACACTACGAGAGGAATTCTATTAATGACTACAATTAACAAACTTCATATCCAATGCCTTGTAAACAGGATATACGTAGTAAATCTGGAAGCGGTTATTTGGTTTGCGGAGGAGACTGCGTTTACTGAATTGTTATTATAATATTTACGAAAACATTTACCAAGTCGTTTCTGTTGATGCTGGTGCATTACAAACTCCAGTTGCAACATGATGAACTACCGATCTATCGGCTACTGTCATTGAACTAACTGGAAAAATAATATAAAATTTGTTTGTTTTGGGTTTTGTTCGGTCAAACAGATAACTTTAAGTTATCATCTGAATTTAGTAGTATTTAAATTCGGAACGATTTACAAGAGTGGTCCAAGCATGCTTCCTGTTATGCATGCAAAATAAAACACCGGACACAAAATATTGTACTATAATTTGTCCTTTATTTGATATTGCCCAAAAATTCACAAAAAAAACAAATATGATATTGCTACGTACGAACATAATCCTCTTCGATTTCTAATGGATGTGCATAACAAATGTATTGGTCGGACTGAAAAATAACAATGTAAATACTTAAGTACCAGTCCATATAAAATTCAGACACTGTATATGGTAAGGTGATTCAGGGTATTGAAAAACCCACGGAACAAGCTATGCTTTTTTGGTCTTCAAATGCTATGTCTTTATGTGACAATGGTCTTTTCTTTTTTTACATATGTACTTTTGAGAAAATTATACTTAAAGGTTCTACTAAATCAACCAAAACAAACCAAATCAAGAACGATAACTTCATGTACAATCTATATACATTTTATCTCAAATTTGCGATACCAGAATGAAAAAACTAAGACTATGTAGTCAATATGTGTCTCTGAACAAGAAATAAATGTAAAGTTGGTTGGTCTGATACGTTTAAAAGGTCTGCTACATAAAAAAAAGTATGATCAAAATACTTTGACGAAAAGAAAATGCTTTCGCAAACGGTTTTCTTTATAACACTAATAATCTAAATACCACTTTAAATTCACCTGATCTCTGATATGAGCTTTTCTAAAAGCTCTCATTTTTACCCGTCATTCCTTGCATTCCGTCCTTCATTTTCTGTTTCCCAACTAGAGAACGCATTTGAAAGATTTTACATGATTGAAATTCATTTATTTATATTAATTTACAAAAAAGGAATTTAGGATAAAATATCATTAAATTATCATCATCGTTATCTCAATTTCTTCAGTAGTTTTATTTTCTGAGCTCCTTTTTGTCATACACATTTAAATTGTGGGTTGCTCATAAATCAAGAAATGTTACTACAAAATATCACCAGATATTGCATAAAGTTCCTTAATAGAAACATAAATGTGCATGTACTTACATAACTCGTTTCAACTAATGGCATAGAGATTTTCATTGTTCTAAGTTCATCATTTTTCACAGCTGCCCCTCTAATAAAACACAGGAATCCTAAACACAAGATAGCTGTTTGTATTTCAATCATATTAGTAATATTTCTAATCTTTAGAGCCTTTTACATTTCAAACAGTATTTATAAACAAATATGACCTTGTGATCTGGTTATTTAGGTCCCTATCTTGTGTCGTCAGTGTTAACCCAAAGGTCAAGTTTCGATATGCGCATTTTCATATCGTAAATACAAAGCGCAATTAATGAACGTATATTGACGAATCTGTCCATGGTTTTGAACGACGAACTGGGATCGTTTGTACTTTAAATGAATTTGACTTATTGACTAGACCACATTTCCAAGTATTCCATAGTAAAGTGAATATTATAATTTGTTTAATGCAATTGTATTTTCTTTGTAGTACAAATGATGTAAGAACACAATTTTTATAAACATTGCGAGTACAATATGTAAAACTTACTTTAATGTCCCTTCAATATACAACAGATCAACGCTTTTGAAGATTTAAAGATTTTACTCTTTTTAGATCAGAAATATTGTAACAACCCCAGAACTATAGAAACCCTGGTTGGCCAATTCTTACTAAATCTTTTAAATGATATCTTGTTATACAATTTCATTAAAAGAAATTTTGTATTAAATAATGTGTAATATGTGTTTATCGTGGATGCCATGAAAAATAAAGATGGTATGTATTGTATTATTGTATATAGATATAACCCCGATGTTAAGCTACATATCAAATATATGCAACTTTAATATCAGTGAATAAAGAATGATTTGTAGTTGATAATCTGGGTAGTGGACTTCATCTGTGTGTGAACTCAAAATTGCTTGTATTGTTGTGTGTTTTAAGATCAGAGTAGTAACAGTGAGATAGAATAATTATAAAAATAGATGATGTGGTATGAGTCATTCACCAAAAGCCAAGCAATATACAATAAAATTATACAGGCCACCACATGGTCTCCAGTTGGCCAAACCAATACTATAAAACAAGCTGCAAAGTGTCCCAATATGAATGAAGTGACACCATTTAAAAAAAGCAAAATCGAACTAACTTCTAGAAAAAAAAACGTAAAACGAATTACAGTAAATAAAAACGACAATCTCTGGACTACAATTTCCTGGCGTGGGACAGGCACATAAAGTATGTGGCGGGGTAAGACTATATCGCCAACACAGTTCAAAATTACAATGCTCCAAATGTTCTGATTTCATAGAGAGTGCTCAGAGACAAAAGGTCAAGCCCTACTTTGCAATATAAACGTGTCATTAAAGATAAGCACTGGAATTTTCTTAGTAAATAACCACCGGTTTTGTACTAGGAAGTATTAAAGGACGTATTACGTCGTTACATTTCCAAATCCATGAAAAACATCATGAATCTCTTATCATGTTTACATTATTAAACGCTAAAACGTTGGTATAAAAAGGGTGTACCTATGACCCATTAGGTCAAAGAAGATAACTCTACAACATTTAACATCATTTGCTTAACATGGTAATGAAGATGAAACCAACTTTTGTCATCTGTATTGTTTACACATGTAAGACTTTTTTCAGGTTCTTATCCTTTTAAGTAGAAAATTGTTGATCTAAAACTTCTAAGGACATTATTTACAATTTTTTATTCGTTTATTTTACAAATTTAACAAATAAATTACTTTTAAATTACATGATAATTTGTAGTATTGTCTGTGATATACAAAATGCTAATTCTGCACCTGAAATGAATTTGAACATATTTTTTTAAGAATGCTTTTGGTATTGGTTATCATCATGTGGAGAACATTTTTCCAAACGAATTTGTACCAACGTGTGATTTTAAAAATATTCCATGAATTTTATTAAATCAGAAAAATTGATCTTGTAAATTTTAGACATTGTTTACATTCAAAATGCACCCGGGCTCAAAATCTAATTTATTTTATTTCTTTATGACAGTAAGCTGTATTCATTGCGCTTCAATTAGACAAACTAATGAAAAGACACTTGCCGGAATCAAACAGATCAACGTTCAATTAGAAGACGGATTAAATGAAAGGGCGACAGACAAAGTATTGGCCGGAATCAAGAACATTAACGTTCAGTTGGAAGACGGATTGGGTAAAAGGACGACTGACAATATATTGGCTGGAATCAAGAATATTAACGTTCAGTTGGAAGACGGATTGGGTAAAAGGACGACTGACAACATATTGGCTGGAATCAAGAACATTAACGTTCGGTTGGAAGATGGATTGAATAAAAGTTTGACAGACAAAGTATTGGCCGGAATCAAGAACATTAACATTCAGTTGGAAGACGGATTGAATAAAAGGACGACTGACAAAATATTGGCTGGAATCAAGAACATTAACGTTCAATTGGAAGATGGATTGAATAAAAGGTTGACAGACAAAGTATTGGCCGGAATCAAGAACATAAACGTTCAGTTGGAAGACGGGTTGAATAAAAGGACGCCTGATAAAGTTTTGGCTGGAATCAAGAACATTAACGTTCAGTTGGAAGACGGATTGAATAAAAGGACGACTGACAAAGTATTGGCTGGAATCAAGAACATTAACGTTCAGTTGGAAGACGATTTGAATGAAAGGGCAACTGACAAAGTATTGGCCGGAATCAAGAACATTAACGTTCAGTTGGAAGACGGATTGAATGAAAGGGCGACAGACAAAGTATTGACCGGAATCAAGAACATTAACGTTCAGTTGGAAGACGGGTTGAATAAAAGGACGACTGACAAAATATTGGCTGGAATCAAGAAAATTAACGTTCAGTTGGAAGACGGATTGGGTAAAAGCGCGAATGACAATGTATTGGCTGGAATCAAGAACATTAACGTTCAGTTGGAAGACGGATTGAATGAAAGGGCAACTGACAAAGTATTGGCCGGAATCAAGAACATTAACGTTCAGTTGGAAGACGGATTGAATGAAAGGGCGACAGACAAAGTATTGGCCGGAATCAAGAACATTAACGTTCAGTTGGAAGACGGGTTGAATAAAAGGACGACTGACAAAATATTGGCTGGAATCAAGAACATTAACGTTCAGTTGGAAGACGGATTGGGTAAAAGCGCGAATGACAAGGTATTGGCTGGAATCAAGAACATTAACGTTCAGTTGGAAGACGGATTGAATAAAAGGGCGACTGACAGAGTATTGGCTGGTATCAAACAAATAAATGTGAAGCTAGAGGAGGGTATTACTAAATGATGAACGTATTTATGTCCTGAGAGATCGGTAAGGTTTTGTGTACGATTAATTGATTGGTTGTTGGAGTTTAACGCCCGTGCAGCAATTTTTTCAGCTATATTTGATTAAAATGCAATTCATAGTAATTACTCTGAAAAGAAATAGACGTACCAAAGATAATGATTCAAAATAATGTGTTTTTCTTAGGTATTTAAAATCTGTTCCATGAAGCATATTTTCAAACCTTTCTGTTATCTTTTATCTACTTAGAAGTTTTTTGTGCGTACTAAAAATTAAACATTTATCTTTTTCAGACCTAAATGGAGTTAACAAAAGAAGATTTTTTACATATATATATATGTTTATAATAAATCAATACATGAACATTTTTTTTTTTTTCTTTTTTTTTGTTGTTGTTGTTGTTCTGCTTGTGACTATAGATATACACGATTCAATAGGCAACCATATCGATTTAAAAATTTAGAAGACGGTGCTATATATCCCCCTCTTAACATATTAAACAGTGGGAAAACAATTGTTGGATTGGTTATCTGTTTTCAGTATTTTTCCGACAGTCGTTATAGTTTCGCTTTTACCTTTTGACCTGAAAGACGCTCTTCCATGGAAGAGTAATCAAGGGAACCAAGGTTATAGCGGTAATCAAAAGAATGTAATCCAGGGACAAAGACCCGACATGGAAAACAGACATACACAACTAAGAACATACAGTAACTAAAATCATACATACAAAGTAACAAAAGCAAATGAGCAACTCGGACTCCACTAAAAACTGGGAGCATGGACCAGGTGCACCGGTAGGGTAAGCGTTCTCTGCTTTTCTAGAAACATCCGCCGAGTTGCTCATAAAAAGTCAAGTCCGGGGTAGACAAACGAGGAAAGGAAAACTATGACCCGTTGAATAAATCAGTTTTCATGGTGCAGATGGATACACCATAACATTTACAAAACGTAATTCACCTGATTGTAATCACATGATTGGCCAAATGCTTAGTGGCGTTCGAAAACACTGTATCGGAAATGTAAAACAAACATAAGTAAAAAGAACAAATTTTACTGCTTCGGCTATCTTTTGTTAATGATTGTACTTGTTTGTAATAAATTATAACAACCAACAAACTGTAAAATATTCTTATGAAACTTTGTAACCCATTTATAAATCTAGAATTTACAGAACCACATACAAATGCAGTTTTGAAAGAACAGGAAAATTTGTTTCCAAGAATAAACGATATTTTCACAGTTCACACGTGCAACCACATTACTTCAATTTTCCACTAAGAAACAATCCAATCAATTTCATTAAATTTTGTCCAGTAGTTTCTGTGGAGAAAATATTCAAAGTAATAACATTAAAATTGGCTAAAACAATATCAAAAAAGGGTTATAACTCTAACATTGCTTAAAAGATTAACAAAAAGAAATCTCATTATGTTGAAAATGTTTACCTCGTGTCAGAAGTTGTCTAACACTAACGGTTTTGGAGATATATGCGAAAAACTTCAGTATAACCTGTATTTACTATTCTTGGTAACGGCAGCCATGTTTTCCGACAATCAAAATTAAATCCTCACATTAGTTCTAGGCAAAACATCCTAAGGAACATTCATACTAAGTTTGGTTGTAATTTGTCAAGTAGTGTCAGGGGAAAAGAGTTGTAAAGAAATAACACCAAAATAGCAAAAAAAACAAGGATATTTGACTACTGATAGTTCATTTGCCTTGTCTGAAATTTTTGTGTTATTTGCAAAACACCTACTATTTTACCTCTATAGTATGTTTGCACTAAGATTTATGATAAAACAGGCGACTTTAATTTTACTGTCATACATTCTTCTCACATGCAGCAATATCCTTTCATCTCCTGCCTATGGTGTTTATATTTCATAATTGATTCCCTACGCCATAGTAAGTACTAACTACTCTGATTTCCTTTGAACGTCATAAATATCTGCGTAACAGACTCCTGAATCAGAATTTAAAAGGTCTCTTACCAAATTTGTTTTTAGATATCAGACGTTGGTTGAAAAATACTCAGTTCCATCTAAAACAATGAGAAATGAAAGAGGAAAGTTTAACGCACTGTAAAACCTAGATTTAACCCAATCATTTCATTTGGAGTGCCCGTTCCAAGTCAGGGCCATTGCGGTACCAGCTTCTCCGGTGGGGTAATATCTATTTTTCCAGATTTATTTCGGACTTGACTTGATTATGGATCAGATTAGTGTTCGGTAAATTTGTTGTTACCCTCATTTAGTTATGGTGTTCCTGTTTTCTAGCGAATCAAAAATCCCCAAGATACCCTTAGAAACATTCATGCCTTAGAGGAGAAGACGTTTGATAACGAGTGAGGACGAATGCCAAGTGATGACATGTATGTCTCCCATGGCCCTTTAAAAATACTTTTTTTAGTTCTTTGTTTCGAATATTTCCTAATTTTGGCTTAGTTTAAGGGGTGACATATGCTGTTATGTGAATGAGTATAGTTTTGAAAATATCTTCATTTTCAGATTGCATATTCATTTAAATACATATGCAATTTTTTTTTTCAATTATTATTAACCGTCAGCAATTATAATATTAAATAATGATTTCAAATCATATTATTTATTTTTAAAGTCTGCACATGTAGAGATAAGAAAACACGTTTGAATTTTGGACTTTCAAAGTGATAATTCACAATTTATTGTCTATAGAACTATACCAATATACAGTAATGCGCTGGTGATGTGGAATATGACCATGTATTCAGAAGCATAAAATAAATGCGTAAATTTCATTACAAGTAGGAAGCTCACATTGCACATTG
Organism: Perna viridis; assembly: GCA_037379345.1. Taxonomy (NCBI): domain Eukaryota; kingdom Metazoa; phylum Mollusca; class Bivalvia; order Mytilida; family Mytilidae; genus Perna; species Perna viridis. The sequence continues at coordinate 43,374,721 of CM074518.1, read as the reverse complement.
CACATTTCTTGTATATGGTGAAATGCAACAAATGTACAACTTCAAACATTATTTAGTTAAAACGGTGATTGGGAAATAATCTGCAATAAATTTGAGCACTCCCTTCAAGTTTCATATTATTATTATATTAATTATGAATTAATTCTTCCTACCAAAGTTGTAATCAAAAGATATAAAACCACTTATATCCAAGGAACAATCAAATCAATAAAGAAATAACATCAAAAATAGCAAAAAAAACAACGATGGCTATAACTCCGACATGACTGTAACTCCGACATGGCTATAGGTCCGACATGACTGTAACTCCGACATGGTTATAACTGCGACATGGCTGTAGCACCGACATGGTTGTAACAGATTTATATGGAAATTTGACTACTGATTGTACTTTTGCATTGTCAGAAATTTTTGAGTTATATGCAAAAAAAAAACTATTATTTTAACCCTATGGTCTATTTGCACTAAGATTTATGATAAAAGTGACGACTTTAATTTTACTGTCATAAATTCTCCTTACATATGCAGCAATAAGTCATGAATGGCTTAAACCTTTCGTATAATATATATATATTTGCATTTGCACTTACATGACTTCTCGGTAGAAATATTGTGACCTATATCAAATCATTTTTTTTTTATTGGAGGGGGGGTAGCCCGTTTCCTTCGGACATGTTGCATTTTTCATATGACCGTTTCGTATTGTTGCTTTTTCATGCTTTTTCCGTAATTAGTTTTGTCCACTTCTCTTGATCAGCTTTTGTGGACTTTTTCTATTTACTTTCCTTGTTAGTTTGAATCGTTATCTGTCTGTTTGTTGTCACTATTTCATGACATCATTTGACCCATGAAATTCCCATTATTGTATATATTTGATATGTTCTTATCTCTCTACGACTCAGTAAGCCCCATGGGAGTACCCAAATGAACTTTAAATAAAAGAGAACGCTTCTTCTCTCTCATATCAAGGCTTTAATCTGTATATTGAATCTGAAACTTAAAGACAAACGTGATGGTTTTGAAGTGCTAACCTTTCCTGAGCACCTGAGTTCACTGCGGTGGGTTTTTTTTCTATGTGCCGCCATGTTAAACTTATCTTCAGTTCAGATTGTATTTTACTCTGTTAGCCATATAATATGTAGATCGTCTCTATTTCCTGTTTTCAAGTCCTTTTATCTTTTTACTTTTATATAGGAACGACCTAACAAAAAAGCCTTTACTCCCAGTGAGTCAACACTTCAGATTACCTAACCACTGCCTCGATGATTTCAACAAAATGAAAATCTTCATCGTGGAACACGATCTGGAGCGATCTACAGAGAGTGAAGCGGGAGAGATTTTGGATAAAAGAACTCCGTGTTTTACACCCACACGGAATTAACAAAAAACGTTAAGTTCTTCCTATTTTGTATAGTTTCTTATAACAGTGTTTGTAAATATTTTTATTTTTATAGTTCAGTATTCAAGATCAACACACAACGTGTGTCTATAGCACAATGTTCAAGATCTTTGTTACTGTCGGTAAAATTTTATGCGTCACAGGTATTCACCTGATTAGGTAGTGAGTTGTGTTCACAGACCATTTACTTTCATACACACTCAGTTTATTTAAGGCACTGAAGAAGGTCAGTTGTTGACTGAAAATTTTGCCCATTATATAAATTCCCAACGATGTTAGAACTGTCAAATGTGCGATGCAAAATTTTGGTCGATCCCTCCGCGGGACTCGAACTCGTACCGCTGTGACATCTATATAAAAATGAAATATATATATATATATATATATATATATTGTTTGTTTTATTTTTATTTTTTTTTTTTTTTGTTGTTGTTGTTGTTGTTGAATTGTATTCTTTTTCTCTAATATTTTTTTTGCCATATCCATTACCAACATAAACCGTTCAAAGAAAGAAATAAAGCAAAACAAACTTAACAACAATTGTTTCATACATTTATTCGTAGCTTTTTTTCATAATTTTGTTGAATTTTTATCGTTTTCAACTTGTCATGCCTATCACGTATTGTTATTGTTGACTATTTTACACGTATTTCCTTGATAAGCGGCTCCGTTATCTGACTTTTGGTTTTCGCTATTTTATGACATCATTTGAACTAGAGAATGACCTTAACTGTAAACATTAGATCCGTTCTTATTTTTTCTGCAATTTTGTAAACATGATGGAAGTATATATAGAAGTGTACTACAGTTTGTTTTATTGTAAACAATTTCTGAGATCATGGCCATGTTTATTCTACTAACTCTAATGGTAATATCTACAGTCTCCAAAGGTACTTATTTAACACACTTTTATATTTTTAATTAAGATGATTTTAATTCGTTTTTTTATGCAATATGATTCTCGTTTGATATTTTCTTCGATTAATCGTGTTTTTTTTAAATTGAAATCATTACCTCTGAAGGTTAAGACAAAATTTTGACTTTTATTATCTATATATATTATGATATTTTGTTTTCTTTAGATGGTTGTTGTAATTGATTTATTTTAATGTAATATGATTTCAACGTGATGTTTATTTCGCTTGATTTCGTGTACAAATGAAAAACATCAGATTTCAGAAGGTTTCGTTTTGTCATAAAGATCTATTTAACAATAATGTAAGCGCAGTAATTTTCTCTGTGTTTTTCTTTTTCTTTCAGAGAAAGTTTTTTCGTATAACACTTCTTTTAAAAAAAAATGAAACATCATTACCCTTGAATATGTTTCTTTAGCATGTTCTGCAACAATTAGCAGTTGCAAAAATACATACGTTTAATTTTACAAGTTTTGCTCTCTCTGCGACACCTACTCTTTCATCGCGAAGAAAATAGATAATAAAGTTTTGTTTCCGACTTCAGTTTACATCTATGCTTTCATGTAGTACTACAATCATTCAGGAAGACTGGGGAGTCTTACTTATTAGGTCTATTGAAATCAGTGTAATTCAGGACTCATCTTCGTTGCGCTGTTTATCTATACAATCAGTATCGATTTTTAGTAATAAAATCATTATGAACAACATGCATGTAATTCAAACCCCTTTGAGGGAGCTCTTTATAGCTTATAATCTGATACTGATGATTAGGGTTTTTACGGTCTTAACTACCCTTTAATGTCACGCGTCTCGCTAGACCGTCCTTAAGAATCTTCACTTGTTAGTGGATGACTGACGGTTCCTTGTGGCGAAGCTCAGCCTTCAGGATGCCTGACCAACAAACAACTGGGCTACTGCATTAACTTTCTGGCCTACTCCCAGACCAAAGTGGGTCAGGGAATGTTTCCCTGCCACTCTAACCGTCTAAGAGGTACACCAACTGACAAGTGGATGCCACACCTAATCAAGTCAATTATTGCGAAAAAAAGGATGAATTCTTAAAAAAAAAAAATTAATTTTTTTTCTAGGGTCATCGGAAAATTCAATGAATATTCAGATGCCATTAGTAAAGACTGAACAAGTAAGCTGCGCTATGTACCCAGTTAAATGATAAAAAAAACAAACAAACAATACGTAAAAAAAAAAAACAAAATAATTTAAAAAAAAAAAGAAGTATAACATTATATCTGCATTTTCATAGCCCTTGTCTGAGTGACCTTATCAGACAAATGATTACCTCTTTTTGAATGGCCCCGTGCAGGTCCGGGTGTTAAAAGAATAGGCCTGCAGCAGCGCTAAGCTTGTCGTAAAAGGCGACTAAATAGTGCTCAGAAACCTAGCCGGGGGCTAGGCGCTCTGCCCACAGAGCAACTGGGATGTGTGCCCCAGGTGGTGGAATGGGGTACCCCTTGCATGTTACATGCTGGGGTTGTCAGGCTATAATACGGAAAACCTGACCACAAACCATAGTGGTGCACCGTGTTGGGAAAGATGCCACGTTCCTCGCACGTTAAAGAACCCTGCTGTGGTATTCGATAGGAGTAGGAACCTTTGCGCTCCGCCACAGGAGGCTAAATTGCCCTACCTTACCCATCCCCCTTGTTCTAGTGGCAATCAAAATTTGTCGACCCTATTATCCTTGTGACCCATCCTTTTTTTTTTTCTTCATTTCATGTTCATTTTATCATCCATTTCATGTTCATCGTCTGAATATACCTGAAATATTGCTGCTCGGACGTTAAACCCCAACAAACAAACAAAACAATCTTTTTGAATGAGTTATTTCCAAAACTAGTAATATTGATTTTTGCTTTCAAATTTAAATTTTAATTGATATACATGTAACAATATGCATATTTGAAAAGTTACTCACTTTTTCAGAAAGGAGAGTATATGTGCTATGCTCATCCACTAGATGACTTCGATGAAAAATACATAGGTATGTGCGTTTTAAATGAAATGTAAATGAAAACTCACGTTGATTTGTTCACACCTAATATCATCAGTAGAAATACTTGCACAACCAGAAGACAAAAATAACTTGAACAAAAAATGTTTGAACGGTATTTGTGTCTTTGAGCTTTTGATGAACTGAAGGTTATAGCGCGCGGTAATCAAAAGAATGTAATCCAGGGACAAAGACCAGACATGGAATAATGACATACGCAACAAAGAACATAAAGTAATTAAAATCATACATACAAAGTAACAAAAGCAAATGAGCAACTCAGACTCCAATAAAAACTGGGAGCGAATGTTGAGGTAGTGACATAGGGTCCGTTATAGCTACAAAGACTATAGGAACTATTTTCTATTCCCTCTACATTGATCTCGATATAAAGTTTTGGGACATCCTCCAATTTGTTATCTTTGTTATCAACCAGTCAATGCAAACTTTTTATTCATTTGTTGTTACGTCTATTAAACGCTCTGTCATTAAAATAAAACATCATAATTCCCGACTTGCGGACCATTATTTTGTCAATATTTATCTCCCTTTGGAGCAGGTGTCTATTCGGAACACGTAAGGTTTTCCATCCGATATCGACGATACTTTAGAAAATCTCGAAAGTCAAAAGGGAATTTCTCGTTCTACTGACCCTGCCATCAATGGCAAATGAAAATCATCCTTATGTAGCCTACCAACAAAATGAAACACCCTGTAAATTTTAGAAACACCGTTGTGTTTGTCTGCTGGAGATTCCATTTTCATTCGAGTTACCTCTTTTTTCTGCACCCGAATCCGATCATCGATTAAAGAGACTTCAAAATTACACCTGCTCTTACGGGAGGTAACTCTGAAGAAACAGGATAAAATATGGCTGCATCCCGAGCTCCGCAAGTAGGAAATATTTCAAACAAAAACATGCATGATTGTGTCTATTCATCATTAACATCCATTATAAAATTCAATTGAATAGATTTTACCGTCTTTTAAATTACAACCCATATGCTATGCATTGTCTGACATAAGGAGTGTCTGTTTGCACTAATATGAATATGCTATCGTTCCAGAAAGTTCTATGATAGATGTAAATACAAACTCAAAACTAGTACACCATGTATCTATAGGGGTCTGCGGGCAACCAGCTTCTGATGTTAATCTATGGTAAACATTCTTATTACATATAAAATACTATATAACAGAATCGCATCAAGAAATTATTTAATCAGTAAATATTTCGGAAATTATACAACCTAAAAATAGCTGTAAACATATTGAAATTAAACAAACAAATCTTCACTATAATATGAATCTCTTGTTCAGATGTTTATACGCTATTTTACTTGTATGTCAAACTCATCACTGAACCTCGTGCGCCTCTTGAAATTTATAAACAGCATAATGTGTAAATACCTTTGCCGATCCTAAATTAGTATATAACCGATGATGTTTTGCGATAATGTTCTATTCTTGATAGATACAAGTAAAAAAGGCAGCAGTAAATAAGGCCTACGGGGGAGACTGGGTAACGAGGACAATGCACTCGTTCAGACGGGAAGTCATTGAACATGCTCAATATACTCTTACGAGAGTAAAATTCTTTTGCTCTACCCGAAACCTTAGCTCGCAGAAATATAATTCATGCTTATACTCATCGACTTTCCCGCAGTGAATATTGTGACTAAATTAGGGTATTTTTAATCTTCCAGATTGTTCTGTGTTTTATTACAGGCAGTGTAGTAAAACCCATCTTAAGGGTAAAAACTGTGAAGGTGCAGCTATCAATTTCGTTGGTTGGGATGACTTGATCGGAACACATGATAAGTTCGTTCCTCCAAAAGGTAACGCCGTATAATAAGATATGTTTTTTTTTTAACAAAATGTTACAAAAGAGTTGATGTTTTTATACCCGTAATTAGATATAAATGATAAAATTTTCAGAATAGATCCTTTCGTGTTAAGTTAATGAGTATGCTCAATATACACTTCCGCGATGTACAAAACAATTTTCATCGCAGAAGTGTATGTTTTCACGCATGCCTATTGAGTATCCCACAGTTGATCTACATAGGTAAAAATTATAAGCTGACTATGCTTAACATGAATAAAGACCTCAAAATTAATCTATACAAATGATATCAGATTCTTTAACTTCCTTTTTACAATTCTTAAAGGTCTGAACATAAAAGTTGGAAGAAAAACGCCGTATAAATATCTCCTTATAGAGGTCCATTTCAGAGAGAAAGTTGAAGGTAATAATTTTATATTCTTTTAAAGTGTCCTTGGATTCATTCAAAATTATTCAGAGCTCACAATGTAATCTTCATCACAGTAAAGTTCTGTCAATACACGTAATATGAACAGTGTATTGAATGTACCGTTAACAACATTCTTTCTATTTTGAGGATTTATAAATCAACCAACCAACCAGTCAATCTATTTTGAGAATGTCAATTGACATATATTTCGTTTTCGTTTGAAGGTACCGAATGAGTAAGCGTGCACGTACACTCTACTTAAGGAAGTAGACCTAGGGTAAGGGAAACAACTCTTAAAAATCATTGGAACGTTTGTATTATATGCATTTTACATCAATTTTATGTAAGCATCTAATTAACTTGGATTCATTTTATTCTGCTTCAAATGAAAGCTTGAGAGGCTTAGGTGAAGTTGTGTATGATGCAAACATATCACTGATTTCTTTAGTTATGTCCCTTACCCTAGGTCTACCTCCTTAAGTATTCCATCAGTACAAGTCGTTGTAAGAATCATGTAAAATGGAGAAACTCTGAAACAGTAATGGCAATACCAAATGACCTGACAGAAGGTCCCACTATTTGAAATGAAAAAAAGCTATCAAAAAAAAAATTTTGACAATTGTTCATTAGAATGTTAGAAAAATGGAGTTATCAACCTTATTATCTTCCCTGAAATGGTTATTTTCAGTGCATTCTCTTGCAATTATGATAACTCATTTTACCGATTGAAAACATTGTGGAATATGGAAAGTCTTGTCTTTATTCCTAGATTCTGATGGTACAAACAGTCAAATAACACTCTGAAAATGGTGGGTTATATCAAACTTTAATATATCCCACTGCCTGATTCTTACCGAGTCTGATTACAAGTATCCTTTCTTTACCTTTCTACAGATTTCAAGGGAGAAACCGATTTTCCTTCAGTTTATTCTTGATTTTTTCTGAGTTGTTAGTTTTTTTTGTTTTTTTTGGTTTTTTTTTTTTTTGTTTTTTTTTTTTACTTTATTTTATTCTATGGTTTACAATGTGACCATACTTTTGCAGATCCAACAGTTGATGCTGCTAATGTTGCTTTGAAATTCACTACATCTTTGTAAGTATATATACATGCATCTGTACTGACCGATTCACATGAAAGTTGTTGAAATTGAAAGTCACTGCTTCTCCTCCAAGCATGGGTATTTAAATGAGCAGAGCAACGACTGATGGTTTCAAGTCAGAATAATGTGTCTGAGTGTGGCAACCTGCGGGTTGTTGCTTTTGTGAGATATAATAAAAACCTGGCTCAGCGTGTCGGGCAGGGTCCCTTCGATTGGTCAGTAGTTTTCGTCCTGAAAATGCATGAAATATCTGCTTAAGGACGTTAAACCTTAATCAATCTGTTGTATTACATGTAAAGTTTGCCAAAAGTATAATGCATACTGAGCTTTTTTTTTTTGTTATTATTTTGTTTATTATATTTTGATTTAAAGCATTTGATTAACAAAATTTTGCAATATCATTTTAAACGCGGAAGTTACAGACTGACTTTAAAAACGCTTACGATTTGGGCAATTAACTTACATACAAAAAATACAGGTATTAAGATTCAAAGATATTGATACATTTCACATCAGCAGACTGCTTGATCGTAAGCCACGACACTTAATTTCTTCTGAAAACCTTCTGGTGGTCTCTGAAAGTTTTCATTATTTTGTATTTAGCTTATACCGAGGTGCATTTTTTTTCACCAGGGATGTGGGATAAGTTTTTTGTTGTCTTTCATATTTGTTTTTGTTTGTGTACGTGTATCTTTACTGTGATACGTGTACATTCAACTCCTTAAGTATTGTAGATATTAATATTGATTTTTTTACAGAGGGAAACTCCAATACCAGTCATATCTTCTGCTGAACTCGGGCTTCATACCTGGAAATCATCCTCAGGGTTTGTATGCACTTTCTCATGTCTTTTGATTTGACCTCTGTGCAGAAAACAGACTCTGTTACACTTGGGATTGTCGGCCTTTAAACGTAGAACCCTTTATTTATCAGGTTCTTGTTTTAAAAAAGGTTGGATAGTTCCTCTTCGTTTTAACCAAGACTTGACAGAACATCTTATGAGCAACTAGGAAAAGGAAGGAAGCTTACTCTACCGTACAGCTCCATACTCCCAGTTTTTAGTGGTGTCTCGGTTGTCCATTTATAAGTTAGTTTCTGTATGTATAATTTTAGAAAGTTGGATTATTCATCATATTTTATCTGCTTATCTATTTTCTTTTGTTTTGTAGTTTTGTTTTTGTTTGTGTTGTTGTTTTTGTTGGTTTTTTTTTTGGAAGAGGGGTAGGGTATTTTGTTTTGTTTTGTTTTTTGTTTGTTTGTTTTTTTATTTTTATTTTTATTTTTATTTTTATTTTTATTTTTATTTTTTTTAATTTTTTTTAATTTATTTTATTTTTATTTATTTTTTTTTTTTTTGGTTTCTTTTCTTTTATTTATTTAATTTCCTTATATTTGTCGTTATCATGGATCATGTTGTTGGATCATGACTAACACGCTATTCGTTCTAATTCATTTTTTTTTTTTTTTTTTTGCCTTTTATTCTCGAACAAGTTTCTTCACCGACATAGCTTGTCCATGGAACAAACCATCTGTTATGGCACACAGATATTATTTACATACTCATCATAATGGTGAGAAACCTACATTTTTGTACTGTCTTTAATTTGACATGCCCTAACTGATAACAATAAAAAAAAACATGATGTCGATTAGCATGCTACATAGTACAATCGTTCCTTACTATGTAGGAAGCAATTATTTAGGTATGTTTCATCCCCTCTTTAAATTAAGACTCGCTTTTCATTGTGGAAAGTTTAGAGTCTTCGTAGCGATTCCTATCAATTCATACCGACTATTTCAAATATGTCATTGTATCTCTTTCGCACCTATTCAACTCATTTCAAATTTCAAGATATATTTTAAATACCAAATGTTTTTTTTTTATTTCCTTTTAACATTTCTCTTTGAAGGCCTATTGGTTGAGGGATATATAGTGCGAAACGGGACTTGGATGCTAATAGGGAGCCAGTTATCTAAAGATCAACCGAGGGTAATAACAAAAATTACCGAACTGATAAACTATGGGCAATATACAGTTTATAATGTCAACATCACGACAAATTACCGTAAAGTTGGAATCAACTGCAAAGGTCCTGAATTGGTACTGGAAAGTGGTCGATAAACTAAACTAGGTTTTATAGCGCGTTACATCTATTGGTTTATAGTATCCGGTACATTGCAATTTTACAGGCAAACCAAAAATTACCATCGAGTCAAGTTTGTTGAGTTATATGGCAAAAGTCCAATGCTCTTTCCTAAATTTGTTTCGATCAATTTCGGACTGCTCTTTGGAATCATTATGATATGTTTTTAGTAATGAGAACGTAATATCACCATTTGTGTCATTTACGGGTTGTCTATAATCAATATGCAATAATTAATGTACAACTCACGATCTGAAAAGAGTGAGCGAAAATAATTGCTGCGAGATTAGGGATTTTCTAAGAATTTTTTTTTTAATTCAAACGGTAGGAATCAACAAAAAATGCATAATATTTAAGCTTAATGGAGTCGAGATTACATGTAGGCCTAGTCACATCAAGATGAAGACATCAAAATGGAAACTATCAACGAAACCAAGTAAAAACCATGCACAGCTCATTTTGGGACTTAGTTAGGCTGCAATTTGTCAATCTATTTGCATTTTACCTTTCAGGAAACCTACAGTATACCTGGTGGCCCGATAGAAATAAAGACGGGTGATATTCTGGTAAGTTCGGGGTCAATTAATTATGCTTTCTCGAGCTGATTAAGGCATATAACTACACATCAAAGTCTTTAGAAGTTGTTTTGCCAATGTGAACTGTAAAGTATTATAATATAGTAAAATACTGAATGTAGATTCTGAACTTACTAAAAAAGATAAATACATATGTAAAACTTTGGTAATTGTGTCAACAAGATATGAAAAAGACAAACCTAACTCTTCAGTACTTTGACATATCTGAATGAAAAAAATCTTAATAAGTGCACATGCACTTTCACATTATGACTGAGCAAAATGTATGCTTAAGTTTGTGAGAGTTGCTATCCATATGTTAACGTTTTCGCTAGCTTACTCTGGAAATCGTTTTCACTACTTTTTTTACAGACGGCGAGATGCCTTTATCTCAATCCTACTGATAAAAAGATTGACTTCGGGTAAGATTTAAAATACTGTCGTTTTAACTCAAAAACACACGTCCCCTATTTACAGCAATTTAGAACTGTGTTGTCTATGTAAATGACTGAAAATAGTCTATTATTAGAAATACTAGAAATACCTAAAAATAAATGCACTGCGAAAAAATCCTTTACAAACTTCTCTTGAACCGTCTTCTACAGTCCCTCTCTCATCATTTGGTATATTTTTATAACTCTGTTTGCTTTCCTTTCTTCCCAAGGCTTCGTTCAGAAATGTGCAATTTCAACATTGAATTTGGTTACCGAGAAGAAAACGAAGAATACTTTACACGGCCACTGGGTTGCATGACAGATTCACCATTGTTTTCATTCTGTGATCACCAACAAACCTCAGGAATTTGTTAAACATAATTTGTTTTGTATAGTTCACATTGTTTTTACGATATTATTTGAAAACTGGCACATTTTTCGTTTGATATTTTCGTATTTGCTTACATACGTTTTTTTAGTAATAAAACAACATAAATTTCAGTGAAACGTTTCTCTTATTTAGATGATGATGATGATGATGATGATGATGATGATGATGATGATGAGGGATTTTGTAAGCGATCTTGATTTTGTCGGGGTCTTTCAAAGCTTACTTGAAGGCGTGTTTACACATATTGAAGACCTTTTGCTGAACTCTGCTTCTGCTAAGGGGGTTTTAGCGTCCTTGACTACCCTTTCGGGTCTCGCACGAACGGAACTTTTTGATGACCTCAGAAAGTATTTACTATCTTTATAAGGATTATACGACGGTTCATTTGTTGTGTTTCATCAGATCTGTTCCCTTTTTTAGAAATTCGAAATTCTCCCAGAAGGGATATATTAATATTTTACCCCGTTTTTTCGGTTCCTTACGTTGCTAGTTAGTTTACACTGATTGTATAATACAGGAAAATCAAAAACGTAATTATTATATATCCTTTGCGACCAGAGAAATTTTAATGTTTAATTTTAAAGATAGTAGTTTTATAAATCTGCAGTCCTTTTCACCAAAAATCTTAAGTGTAAAATTAGTTGTAAGTTATGACGTCATAGTAAATAAAAGTATTGTGACGTCATAACTTCGGCTAATTTTACACTTGCGATTTTTTTGTGAAAAGGGCAACCGTATATAATCCTGCCCAAGTTAGATATCATACAAATCGTAAGAGAACGCCGAAAAACACCTGCCTGGTATGAGAACAAAATCTTCGGAAAATTATCAACACAGTGTTTAACCCACCTAGCAAAAGTAGCACTTGTAATAAATACGTTAATCGAAAACCTAACTAATCAGACCCTTAATTAACCACATGAATATCATAAACCGGCGTTTTGCATTCCGTTGATTTGCATTATTCTGAGGCAGACGGTATTGTCAAGTGGCTCAAATTAAACATAAAAAAGAATAATGAATTAGTGAATAATAGCCACGTTTAAAATGTAAAAAGGAATTAAAAAAATGTAGCTTTCGACCTGGCATTTCATTCCGCACTGAAGATTATTTTATACATCATCAAATATTTACAAACCAAATTTCATAGAACAGAGAAAAACAAATTACGGTTATTACATGAACGTACATAATCAGTTCTCTAAGATTTATTTAAGAGTCCTTCAATACGTGTGTACTTGTACATGTACAAAGTTCAAACTCATTTTTAGATATGATTAGTGCACTTAAGGAGGTAGACCTAGGGTAAGAGACACAACTCTTAAAATCATTGGAACGTTTGTATTCATCATTTTACATCAATCTTATGTAAGCATCTAATTAACTTGGATTCATTCTATTCTGCTTCAAATGAAAGTTTGAAATGTTTTGGTGAAATTGAATATGTTACAAACATATCACTGATTTCATGAGTTATATCCCTTATCCTAGGTCTACCTCCTTAAATGAAACGCGTGATTTCTTTATTATCACGAACTACTGTGATCATTTCTTTTGCCTGCAATGTTGTGTAGCTTAAATACTGGTATTGGCATTGGATCCTTGTGCATGCAGGCAGTGAAAAACCATTTTATAGCGCATTAATTTTACAGTTATTGAACTTACTGTAACGTTAACCCTCCCCCACCCCCCCCCAAAGAAAAAAAGAAATCTTGAGCAGTCATACCTCTACAGCACAAATTTTATAGCAAAAAATTGACATAAACGTAATACCAATTCATGCATGGAATGAAGTTAATACTACTTTCTAATTTCACATAGATATTTCTCCCAATTTCCTCTTCTCTTGACGATCAAAAACTTTCGTGCTGATCATAATGGTAAAAAATTAGGTGTTATTAAAAAAGCGGAGAGTTACTAGTATCGAATGAATCATGTGTGAAAAAAATGGATAATTCACAATATTATTTCACTCTCGGATTTTCTTCCGCCAAAATGTCAGAACATGAATATGAATTCGCCTTTCACAAATATAAAATTTATGCTGAAAATACAAGTAACAATCTATAAATAAAATCTGTATGATAAAAAGGATCATTAACCAATATTTAATTATTCGTGGAAGAACGCATGGAGATTTAACTCGTGTATGAAACAAGTTCTGCACACGCGCTAAATGTAAGTGTAACACACTCAGTTCTTCGGCACTCGTGATCATATTTTGGTTATTCACTCTTTCGAATTAATCATCTTTTTTTTTGTGGGGAGGATTTTTACGATTTAGCCTCGTTTTTAAAACTGTTACATTTCAACTGAATCACAATATTTTGCAAGATTATGGTAAAAATACTAAAATTTAGACATGGCGGAAAATTCGAAACAGGGAATCAAATATGTCTATGGGACGAAAACCCTACCAAATAACCTATAAGACTTTAAATAAACGATGAGAAATAAATCATGTCAGGAGTCAGCTGTCGACCGACCCGTTAAAAGACAAAAATACCGCAATAGCAAAATGGGCAACATGATATGCAAAAATTTGCATTTACCCCAAAATGGTTTCCTGTACTACTTGTAGCAGTAATAGCGCAGCAACGGAATTCCGGGATCAGATCCCATCCATTTTGTAGGAAAAACTCGTTCATACCGTGCTAAAGTTTAGCAAAAATTTGCGAATGATATTTTGAACCCCCCTCTATCTCAAAAATTTCTAAAGCGCCCAAAACAGTCATTTTTTTTCTAATGAAAGTGCTATATTTTTTCAGTAGAATGTGAGAAATTTATATTTTGACAAAGTTGTCTCCCCTTCTTATACTTCAATTTAATGAAAATCTAACTCATATGTGATAATTCATGTCTTTATTTCTTCGTTGTGGTGGTAAAAACAGTATAAAATAACACAACTGATTTTTTTTACAATATAGCAGGGCTGTCCATATTTTACTTTTTTTCTGACCCACTGCCTGATTATTACATAGACCGGTACTTAGTCTTAACTTCAGGTCAATCCACATCCGTGATCTTTAAAACTGTAGTAAACTCCTATCTAGCACTTTAACCCTACTTCATTGTTGGTTAAACCCTTATTTATCACCATTACAATAAGTATCAATTTCAAAATATTTCCCGTTCTATTTTAACCCGGCATTTTTTAATCTATGCCATGAATAAAGGAGCGTTCGTCGAAATATAAAAGTCACGACTTATCAAAGGACTCGGCTATTTAAAATGGTTGCATCTTTCTGAGATTTAATTCTCTCTGTGTTGACATGGAATTGACTGCTGTTTTACTTTCCATCATTATGATTTGTTGTTTAGCGATTTACAAGTAAGTATTTAAGTCTTTTCTGAATTAATTTTACAATTATTGGTGTTTGCAATTTCAACTTTTATTTCAATACATAATGTATTCTAAGAGGCTTCGGGAAACTCTACCATCTCACTGCCAGTAAATCACCACATAGATATGTAGCATGCTATGATCAACGCGAAATGTTTCTGCAAAGATGAATATACATAGAGTAAATCAGGCCTTAAGTTCCATCCGTGCGTACCCTAGGTAGACCTAGGGTAAGGGACATAACTTTAGGAATCAGTGATATGTTTGTAACATATATTCAATTTCACCAAAGCCTTTCAAGCTTCCCTTTGAAATAGAATGAACTCAGTCCAAGTTACTGTGATGCTTACATGAGATTGATGTTAATTGCTGAAAGCAAACGTTCCAATGATTTGTGAGAGTTGTGTCCATTACCATAGGTCTACCTACTTAAATCCCTGCTCCGAAATCTATGGCAACACCACCTACACATTGTCCAACGCTAGGCTTTATTAAAATTTCTGCTTCCATTAACGGGGTGATACATGTACAGTCTATAAGAGTATATACATGAACTAGAGTCAAAACAAGGCTAGCTACATCCGTCGTCTCATGATTAACTAACGAGAGAAAGTTTCATTTAAACAATCCATCAAAAAATTTAAAGTTCACCTAATAGCGGTGACATATTTGGAAAAGTAGAGGGTATGCTCACCTCCTAACGTTTTGGAAAAATGTATATTTTGCATGAAATCTATATCTTTCATTACCCCCCCCCCCAAAAAAAAACAAAAAACAAAAAACAAAACAAAACAAAAATTAAAAAAACAAAAAACAAAAACACACAAAAAACACACAAACAAAACATTCCTAATATGGAAATCTTGATCTTCAAAATACCCCCTTCTAATTAAAAATTATATTGTACCTCGTTTATTAGTTATGTTAGCGTCCCGCATCTGGATCCGATCCTTTCGAGAAAAAAGAATACTATTTGGTTTAAAAGATATTGGATTTTGTACGGAAGCTTAAGACAAGCAATATGCAATCGTAATGCCAAGATTTGTTGTAGTCGGATGATTTCGTAACTTCATTTATGAATGTAGTTCGGTACTACAATTAATCAGATACGTGTAATACATGTAACTAAGTATGGTTCAATTAAGTGTTAAATATACATATGCAATAGTTTACAACTTCTTAACCCTGCTTCTTGACCCCTACCACAAGCCAATTCATTACCTATTATGTTTTCTAACTATTTGTGAAAATACATCATAATGTGGTATAGAATATCCCCTCACGGAGTCAATCAGGTGTGTCGGGTATACAGATAACTTAATATTTAAATCTTTACAAAACTTATACCATCCAAACGCTTCTGATTCGAACATGGATGTATATACTGCTGGAGTACTCGCTTCTGTGATCACCTTGTCCATAATATTTGTGTAAGTAGAGAAAAATATCTTTTACCAATTTGTGCAGAGCAATTATAAATTATACCTTTATTTACAATAGTTCATGTTTTTTTAAGGTTATACAATTAACGTTGAATGTTTTTAAAAGCGACAAAATCTTAAGTTTTATGTGGTTAAAATATACACCTTTCACATGAGTGGTAACTTACATAATATGAAATTAAGAGTTCACAGAGAACGAAACTATCAAAATATTCGTGAATCACGCGTTAGTTACAGCTTGTGCCGATTACTTAACTATTTGACTCCGAAATAACTGTAGAATTGATATAAGGAATTCTAAGTATAAGGTAACACAAAACAATTTTACTCGTCGTTGATAATGATTCTTTATTTCCCCATTACTTAACAAGGCAGATTTTCAAATGAAAATATTGATTTTGGTTACTGATGAAATTTACCTCCAGAATAAAAATGGATGTTGCTTAATCACTCATGTTTCGCCGGCAATTCCTTTGACCAGACTCGGCAGATATAAAAAAAAAAGCTTGCCGTAAATGTAATAATTTTCGCGGTGTACTAATTTTCGCTATTTTGGTGGTGGACTGAAAAGCGCAAAAGTACCCATGAAATTGATCTTATGAACACTTTGTGACACTTATCATTATTTTAAACCACGAAAATTAATTCTCAAAAATATGGTCACTTGACAAAATCCGCGAAAATTGACAACAGCGAAAATTAATACGTAGTTACATGTAACTAAATGTACAATCTCCTGAAATTGATCGCATTCGAAAAAAAGTGTATTATGAATTTTACATGTAATCTGTTATTAGGGTCGACTCCTGGGACACCAACAAAAAAGTTTCATAAGTTGTCTCAATGCCAAGGAGGGGTATTTAGTGTACGGGGACTTGACTAGTTATGACCTGCAACGATTAATTATTATAGGTGTCACTTCCAGTAACACGATTTATATGTAACAGGTGTCACACTTTAGTGCTAAAATTGTATATGTTGTTTTCCACATGTGACAGATTAACCAAAATGTTAGCTAAACAAAATATTGGCAAAGTGTGAGTGAACACAATTCGTGGAATCCTATCTTCCCAAAACTGGCTTTGTACATTATTTTAATCAGCATCTTCAAAACGCTTTGTTATCGTAAATTAATCCCTGTATTTCAGTTTGCTCCTCTAACTGCAGTCCGCTATCTTTATTTTATAGACATGGAAAACTGCGTTGTAAGGAAAATACAAGTCTTGCACTTTACGGTTTTTGCCCCTACAAGGCCAAACAAACAAGGAAAATGCAAGTCTTGCACTGTACGGTTTTTGCCCCCCCCTACAAGGCCAAACAAACAACGTATTACGCAATCACCTCTATTTGTTATTCTTGTGGTTGACAATATTACAGATATAAATGAATATCAAATAAATATAATATTTTTAAAAGTGTTGATATTATTTGTAGTACAAGTAATATTTTGATATGACATGTAAAGGCCAGATATGTGGGCTAGATAAACCAGGAAGACTGCATTCACAGTAAACAAAATGATATAATTTAGTATGCTAAATTACAAGTGATAATAATAATTTGGCAAAACTAGTAGCATGTCAGGCACATATGTCTATCGAAGACTTATCCATTTGAAAATGTATATCTACATGAACTTATGTGCACACCATTGAAGTTCTACGTACTTTCCTTTTACCTCCTCCTTTAATTGGCCAGACATAAAATAAGAAATCTTTGGGTCATATTGGTCATCAAATCTGAATAGGCATCGAAAGTAGATTTTCCATAACAAAATTGCGAGTTGTGACATAATCACTTCTTATGTTCTTTCCATAGACATTAGGTCAAATCTTAACAAATTAGTTTACAACGAAAGATATTCAATTCTAAGGAATTACATGTAATAAAAGGTGTACTTTGAACGCTAAAAAAACTTGCAATGCTGCAATCTCAAACATCGAGTGATCAGAAAAGGATATCTAGAAGTCTTGATTTTGTTTTTGTTTTTGTGTTTGTTTTTAATTTCTTCCCAATAATTTTTTGTTAAATTTCATAAATGAACTATAAGGTTGTCTTTCTTGTCGTTTACCTTTGTGTATTTGTGTATTTGTTTGTTTGTTGGGGTTTAACGTCCGAGCAGCAATATTTCAGCTAAATTCAGACGATGAACATGAAATTGATGATAAAATGAACATGAAATGATGATGAAATGAAAAAGGGATGGGACACAAGGACAATGGGGTCGACAAATTTTGATTGCCACTGGAAATAGGGAGAGGTAGGTACGGTCGGGCAATTTAGCCTCCTGTGGCGAGCCCTATGGTTCCTACTCCGGGAGAATACCACAGTAGGTTTTGTTAACGTGCGAGGAACGTGGCATCTTTCCCAACACGGTGCACCACTATGGTTTGCGGTCAGGTTTTCTGTATTATAGCATGACAACCCCAGCATGTAACATACCAGGGGTACCCCATTCCACCACCTGGGGCACACAACCCAGTTGCTCTGTGGGCAGAACGCCCTAGTCCCCGGCTAAGGTTCTGAGTACTATTTAGTCGCCTTTTACGACAAGCCTAGTGCTACTGCAAGCCTATTCTTTTAACACCCGGACCTGCACGGCCACCTTCGTGTATTGGTCTCTCTACCAAGGACGATGATTGTGACTTACCGTCTATGTACTGGATTCCTAAACTCCACAAGAATCCATACAAACAACGTTTCATAGCTGGATCTGCAAAATGTACCACCAAACCTCTTTCAAAACTTTTAACTTCTATACTCAAAACTGTCAAAGAGGGTCTGCAGTTCTATCACAACACGTGTGGTATTAATTCAATGTGGATCCTGAAAAATTCGAAAGATCAGTGCAAGACTATTATCTGAATATAATAGATTAAAACCTATGATTTTTTAACACTGTATACTTATATTTCCCGTACTCAGTTAAAAACATTATACATCGTTGTTTTTCAAAAAAAAAAGATGGTACACCTAGATACAAATGTATAGTTCTTGGTAGAGATTCCTCATACTTTGTAAGAAATAATTCCAAATCATCTTCCAAATATACATATGAGAAGAAAGTGCTGGAATTTTTAATCGACATATTTGTCCAGTGTGGTGGACGTGTTTTTCAACAAACGGTCGGCATTCCAATGGGAACGAAGTGTGCTCCTTTACTTGCTGACGTATTCCTTCACTCTTATGAGGCTGACTTTATAGCTGATCTGATCAGAAATCAAGAATATCGTTTGGCTAGATCCTTTAATCTCAGTTTCCGCTATATAGATGGCGTATTATCTCTAAACAATCCTAATTTCGGGGATTTGATACATCGCATCTACCCCAAAGAAATTGATTTAAGAATACTACAGACACTGTGAAGTCAGTCTCATATCTTGACCTACACTTAGAAATCGATGGTAAAGGAAAACTATTGACCAAACTTTACGACAAACGTGATGACTTTTCATTCAGATTTGTCAACTTTCCTTTCATCTGTGGCAACATCCCTTCAGCATCTGCGTATGGAGTGTTCATATCACAACTCGTACGTTATGCCAGAGCTTGCCGAAACTACGCATACTTTTTGTATCGCGCTAGAACTCTAACAAATAGGCTTCTGGAACAGGGTTATGTTGCTATAAGATTGAAGTCATCACTACAGAAGTTTTATGGTCGTCATCATAAACTCGTGGATCGTTATGGTGTATCCATCTGTACCATAAAAACTTATTTATTCAACGGGTCATAGTTTTCCTTTCCTCGTTTGTCTACCCGGACTTGACTTTTTATGAGCAACTCGGCGGGTGTTTCTAGAAAAGCAGAGGACGCTTACTCTACCGGTGCACCTGGTCCATGCTTCCAGTTTTTAGTGGAGTCCGAGTTGTTCATTTGCTTTTGTTACTTTGTATGTATGATTTTAGTTACTCTATTTTCTTTGTTGTGTATGTCTGTTTCCCATGTCGGGTCTTTGTCCCTGGATTACATTCTTTTGGTTACCGCTATAACCTTGGTTCCCTTGATTACTCTTCAGTGTAAATAATTAGCGTTGTTCTTTGTCGACGAACGGTGCCATCTCTACCGGCTTTGAATGGTACTGTAATTCTCATGTATAACCAGTTAAATAGTAAATATCAATATTATTTTCGACATATTCCGAAAGAGGTACATTTCATTGTGATAATTAGTCCTTAAATCTTTGTTTACACAAAGTTTGAAAAGGTACTTGGCCATAGGTATTCAAAGAGATCCTTTAACAACAACCAGATTTTGTGAGTATCGCGGTTAATCTTTGTGTTTTTATAGATCAGATCATTGTAAATAGTAAATTGTTGACGTCGAATCTGCTCAGTTATTGACATGGTGCTTTAAAACAGTACTTCATGATATAATGACCTATATCCATTTAAAAACCTCAGTAAAGTGGCATAACAAGATGGCTAACAACATTATAACAGCTATGCTAAGCTTAATGTCTTTAATTGTGTAGTATATAGACCGAACACGATTCTTTGCTTTGTATAAAAGTGCTCCCTTCTGTATAGAGTCGCAAACATTTTCAGAATATCAAAATATTACTCCGCTTCGAAGTTAGTAATTTAAAAGATGTAGGGACGTGTCGATGATATCTAAGGTCACTCCTTGGTACACGTGTACAGCTTACCGAAATTTGAAATATTTTATGAGTGGTACTTTTTGTAAGTTTTCGACATAAGATAGTGGTTGATGGAATGGTATTCATTTTGCGGGTTTTATAGGCGTTTTCGGCAGGATTCATAACCCATCTTCCATTTTAAACACACTTTTGTCTCTATGCAAATTGTAGAAAACTCACCGAACATACATCTTCGTATGCAATATTTTTACGTAACAATAATCCTCTATATAAACAGATCTGTATTTTTAGGAAGCCATACTAGCTTCCATCTCGAAGTAAAATCAACCAAATTACACCAAATCCACAATTTGATTTCAAAGTGCCAATTTTATACGTAATCTGTGTAACTTTTGTCTCAAAATTTTAAGTGCAACAACAAAATGAAAAAAACTAAGACTGATTATATGATCTGTATAGTTTTCTCTAACTTAGAAATAAAAGTAAATTCGACGGATTTTAGGCCTACATGTATCCCATCCTGTCTAATTTTTAAAACGACTGCTACCTAATAACATACGTAATGTTATTTCTCCCATTCCGGAAACATGGCCGTTGAACTCAACAAAACAAAGCCTATGACATAGCACGCTTTAAAAGACTCGTTAAAGTTCTTAATCTGAACCAATCTTTTTTAAAAGAAGAAGGTTATCAAATCTTTGTCACTTGTAAACTGATAGATGTTCCTTTTAATATTATCCTATGGATATTAAATTCAAAATTTATAATTTCACGCATGGTTCGTAAAAATGAAAAACAACGATTGAATTAAAGTCATAATTTAACCTCAAGATAGGAGTTTAAAAATCTCAACCATCTTTCATTAATGACAAAAATTCAAAACAGTGAAACCTATTTCAACCGGCCCAAATTCAGACAGGCATTTTTGTTCGGTTTAGACATTTAATCGGTTTACGCAGGTTCAAAACTCATTGAAAATGATATGAAATTACTTCAAAAGATGTTTAGATTACACTGGTTTCCAGTTTATCCAGAGTTCGGTTGAGGCAGGTTTCACTGTAACATGCAGAATTTTTGCGGTGTAACCCTTTCAGATTCTATTCACTGAACAACAATACACATGTAAATTAAACAAGAAAAATTCTCACATGAGAAGGATTTATGGATTTGCATGGGGTGACAAATTGTATGAAATGAATATCAATGAAGTACGGTAGATGATTAGGTACTTCTTGCTGTTTCCGTTTTTAAATTGGGACACCACAAGGAGTGCTGTTATTCACGTTGCCACATCATCATTTGGGTCCACATTTAATAATGTGATGAAAAAAAATGAATTATAAAATAAATATTAAAATTACGCACATGGATCCGGTCGGGGGTATAGTTTTGACTCCCTTACTTTTAAGGGCTTTGTGCAAAATTCGTGGCAACAGATGATACCTTAGATCACTATTTTATAAATTTAAATTTCGAGATTAGATACCTACCCTTTGAAACATTTTCTTGGTGCGTTCCTAGCTGTTTTGTGAAAAAAAAAATATCTCCATTTTAGCTTCAAAACATTGATGATTTTGGTTAAACAGTTATACGTCTTCTTCATATACAACATGATGTTTCTAGATCCGCTAGAAAACTGGAGAATAAATTTGGTTTCATCGGCATAGGGTCCCACTGTTCATGAGATGCGCAACTTGGACGGGGCTGTCAGGCGCAACGTGATCGATGCTGTTAGAAAATGTTATCAATAGTACTTAACTGACCAGTTAGACATAACGAATTGTCAAACGAAAGACATAAAAAAAGAAGACAGTCGAAGAAAGTCACATACTACAGAAAAGAAACAATAATGTACCCACAGAAATCAATGACATGAAGCAAAACCCGTGGATGTATCCAAATGCTCTGAAAGGGTTGGTAGTTCCTGACACAAGTCCTGCTACGACGAATGATTGTAGGTAGTTCAAGAGGGTGACTTAAAACTAAACCATCCCTTTACTAATATTGTATTTAAATCGATTCAAACTGTATAGTCTGTTATGGTGATTTCAGATATACAAAAAATGCTCATGGTTTCTTTAGAAGAATTGGCATCAGTGGACCAGATCCGAAGCGTTTATTTGGAATATTTCCAGAATATAAATCGAAGGTGAGACAATAACTTTTATAAAGGGCTATACTGGACTGATTTATTGCACAAATATAGTAATACCTATTTGAATACAAGGACAGCAATTTTCATATTGGAATCATGATCAAACATCAAAGACAAAATCAATAATCCGAAACATAATCAATAAACTTACATGTACATGAAGAGCAGAAAACCAAAGTAAATATAAAACAGGTGAGAAACAAGAACAACACTGAGGAACCGAAAAAAACATTAAATAACACACTATACCCATCTAAAACTTGGAGTAATGCTCTGGTTCATCGGCAGGGTAAGTATCCTCGTTTCACCATTCCAAAAGAACCAGCTAAGTTCCTGATTCAAGTCGGACCACAGGGACTTGCTCCAACTCCAAATATGCAGCCCCACTAGCATATATAACCTACAGTCGTAGGTTATATACACTAGTGGAGCTGCATGTTTGATAATGGAAGCAATTGCAGGTTATGTATATACTAGTGGGGCTGCATATTTATAGTGGGAGAAAGCCCCTATGATCGGACCTGTACATGTATATTGGAGAAGGGAACAAAATTTACTTGTCCTTTAAAACGAAACCGTATGGTTTAAAAAACATAAAGCAAATAGAATCCTACAAACTGACCCACCACCACCACCCCCTCCGTAAATGATTCGGATTAAATAGGTTTTATTTGACCAGAAAAAACTAATATATGACAAAAAAAATTTTTATTGGAGTACACCAAATTTAAGGAACTTTTTTGAAAGCGACAGTCTACAAATGATTTAATTTCGGGACTATCATTTTTGACAACACATTTTAATTGTTCCCATTCTTAAGAAAGTCGAATAAAGGCCGTAAAATAAATAATTAATACTCGTAAAAGTAGTCGAGGACTTTTAAAACAGCAATGAACGTTAAAACAAAATTTTGACATAGACCTTAGGCTAGTTCTTCTCAGGTAGTATCCATAGCTCTGTTGTGAATTTGGAGTGTTTTCTATGTAAAATAGGGTATTCCACAAATATTCCCAGAAAAAAAGAAAGATGTGAGGTACCCGGAAATACAATGTAACCATATCATGTGTCCGACCTTGTGCACCTGATACAGGTAATGCAGAAAGACCAAGTGGTCAAGGTCGCTTTTGAATTCATTGTCCCGTTATCATTGTAATATTCTCCAGTGGAAGGATAAACGAAGCGATGCCGACAAATTCAATCCATACACGTAATCGTCTTGCTTAGTAATCTGATAAAAATATCTGATATAGAACAAGCCTGAACATCTTTAACGATATATTATACCTGTACATGCATACAGATACATGAGCTGCGTGATCTATTCTTGAGTAATTTTATTCGGGAAGTTTATCTTTGTGTAAAAACTATCAGTTGAACAAGTTGCATAAACAAGGTGAAAAGGAACTGGCATTCGTATTCGATATACACAATATTACTCAGAATCGATAAGCGTAGACTAGTATCAATGCCCAAATGCTGTTTGAATGTGTGGCATGATTGCTCACTTTTTCTTCATTTTGTGTGTGTATATATTTAATTAATGTGTGTTATTTTTTGTGTTGTATCTGTTTTCTTTGTCTAGACTGTCTCCGGGTAATGGATATCATATTCCTTGTTCTTACTTTTATTTGCAATATTTAATTCATGGGTAAATTGAGATATTCTATTTGATCACTTTCAGGGTGTTGCCCAGACTGATCTTGAACTGGTTAAACAATATGGGAAAGTAGTAGGGTAAGCTACATTTATCATAAATACATATACATATATTTTGTCTCCTAACGGGTGGAAGTTGTAGGTCAGAAAGTCCAGGATTCTTGCCAATTTAACGCGTCAAAGTTAAATGTTAAAATTTTTTTTCAAAGGAATGCAGACATATTATGCTGCATGTGTTGCACAAAATAAAAAAAATAAAAACCCACAACACCCCCCCCCCCCCTAAAGCCCCACTGCAGGATCAGAATGATAGAATTGACAAACGAACAAGACAATGCAAAATATTATATTTTATACAAAAATCACAAATTTCTAATGGAAAAGCTTTATGTGTTATTTTGGTCTATTTCTTTCTAGCTCTGCCCCTAAAAATAGTTGGTTGTTACGATATATCACCACGATATATTACCCTCATATGTCACTCTCAGCACGATGTATCTACTTCTTGACCAGAAATGCCTTTCCTTGTCCGTATATGCACCCTTTTCATTTTTATTCAAGGTGTATAGTGAAAGTGTTCATTTTTGTTACTTTGCTTTTGATTTATTTAAATAATAAAATACTAGTACTTGTAATGTTCATTCCAGTTACACATTGACTTTATCTGAGTTATTGTAACAACTACGATTGAGTTTCTTAAAGGTTAAAGGTTATGTACATGTACATAAAAGTGTGATGTATTAAAAATGGTATTCAGTATGATATAACATATATTGCTTGTAGCAGAATGTGGTAAACTTGAGTTACACACTCAGAAAATATATTTACCTCGTGTGTTACTTCGGCGTATCACCCTCTACTGCGGACAATATGTGTATAATGGAAAAGCAGTATTTGACCAGAAATGAATGAACTCACTTTGTCCTAATATAAACACTAATTACTTTTGGAAATACTAGAGATACATGTATAAATAATGAATGACCGCTTTCTTTATCTGGTGCAGACACAAAAACTCTTTTTTTCCTTCAAAACATTTATGGAGTTAAGAATATCTCATCACACTAACGTTTTTTTTTTCTCTCTCTGATTCTATTTATAGAATATATCACGGACACAAACCAGTTATATTGGTTGCCGACCCGGATATTGTGAAGTCCATATGTGTAACGGAGTTCGCGAAATTTCCAAACCGGAAGGTATTCTATTGCTGTCTGTTAGAGATAGACATACATACATCCTGATCAACTAGATTAATCTTTGAAAACAAATATTTTAAAATTGAATCATAATGGCAGATAGGGACATAATCTTTTCCTGTTCATTATCAGAGACATTATCCTTACTGGTATTTGTTATAGGCTTCCCAGAAGTTTTTAATTGTTCCCTAAGTATCCATGATAAGCGGAGTCAAAGTTCAATTTACAAGACTATTGTATATTGTTTTCTTGTCATTCAAAAGCGTAATACATCATAATTTTGCCACGGAAATCAGGTAAAAAGAGATACTGTAATATAACCAGAACGTGTATAATTGTACTGGAATCCCGAAATTTTATTTCCAGTGAAAAACAACAACTTTAGTCATATCCTAAGAATCTTGTATTCCGAATACAGCGTCAGAGCGATACCATGTATATAAAATATATTATATTTTAATTATATTTGATCTAATAAATATACTTAAATAATTCTTTCAGTATCGATAGAAATCCTATATTACTGTTTTGTGTAAATGATAAAATTCTATTAAGTTGAGGTTTAAACCTTGCAATATATAACATCCATTTTTCCCACAGTGTTTAAAAAAATAAATTACATCTAAAACCTTCACTCAATGTAACATTGTTGTTAATATACTTACCGTTGGCGTATCTTTTCAGACCAGCTTGGATCTGGGACCTCTTCTTAGAAGAACGGTTGCCTTATCGAAAAACAACCAATGGAAATTTCTAAGAGAACACATATCAGAGATATTCAAACCTATATACTTGACTAAGGTACTATTTTACACATCACATTGTATTTTTGTCAATTATGTTTTAGTTTGAAACATGACACGCACGTACGTGGCTTCCCTTCGCTGTACATATTGTATTAATGCTTGTGTTCACAAATAAACTGAGGACGGACGAACAGACGATAGAGTCACATATGTACTACTGTACATCCCGCGCTCTGGGATAACAAAATGCAATACTTTTTGACAAACTAAAGCTTTTGAATTATTCATTACATCCGCGGGATGCTATCAAATGATCAACTGAATGTCCGTCCTTACGTTTGCCCGCCACACATTTCATATTCCATGATGGATTCTTAAGAAAATTTCAGGGAACGATAATTGGACAAGCCACTTTGCGGTTGCTATTTTGATTATGTATCTAAATGACTTTGGGGTTTCCATATATCATAATTATCAATAATTTTGCGACCCAAATATATATAGTACTTTTTTACAGTGCACTCATTTTATAACTGCGATCCCCCCCACACTTTTTCGCGCCTTGATTTTTTTTTATTTTCATGTAGTTTGCTACATTTATACACCTTGTTTTAATTGTCGATTTCTGTCTATTAAAATATTACGATTTAAGGAGGTAGACCTGAGATAAGGGACATAACTCTTTAAATCAGTGATATGTTTGTAACATATTTAATTTCTCCAAAGCCTTTCGAGCTTTCCTTTGAAACAGAATGAAATCAGTCCAAGTTACTTTAATGCTTACATTAGATTGCTGTAAAATGGTAAATACAAACATTCCAATGACTTGTAATAGTTGTGTCCCTTATTCTAGGTCTACCTCCTTAATAGGCATTCTCAAAAGCATAACTATGCAGGAATGTAATTTGCGTCCGACTATACCCTTTAGGAACTATGCTGACGATATGTTTATAAGAATCATAGTTATTTTATTAATTGAGCTTTTTTATATAGAAAAAACAGGTATACCTATGTATTGTCGGATTTAAGTACCTGTCCACATAAAATTCTGACACTGCCAGTGGTAAAGTGATTTAAGGTGTAGAAAAACTCACCAAACAAATAAGGCTTTTTTAGTCTACATATGCTATATACTTACACATAACGATAATCATTTCTGCATTCAGATCTGCACCTTTTAGAAAATCATACATTCATCTCCCACTAAAATCAAACAAATGAAATCAAATCAAGAATGATAACTTCTGCAAAGGGCCAATATCATATACAACATATATCATTTTTGTCTCGTAAGCGCAACAAACAAATGAAAAACTGAGACTGGTCATGTGATCAGTAACTGTTTCTGAACAAGAAATAAAACTGAATTCGGTGGGTTTTTGGCATGCGCGAATCACATTCTGTCTGATTTTTAGAAAGACTGCTACTTAGATTTTGAACAAAATAAATTGTAGGTATAGCTCATGAAAATGATTACATTGTCTGTTACAACGACCTGACAGTAGATTGTTCCTACAGTACAAACTAAGATATCGGTCGTGTTTTGGTAGTTTTTATGGGGTTATTTGTTTGTATGATTTCTTGTACCAGGTACTGATTTTTTGGACCAACTTAAGCGATTTGAGAATAATGATAATATCTATATATAATGAATAGCCACTCATTACTGCCAAAAGAATAGACCACTCAATTAGTTTGAGAAACCAAACCGCTCATGAAAATGAGTTGTTCCCACTTTTTTAACCATCTGACGTTCCAGACCTACTTCTGAAAATAAGTTATAGGATAAACTCAAAGCGAGATTTGGCTGTTTTTGTTCCAATTCTATACTATACTGGAGAAAAGGGGGGTCATATCGCACATTTTAGGTAAGATAAAAGAAACATTTTATTGTCTTTAAACTAGCCTGCACGATTGGTTTTGTAGTTGTTTGATGTTTAGTTTGTTTTGCGTAGATTTTTTTCTAAATTTATATTTTCGTAAGATTATCTATAGATTTAAATGAGAACACCTCATTTTATGTGTCGCTTCTCTTTCTTTTGCGATAAATTAATCATGACTTCGCGTGCTACACCTATAGTACCATGTCTAGTATATTTAATTCTAGTGAGATAATTTTGATACTAGGTGTTCTCTTCCTTGTCCGTAATATTGACATCGCGTGCCTTCAAACCTTTAAAGATGTTTTTTATTATTTTCATCTATCCATGCATTATTAAATTTGATGAACCTTTGTTGTTTCAAAAGATTCGCATGTAGGTTATCGTTCAAGCATCGGTAGACAAATATTGTCACTATTGTATGTTTTCGTATGATCTTGAGGCTTTGTTACGAACGAACTTTAACCTCAAAGATATTGGTATTCATAATTTTGTAGTATGAGTTACTCTTACTTGTGATTTGTTTTCCGAAACAATAGATAATTGCCTGGCTTGCTACCGAGAATTTCTTAAGTTCTAAGACGGAACGTGTTTGCTAGTCTGAATTCCAGGTTGAATTTCGCGAAATTTGATATGAAAAACAACGGATGGGCTTTGCTTTTGTGAAACAAATGCTGAGATATAATATTTTGAAAGTATGAACGGATTTTTAAGTAAAAAATATATACCGTCACGTTAAATTATTATAGATTGTAGTGCATGCAGGTGAAAATCTTCAATATACGTTAAATCCGGGCAGTTGATACGTAAATAAGGTGCACCACTCCGATAGCGTTATTTTAAGATTATAAGTCCAATAAAATATACTATAGGTGAACTATACAGGCCTTCAAGTGGGTTTTGGTTAAAAACAGGGCTTTTAATAGGGCTAGATTTCTTGAAAAATAGGTCATTATAGGGCTAATCTGATGAAATGAAGGAATTTTTTTTTCTAAATTTTGTACTAAATTTAGAAATACATACCTATTCATTACGTTCATCTAATTATAATGAAGCACTCACCAATGGACATCATATCACGCGTACACACATAAATCGTGTCTTGTAAATGACTGCACTACACCAACTGAGAAACCAAGGTAGTTTTGCAAAATCTTGAAGTCTTCAGGAACCATAGATCTGCAAACTGCCAAACCTGTCTTGGTACCATTTTGTTGTAATCCACCACAAAGACTTGAGTATTGTGTATTACATGAAATGATTTTAAAAATCTGATTCTGAGAAAAAATAAAGCTATAATTGTCTTCTATTTGTAGACTTGACTTTTAGATGTGAATAAACATGATTTACTATTCAATCGAGGCGAGAAAAATCCAACATTTTAAAATTTTCCACCAATTAATTTCAATATATAGGGATAATATAGGGAATAGAACTATTTTAAACAAAAATATAGGGATTAAAGACATTGCTAAAATTATATATAGGGATTTTATAGGAAATATAGGGCCGGTTGAAGGCGTGACAATATTGAGGGCAAATTCTGTCAAAACACTCAACTTCGAGATCGAATGGTGATAATTAAGTTGCACTCCAACTAAGAATCATGCAATATGTGATTCATGGGTTAAAAGCCTACATATTTTTATTTTTGATATTTTATTTGAATTGCCATAGTAAACACTAAACATTCAGTTTTTCATATAACCCGTGTTCTTAGGAGATAAAAATTATATAAAATGCACTGTATATTTCAAAATTAAGGGAGATAACTCTGTAAATGACACCCAAATACAATAGAATCTATTGGATTTTCAATGTTGATTATCTCCTAAGAGCAGGCAGATTTGAATGAATAATTACACATTTTATAGTATAGACCCATAAAACAACTTAATTACAAAAATAAAAATATGTAGCCTTTTTTGGGGTGTATCACATTTTTCAGATTTTGCATGATTCTTACTTAATAGTAATCTGGGATATTTATCGATATTGAGATACAAACGAGGGATATTCCTTGGACAAAACAACTAATGGAACGCCAAACAGACAACATACAAAGAACAACAAATAAAACACAGAAATGTATACACAGAAAAACGGACAAAAACAATCAGCGCGATAAAAGGACATATATTATGTACTAGTATGTACCCAGAAAAACGCACAATTAGAACTCTACTTGAAACCCAGAGTGAATCTGGTGCTCTGGAAGGCAAGTTAAAGTTTAAAACATCATCTGCTTGGAGGACATGCATGTTGAAAACATTGAATTTTTTTCCTTGTTAGTACGGTCTTGCAATTAAAACCAAAGGCCCTTAGTCAAATGTTAAAAGTCGAAATCAAAGTAGGAAACAACGTAAACGTAAAAATCACCTACTGTAACAGTAACATTTCATGTGAATTTCATGTAAATTTCAGGAGATGCTCAATTTACCCGGATTTCACATTGAGAAGAATCATTGCTTGTGTAACTAATTTTTCTGTTTTATTTTGTTTTGACAATTGCTTTGTTAGAGTGTTGAAGTTTTACTTGTCCTCGTGTAGATGAAGCTATAGTTGTTACCTTGAATGGCTTGAAAATAATTTTGTTTGTTTTTATGTATTCAGATCACCAATAACCTGGTACAGTCAGCCTACTATCTTGTGTCCAATGTTCAGGAAATTCTAAAAAAAGAAAACGATTTCAATTTCCAAGAGTAAGTACCGATTTTGTACAAGTATAAGTAACATGATAATTGCAAAGCAATATAATTATTATACAGATAGCAGTGTTTTATCGAATGTTCCCTGTGTAATAAAATTTCGATAATTCACTGTGAAATAAATTCGGTAATTTCACTCTTGTGCTTTCTCCTGCCAAAACGCTACAACTTTGATATCAATCCACCAATCACAGAATTCAAAGTTCATATTGAAAATATCGATAAATTATGAAGAAAATCTATATAATAAATAAGATATTCAATTGGTTATCGTGAATAACCAAAATATTATCACTCTTGCAGAGAACGCTTGACATTTGACTCGTGCACGGAACAAATTCCGCACACTCTTTAAATCTAGGCGTTCTTCGGCACTCGTGATAATATTTTGGTTATTCACTCTTTCCAATTAATTATCCCATTATTATTCATTGTACACATAGTACCTTGGTGGGATTATCATAATATTAAGACATTGGGGACATGTTTTTTTCATTTTTATTGATGTCAGTTAAACCATTAAAAAGGTATTATTGATAATATTGATAGTAGCTACACATTGTTTAAGCTAGCATAAAAGAGGGGTAATGCATTATTCTTCTCTTTTTGATATGTCACTTTGCCCTTTTGAAGGCACAAAAAAAATATTTCAGTCATAACTGTCTATACTCAATGTATTATATATACAAGCCTTTTTAGTTGTACTTACGTTGTCAGGGGCCGATCCAGACACTTTGAAAAGGAAGGGTGCCAGCCGGGGTTCCTCAGAAAAAAGGGGGGTGCTAGAGAACATTATTTGCCACTTTAAATTGTCAATTCTACACATGGAAATGCAATATTTTCCAAGAAAAGGAAAGATGGGTGCCAACCTTCTGCACACCCTTGGATCTGCCACTGATTGAAATACTTTCTTAAATGAACAATGAATTATAACATTTAATCATAACTACACACAACCATTGGCCCTTTTGACGAGCAGGTTAAGCTGTCTCTTTTCCAAGATTGTGTCCCTCTGTTTTTCTTTGTTGTATGACTGCTATGCCTTTTTTTTCACCACACTCATATCTCTTTAAGAAAAGTAAACAAAAATAAATTATGATATGTATATATCTATCGTCACATTGATATTTAGTAAGACTGATTATATAGACGCAACAAAACCCCATGCATAAAGTGAAGAAATGCTTTTTGATTTCAAATTCGCTTGTTAGTAATTTCAAAACTCGTCCTTTAAATTATCTGCATCTTTTAGTTTTGGGGTATAAGGAGAATGGATATGGTGAATATGTCAAAGAGACAACAACCCCACGGGGTGTGGCATATGTCTATTTTGGTGTTTTCTTCTTTTACTTGTATAAACATATCGTAAATCAGTACTTTGTTTCGTATTTCAGACTTTGTTTGTCGTATTCTGTGGATTCTTTATGCAACAGTTTATTTAGTCACAATGTTGACTCTTACAATGATAAAAATGACAGCACAGTCACCATGATAAAAAAAGGCTGGGTAGCTGGCAATGTTGGTGTCATCAAACCTGTTCTTAGCTGTGGTATGTGGGTATTGGAACAGTAGTTGTCGAAGTGAGGTCTTTTACAAGAAAAAGCCGATTGAGCGTAACATCAGACAGACAGGTTAAAGCCATGAAGACACAAATTAGTATGAAACGGGACTAGATACAACAAAAACAAATGCAAAAATATAAAAAAAAAAAGCATAAACGAAGAGAAAGGAAGAAAGTAAAAACGAATTAGATATTCTATTAAAGATTAACAAGTTTTCATTTCAAAATTATATGCTTTACGCTTCAAACACATAATTAGTTGTGCTTAAATCATAGGTGTACAAATATATTACCTTTGATGACTGTTGTTATAGCTGTCTGTCCAGCCATGAGTAGATATTATGCAGCACGGAGGTATGATGCCATTCCTGTAGATGTGAGAGAGTTTTTAACACGTCTTGTCACGGCAAAGATGCAACAAAGACATGATTCTGAAGTAAGAATAACTTGCCCCTCGCACATGCAAAAAATACCAGGGCTGCAATCGACCATTTTGAAAAAAAAAATCATCTACTTCTCAAAAGGGTGTTAAGGATGAAATCATATATGTACACTTGTACCAGTGTTACAAGAAAGAAATAAAATTCATAGAAACTTTTTATGACTGGTGAAGTCTTCAATTTTTCATAATTTTAGATATTATTTATTAGGAATCGGATAGATCTGTTAGGTTACACAAGCAATATTATTTCACACGATTTTCAAGCCAATTGAACAAATTTGTGACACACTTCGCCTGAAATTTAGGTGAATCGAGCCTTCACGTGAAATTTGCGTGAATTGCTCACATGAAAGTCGTGTTTAGTTAATTTCACGTGAAAATCACGTTTATTTCACGTGAAGTTCTCGTGAATTTCACGTGAAGCTCGATTAACATTAATTTCACGAGAAAAATATTTGTGTAAATGTCATCCAATTGTGAAAATTAGTTTATAATGTGCAACAAAACAACTAACAATTTATACTATGCATATTGCAAACTATGAGTGATTATGTTTTGATTTTAGGAGTTTTCTGATTTCTTGTATTTTCTGATGAACAAATGTAGACGCAATTCTCTTGTTGTTGATAGCCAAAACAATACAACAAAACCTACTGGAAATCTGTCTTATGGTAAATTTTATCACTGATTAATGTATAGAAAAAATGTGTTCTCTTAACGCTTCATAATTATGATTTTAGGCTTATATTAAGGAGGTAGGCCTAGGGTGAGGGACGTAACTCTTGAAATCAGTGATATGTTTGTATCATATTCAATTTCACTAAAGCCGTTCAAGCTTTCTTTTGAAACAGAATGAAATCAGTCGAAGTTACTTTGATGCTTACATGAGATTGATGTAAATTGGTGAATACAAACGTTCCAATGATTTGTAAGAGTTGTGTCCCTTACCTTAGGTCTACCACCTTAAATGGACCGATTCAGAAAATCAACTTCGGATCCATCCTTTTTAACCACTTAACCTATCAGAGATGTCATGAACAATCCCAGAATTTCATGCAGTTTCTTAATCCCTCCATTGTACAAATATGCTAAAATGATTTATGCACTTGATGTTTTCGTCCAACTTTTCAAAAAAGTGATGAAGAAATATACAATGTCATTTTGTACAACACGAACGAAAATGTCTACAATGGATGATTAAAGTATAAAAACACTACATAGTTTTATATTCTACGGACCAATTCAGAAATTTAGCGTACTCGTAAAATTCGGCTTGATCAATCTGGGACGTAAAATGAACAATAGCAAAAAGAGGGTTAAGTTTCCAATTAGTATCAGCATACCGCATAAATGATTGAATCCTACTAAGACATATAACAGTTTTAATGCTCAGCTGTAATTTGATGGAAATTTCCCCAATTACTAAAAATATCAAGGAATAGTACAACCGTGTCCACATTTTTTGTATTTTGAAATAGTACCATTCTTAAGCCTGTTAATTTAGATTTGCCAGTATATAATTTTCTTATCCTCGGAAACACAAATGAAATACAAAATAAATGTTGGAGATAGAACGATAATTAATTGTGTGCTAATTATTTATTACATACCATAGACAACCTGCTAGCGTTGTATTGTTGTATAATTGCAAAATAACAATACAGAATTGTCCTACTTGATTATTGTGTTTGTTTCCTTTGTCTAAGATTAATATGGAGAAATCATACCAGTAAAATGTTCTGCTTATTGTATTTCTTCTCTGGTCAATTAACTTGAAAAGGTGTAAATTTAAAAAAAAATTCTAGGCCTACAACCCTTAACATTCTATTTTGTTGTTGAAAATTCCCTACTCTCCATTCATTAATAAATGGTCTTGACTTTTTTTTAACAGGATAATTACAATAAAAAATATTTAATTTCTCAAACCATCTAATGAAGAATCCAAAAATAACTTTCATATTTTTAGAAACACTTCTCTAGAGTTAACTATTTTTTTCATTCGATAAGTCCGAAACGTTCCGAACGTATCTAAGTTATGACGTCTGACGTGAAGGTAGGTCACAAAAGCCTGAAACAATTGCATCCTATATAAGATTTGTATTTCTTCTCATGTGGATATTTAATATTTTATATGAATTTTTCATCACCTTAATCACATAAATGCCCATCACTCGATTTGTGAACGACAATTAAGTTTCATGATTTAATCGACGCGTAACACCTCCCAACTCTACACATGACGTTGGATTTCTTCAAAAATAATATAAGAAATAAGTTTCCGTTCCTAATGTATAAAGAGTAAGTAAAAATATGAATTATCCAGGAAGCTACAAATATCATTGATTACTTTTTTGGTACACGATAAGTAATTAAAATTACGGTTTTTATTCATGCCGTTGAAACGATAAAGCAACCGAACAGCAAAGTACCTCCGTGGCCCCGAATTCCTTTGATCCAATCTGCACTGACTAATAGGAATATAACTATGATTGGGGGCGCTTTAAATACCGTGCGAATTTTTCAGTCTAATATGCCTCAGAAAATCATTCAAAATATTAATAATTTAATAACTTGGAACAGGTATTTTCAGTAAAATTTATGAAAAGAATGGTTGATGTTTGTTTACATCGATTTTTGGAGTGAACTCTTTCGACCAATGAGCGATGAGACCGCAATAAAATCACCCTCTCGGGAACCTAGGTTTCTCTTGTACTTTATTACCCAATGAAAAAGCTGACAGAATCGATTGACCAATGATCTTTGACCATCTAAAATGACCTCGATTTAGGACTTGAAATCACGTTACTTTGGACTTAAGAAAGAACTGTACTGCCAGTATGTGTTTCTGGCTTCCCGGCTGATTTTAGCAACCATATTGAAAAAATTCAGACATTGCAGTTTTGTAACTACAAGACTTGAACAAACTTATCAGAAAAAGGAGGAAATGAAAATTATGCATGATAGGTTAACATAGAGTGTACAAAAGAAAAAAGTCAAATTATTTGACTCGTAATTCCGCAATCTTCAATTCCAAGTCCTTAAACCTGTTGAAAAACAGGAAGAACTATACATAGACCATAGAGTTCTTGTCAAATACCATCTATGTGTGAAGTGTTTGTAAGAATCGGGCAAATTAAGAAAATAAGAAACATGCAAGTAAAAAACCCGCCGATCTGAAAATATAGTTTCACTCAAAGATGACTTCTACTCTTTGATCTCTGCATCACTGGATTTAGTTAAAAATATTTCTAAAGAATGTAAGAAAAATGAGATCTTTACGAAGTTGTCTGCCCTTAAAATGTTAATTTTCAGTTCATTTCAATGAAATTTTAACTCATGACCAATATGGAAAATCTTACATCTCTTTTTCATTTATTCTGATCATGAGTGCTACTTTCTAAATGGTAGGTTTTACGTAAGAAAATGTGACCTGAGACAAAACAAATTTATCAATTTATTCAGTTACATAAATGCCATTATACATACGATTATCAAAATGTGATGATTTACACCTTTATACATGTTTAAGTATGTAAATTTTCTTCGCTTTAGATTACAGGCTGTCAGATGAAGAGATAGTGGCCAATTCTCTATTTTTCTTCCTGGCTGGATATGATACAACAGCCAGTGCAGTCATCTTCATGTTATACTGTCTAGCTAAAAATACGGAATGTCAAGAAAAACTAATCAAAGAAATGAGATTATATAACAGGGGCGTAAGTGACCACTTAAAATCAAAGTTTGTGTCAGATTCCATATTGACTACCGACCGCTATCTGTAATCGATGGTTTCTTTTTTTTTTCACCCAGTATATTGATCTTCACGAGAAGCACGATTGATGCATTGCATTAAGCAGGAGCTACCCTCTCTGTTGAAGCACACAAGTTCTCCTCTAGTTTTGTTTGGGATGATGTTTCTGTATACTAAAATACTTATGTTGCTGTAGGGTTCTTTTTTTATATTCCCAATAGTCAGAGTGTTTTGTTCATTGATTTCACTTGGAGTATGACTCTCTGGTATTTCTTTATGTTGTTAGAATTTTCAGTTTGGCGTTTGTTTTTAGTCAAACTGTATTAAATACAAACCACGGATAGCCAAAATTAAAATGGTGCACACACCATGAAATTTCTGAGACAAAGATGAAAAGAAGAACAAATTAAAGTAAATACGAAGCCACACACAAAC
This sequence comes from Perna viridis, assembly GCA_037379345.1. NCBI lineage: Eukaryota > Metazoa > Mollusca > Bivalvia > Mytilida > Mytilidae > Perna > Perna viridis. The sequence goes on along the minus strand of CM074518.1, from coordinate 43,337,583 downwards.
ATCTTTAAAACATGAGAGAAAAAAGCAGATATTAGTTAAAAGTCAGATGACAAGCCCAGTGCACAAAAACTTGAACAAATCAAATTCTTGTCTGATAATGCGGTAATGTAACGAACCTGCTCTGTTGGTGAAAATGTTTATATTCATAAATATTATAATGGCGGCGATATTTCTCCATTGATTATACACATAATATATTTTCCTATTTTAGTCAAATCGTACTGTATATATAGAGAAATCTAAAAGAACGTTTGTAAAACAATCTTGCTTTATTTATCATTTATACCAGCCAGGTTTGATATATAGAGTTTCGGTATTTGGATGAATGCATCCTGTCGTAAAGTCATCCTATTATTCACTGGTATGATAGCCAAGTATTCAGTTCTGACTTTTCCTAGCCAGATTATCATTTTCTGTTTCAGAATATTTCCTACAATGCTATAGAAGAAATGCAATATCTTGAAATGGTTTTAAATGAAACTTTGAGATTATTTCCGACTTATTTAAGGTATGTACAAACGCACATTTCCATTCATTCTAATTGCATCTGAACTTATATTCCTTTAACTATTAAAACGTCAAAGATATAGAACCTATTATTGATGTTGAAGTCGATATACTTCTGTTGTTTATTGAAACCAATTGCTTACCAACATACACCGTAATCATTTAAGATTTAAATTTTCCCAGTATCATCGCTAGCTTTTAGTCCTGACAATTCAATCACTACATCCAGACATTTTACTAATGCATAGAATACAGTGTTGCGATCAGTTTCCATTGTTGCCATAATTTGTACGTTTTTTTTATTTTTCGATCCCTGCTTTTAATCTTAAAGAAATTGCAGCTTTGAAGGCGGATATTAGCCAACCTGATTCCATTCATCTAGAATTTGTAATAAGCAAGTCACTTTCCTTTCCTGATGATATTTTATCAATATCCAAAACTTGAAAGAAAATTCGCCTTTTGGATCCCTTAGTTGTTACTGCGAAAAAAAAACGATTTATTCAGTTTTTCTTTATTGTTTTTTTTTATTATTCATTTCTTGCAGGTTTGGAAGAGAGGTAGAAAAAGACACAGTTATTAAAGGAACAACATTTTCAAAAGGACTTGAAGTATCATTTGCGGTATATGCACTTCATATGAACGAAGAATATTTTCCAGAACCTGAAAAATTTGACCCAGAAAGGTGAAAACCCGAGAAACACAGCTCCCCTTAATAATATTTATATACTTTTCCAAAACAAGTCATTTTGGTAATCGTATTCTCAAACATGACTACATATAATGTTTAGTCCATAAATTACATGTTATAAAACAAAGCGGAAAAAATGAAATTTCGAAGACGTTTCGGACTAATAATCTATTTTTTCTTGAAGTACCTCAACATAAATTACATAAATATGTTTAAAACATCAAATTACATTTTTTTTGTTTTAGATGTTTTAGGACGATTATTAAGCATATGAGTCGTTGACTATATAATATATGAATATTTACCACAAATTACACAAGACAACTAGAACTAATCACAAATATGACGATTTAACTATTTACACAATACAGAAATATTGCTAATATAAACTTCTTTTTTGTAGGTTCAACGAGGAGAACACATCTAAAAGGCATCCTTACTGTTATATACCGTTTGGAACAGGACCAAGGGATTGTTTTGGACAAACCTACGCTAAGCTCGCTGTTAAAGTGGCTATTATCTCATTGCTCAAAAATTTCAAATTTTCTCTCAGTAAAGTTAAAAATGTAAGTGATTTGTTTACAAAACGATAGCCCTAATATATATATGTATCAATTTGATCCGATGGAGCAGTGTAGCGAATAGAGTCGTCACATTCTGAGACGTTGTATAATATTGATTTGTTGTGACATGCATCATTAAGTTGATCCTCTATCCTACATAATAACACCCAAATGAACTGTCCCGTACTACCATACATCGTGTACTAAGTTACAGCCCTAGATTAATCCTACGAGGAGGAATGACCCGGCCAGCGAAAGCTATATTTTTCTGGCCGAGTGGTCTATGGCGCTGAACTTAGTGCAGGCGGTGTTGCCATAGATGTCACAGCGGTACAAGTTCGAGTCCCGCGGAGGGAACGACCAAAAATTTGCATCGCAAATTTGACAGTTCTAACATCGTTGGGAAGTTTTCAGACCTATCTATACGTTTACATATCTTCCCTGTGTCAATTTGATCTGATGGAGCAGTGTAGCGAATAGAGTCGTCACATTCTGAGACGTTGTATATATATATATATATATACCGACATTTACATTATGTGTTTAGTTTCTACAGTGTTATGTCTCATTTCTGTCACCCGTGAAGGGGGGTACAATGTCGGGAGAATTGTGTGAAGTGGATCAAAATGAAATTAAATTGCGAGTTATTATGTTAACACAAAAAAGGTCTTTGACTAAACAAAATAAAGTTCAGTGAATGTCTGGTATATTTTTGGTATTTGTTACTTAAATAAACAAAGTCATATCAGATCTAGTGATTGATTGTTGGGGTTTAACGCCCCAGCAGCAATATTTCACCTATATTCAGGCGATGAACATGAAATGGATGATATAATGAACATGAATGATGATGAACTGAAACAAGGGATGGGACACAAGGACAATAGGGCCGACAAACTTTGATTGCCACTAGAAAAAGGGAGATGAGTAGGGTCGGGCAATTTAGCCTCCTGTGGCGGAGCGAAAGGTTCCTACTCCTATGGAATACCACAGCAGGGTTCTTTAACGTGCGAGGAACGTGGCATCTTTCCCAACACGGTGCACCACTATGGTTTGCCATATTATAGCCTGACAACCCCAGCATGTAACACGCCAGGGGTATACCCCATTCCACAACCTGGGGCACACATCCCAGTTGCTTTGTGTGCAGAACGCCTAGCCTCGCCTTTTACGACAAGCTAAGCGTGCTGCAGGTGTATTCTTTTGACATCTGGACCTGCACGAGGCCGAATCTAGTGAAGAATAAAGAATTAGATGAATAATTTCACTAAAAAGAATAGGTCAAAATAACTCATTCTTGACTATGTATTCTAAACTCTTTTGTGGTAAGTTTATGAGCATGTTCAATTTACACTTCCACGAAGTAGGGCTTGTGTAGAACAAAAGCATTTTCCTTGCGGAATGTATACTGCGCATGTTCCACGCATGCTCGTCGACTATCCTACAATTAGCAAAAAGGGTCTATTATCAATTTTACTTATTTTTCAGGACCCACCAGCCCTGTCTAAGGAAATGTACTTACGGCCAGCTGATGGACTTTGGCTCTCAGTTGAGCCACGATAAGATTTTAACATGCAGGGATAAAATATGTTTCTCAAATTCTGGTGCAATGGTGATAATTATACATATATCTATAGATTTTTACTTCATTTATTTTTGTTTGACATTCCTGCCTGTTTACTCCAATCTAATTAAAATTTGACTTATTAAATGTTAGATAACGTTATTCTCCACAAAACCTGTAACTGTAGTGAGGTCGATTTTGCACTTGTCTGTTACCGACAAATCGCATCATAAATTTCATTTTGTACTGTCCATGACTTCTTTTCGCAGATGAATTGTTCCGCGTTTGAAATACAAGTATTACATTGTACAATACACATTATTGTCGAGTTTTGTTAAAATATAATAAATTATTGGCATTTTTGGGCAAAAGATTTATTACGATATTTTGACCAGCTTTTGGTTTAAGACAACATACTTTACAATTATATTGATTCCTTCAGATAATTTTTCGGTCTTTCAAATTGCATGGATCAAATTTATTACCATCCACAGTAAAATAAAATGAATGCACAATTCGTTTGGTGACAGTATTTAACTTTTTTTTAAATTACAACCGATACAAATACGAAATATTGTACTGTCTGGTTTTTGTTAAGTTGTATAATAAGTAGCAGATCAAGTAACTTTCAAAAAGATTTCCAGGACAAACAAATGATGGTTCAAATCACTAAACACAACCAATTCACCCAACTTTCTTTTGGATCTGCCATATTCGGATCCATCGGGGGCATGTGGCCTAGCCCCACTTTAAGTCGGAAAAATTTAGTTGACTGTATAGGAAATCACTGAGCCATAACAGTCAGAGCCGGGCCTCCTCTTTTAGAATCTCTGGATAATTGGATGTTAAACATGCAGATCAGTTACAAAAATCAGTATAAAAGGACATGTTTAATGAATGAATGAATCTGATAAATTGCCATATTCAATACAATATTTAGCAGATTACGATAGTTGTTTTGGTTTTTTTTTTCTTGAAAAAAAAGGGGGCGTACGCCCATTACGCCCTCACCTGGACCCGCCCCTGCGGATGATCGATCAAATATTTGGTAAAACAAAACATGCTGAAGAATCAAATTCTAATTAGATTGGTTTACTTTAAGATGTAGACAGATATTTTAGCAATGTAGTCTTCATAAGACTAAATACTTGTAGCTTTGTCAATCAAATATACCATAGGTGTAAATGACCACGTGTTCATTTGTGAAGCAGTGGATGGGAAAGAGAACGAAAGTATTAAACGATATACATTTTGTAGTTATATATAAAAATATGTAAACGATATCTTCTTCTCTCTGTTATTGATATAAACTAGTGCTGTATGGTTTAACTGTTCACCAGGGTGGATATTTTACCCTCAGGTAATAACAAAAAGGTCCTCCATTCTGGTCAAATTTACCGAGACTACTAGGTGTACATTCTCGCCTATGTTTTCTTGCTATATGTAACCCCCACATGCAAAGTATATAGTGATAAAAGTGTCCGCCCCTTCTGTTCTTCCATGTGAGGACCGATCTCTTATCCATTACTCCTTCAATGCCACTGTAGGAATTAGATGAAACTTTCACTTCCACGTAATCTTTATTACACATTTCCATTATGCAAACCTATTTTAGATTCGATTGAAATCAGTATGGTAGTTCACATAGCAAAATGTTGATATTGTCATTATTTTATGAATATGGGGACATGGGGGTACCCATCTCTTATCCGTTACTCCTCCTTCCTCACTGTATGGAATTTGATGAAACTTTCACATAATCATTACTACACAATTCCATTATGCAAACCTATTTCAGATTTTGATTGAAATCAATTTGGGAGTTCACACAGCAAAACATAAACTTCGTCATTTACGGATATGGGGACATGGGGGGAGGGGGGTACCCTCTGCTCATACGTTACTCCTCCTACACAGTTTAAACGTTCAAAATTATTTATTGCACATCCGTATTTTGCACCTCTTCACTAAACCAATTCTACACAGCTGAATGAAATTTAATGAAACTTTCGCAATATATTTATTACATATCGCCAGTTTGCATCCGCTTTTCGAATTTTGATCCAAATTAAGGTTACAGACCACCAATTCAACCAATGAGCATTCGGAACGCAAAAATTGTCCTACACAGAAATTGCCTCCTGTTCCTCATAGTGGTGTGAAGTAAGTTCTCATTTTATTTAAAAAATTGAAACAGTTTCTGAAAGGAAAAACATTTCTGTACATTTTATATGTGCATTTTGCTTCTTGTGATTTAAAGCCTAATCTCCACAATGATTTCTAAATATACCCCTATCTTGTGAAAACTCAGGGATTTCCCATGCTATTTATAGACCCTTCACTTCCGGTGACCAGTACTGCACTGTAAGTCTGCTAACCCCATATGCCATTCTGATTGATTGATTGATTGTTGGGGTTTAACGTCCTAGCAGCAACATTTCAGCTATATTCAGACGATGAACATGAAATGAAGATGAAATGAAAAATAGGGATGGGACACAAGGATAATAGGGTCGACTAATTTTGATTGTCACTAGAAAAAGGGAGGGACGGGTAAGGTCGGGCAATTTAGCCTCCTGTGGCGGAGCGCAAAGGTTCCTACTCATATGCTACTCCTATCGAATACCACAGCACGGTTCTTTAACGTGCAAGGAACGTGGCATCTTTCCCAACACGATGCACCACTTTGGTTTGCGGTAAGGTTTTCCGTATTATAGCCTGACAACCCCAGCATGTAACACGCCAGAGGTACCCCATTCCACCACCTGGGGCACACATCCCAGTTGCTCTGTGGGCAAAGCGCCTAGCCCTCGGCTGGGTTTCTTAGCACTATTTAGTCGCCTTTTACGACAGGCTTAGCGCTGCTGCAGGCCTATTCTTTTAATATCCGGACTTGCACGGGGACAAACCATTCTGAGGATTGTGAGCTGACATATGTAGAAACATGCTGACAGTCCTCTGCAGGTTAAAATTAAGGTAAAGTCCAGATAAGCCATTGAATATTGTGAATTAAGCATAGACGCCTATGGGAAGTGGAATTAATAGTTTGTAGCCTTAATCCAAGACCAAGGAGAAAATGTGCAGGTTATCGAATGTGGGAGTGGACTGCCAGTATAATAAGCAATGCTCACAATATTCCTATTTAAACACACATTTCATTTAGGATACATTTCCTCTCCTTTCTTAATTAGTGGTCGCCTCTTATGTAAAAGAAGAGAGACCTGTCAACCAAAGCACTTTACATGATATGCTTGCAGAACGTTCAGCCATGAGTATATAACGCACAGGTTTTAGGATTTTCTCAATGATTGACCATGGAATACATTGTTATGCCTTGATTGTACCGTTCAGTTCCTTAATTTTAACAACATTGGTAAGTGTGTTTAGGAAACTTCCTGTTTGTTTCTGCCCCTGATTTTAATATTATGTTCAGCTTTGCTTTTATAAGTAGCTTGTAAATCTGTTTTAATTTGATGTCTTTTTTCTATGAGTTGAATGCCTTGTTCATCTGTAGAATTCTAGATTCCAGTTTTTTTCCTTTCAAATCTAAGTTCAAGTACTGTTTCAAAAAAGTTGAAGTTCTCTTTGTTGTTTAAGAAATTTATCACGGAAACTCAATTTTATCATTGTTTTACCACGGGCTGACCAAATATGTCGCATTACTTTATCCCGAGTATGTGTGCAAGTGAATTTTACGGAAAATAATATAACTTTTTTAAGACATAAGTTTAATATATTTATTATGAATTTGATGTTCATTCCCACTACTGAAATAAATGAAAACAGCTGCTACACATCGGAATGTTACGTGTGTTTGTTTACATTTACATGATTAAAGTGGGCAGTAATTTACAACATACACATGCCACGCACAAATAATTCGTGCGCTGCTCATATAGCTGTCGACAATCGACCACAGTTGTGGTCTCAAGGCCTGTTAAGGACGTCATATTTGAATTCTAGCATAACTGAGCACTTTTTAATATACAAATATGTCCCTGTTCCATTTACCTAAATGTGTGATGGTTGTGGTTTAATGCACGCTAGTTTTGTCTCTCTATGCGAGATATTGAGGTTTTGATGTTTTAAAAAAAAACACAAAAATTATGATGTGAAATGGTTGTCCAGATCAGGACAAGTTATTTTACGCAATCAAATTTATTGTAATTGAAAATGTGAAATTGAGATATTTTACTAAGTCATTCCATTCCTTTGGAGTCCAAAAAAATGCAACTGATTTTGGACAGATGAAATGACGGAAAGATAAGATGACGTACATTCCACTCACGAGTTGGGTTATAATAAAAGGAGACTAACACAGACAAAACGAAAGCGTGAGCAGAAAGACAGACATTGAAATTACAGTAAACATGCAGCTTCCCACTCAAATGCTAAAAAAGTAGGCAGTGAATAATAATTTCATATAAATATGTTTATAAAAAAATTTTAACGATGGATTAGGTAAAAATTTGAGGTTCCATGGCAAAATCTAGAGCATATTTAATGATACATGTAGCCATCAAACTTTGCTAAAGACATGTTTTACGAAAGAATTGAACATGGCTATGAGCGATAGAATGTTTGAATAGAAAAATGAATATATAAAGTATGTGTTCGTACAACATGTTAATTACAACCGTATTGTTTCATGCTCAATTTAGTGGTAATATTTACAGTGTGATATTCAGTTAAGTGTTTTATGCATTGAGTGAATTTGGTATTATTCGTTGTTTGCCGTACAAAATATGTAGCCAAGAGTGGAGTTCGATTTGTTCCCATTGGAATGCTGGTTGATTTCGAAATTTATCTTCTAGACTGAATAAGTATGTAATAAACTAAAAGTCTGTATTTTGTATACATCTCCCACTTTTTTCTTATAAAAATTTGAGAGATTCAAGGTATTTATCTCATAAAAACCATGTTGCATAGCTACATAACTTTGAATGCGATTTCTGTGATTGACTTGATGGGGTCAGAGCCTTTACAATGACAACATCAAAGCATTGGCCATCACATTTATTTTAGGATGCACTTTGTTGATTGATGTTCAAGATTTAGTTCCAGAAACCATTTTAGAAGACTTGTTTCCAAATACATTGTTTTTCTCTAGTACTGAGATAAATCCTTGATTTTTTTATTTAGACACAGACCGTGGTCATTTGATGGTGCCAGTCCATATAATTTGGGCTTTCAAATGATGTGCATTGCATGTTTAGCCATAAAATAGATTTAAGGTATTTCCCAATGACTGACCAATATTTATATATGGCTATTATATATCATAATTAAGCCCTTCTGTTCTTAATATAAGCAACATTGATGAGTTTAGAAAAGTTTCTTTTTTGTTTTAATTAGTTTCTGTTTCTGTTTTTATGATTCAACTTACCCTGTGATTTATTTTTACATGTACTTTCAACAATTTATCACTTCATATTCAAATTAATTATTACATCTATGATTTTCATTAAATTACCTTAAAAAGTTACTAAAAAATGGCATAAAGGTGTGGTTCGGAGCTTAACTAAGCATTTCTCATTTACTGAACTGTAACTGTGTCTCCCAATGAAATTTTTACTTTTTTTAACAAGTCTTCTTTTATCTAACCTCCATCTTGTTCGCCAAACTCCTCTGTAATGGCTAATTAGAAGAAAGTTGGCACCATTTGCGTACGCAGTTTGTGCAATGTCTAATTCAGAATTCTAACATGGATGCCATTTCAAAATGGCTGCAATTCAAACTTTTCAAAAAGTTGTCCTAACATTATAGAAAAACTGTAGAAAGTTCATACTTGGTTTCAAAATATATGTGTAGGTCACTACATGGGCTATTGATTGACTATAATGAAATTTCAAAAATGGTCACAATTTCAAGATGGCTGCCCATCAAATTTTTTTTTATAAACCAAGCAAAAAACTTCAAATTCATGGAAGCATACAAAGTACTTAAAAATGGTCATGTGACAATGGGGAGCTGGGAGAACATCCTGTTACACTGTGTGTAACAATTATATATCTAGTTCAAATTCAGTTACACTGTGCATAACAATTAAACTGTACTAAAAAGCATACACGAAGTTTCAAGGATATATCAAATGCATTCTTGAAATTATGACAGTTGACTAAAATATTTTGATAAGTTATGTCCTAGAATTTTACTTCAGAACAACCTTAAATGGTTTCAGGAGCATTAAAGTCAAGCTATATACTGTCAATCAAAATAAAACTTCTGTGTAAGCAAATACTTTTCTTAAGTAATAGACAAACATACATAATCATCATACACTCGCATTTGGAAATTAAAATAATTGGAAAAGTGCAAAACAAAGAGCCTGTCAGCCAAGATAAATATCCATTCACCAGATACAATAATAAATTGCAAAACTTAACAGTAACAACAGCGTCTCAGTGTTCAAACATGTCAGAACCAGATGAAAGTTGTTATTGCTTAAAACCCACATATATACAAAAATCACTGAAATTACAGCAAGTACACAATTCTGACAAAATTTTAAAAAATGCTACAAAAGTCCCTGGAATTATACAATTTGAAAAATATTTAACATAAGCAAAGACTTGCAACATCATTCACTGCATTTTAACTATAATTCTCAATTAGTGGTAATTCATATGCCATTGTAATGAAATAAGAGTGAATTAAGTGTCAGTCTCTGTAAGAGTCAGGCAGTGGGTGATACATGATATGAAAAAAACACCATTTAGAAAGTTTAGTTTAACTATATGTATCATCAGAATCAAGGAAAAAAAGACAAGATTTTCCATATCATTTTGGTAGATTGAATTAAAATTTCATTGAAATGCACTGAAAAGTAACATTTCAAGGGCAGATAAGTCTATCTAAATCCTATCTTTTCTACCATTCTATCGAAAAATTTTTGAGCAAATCCAATAGTGCAGAGATCAAACATTGGTCTTTTCAAATAAAGAAATCATGCTTAAGTGAAATTATATTGTCAGATCAGTGGGATTTTGACATGCATGTTTCTGATTTTTCCCATATTGCCTGATTCTTACAAATACTTACACTAAGTAAAAAAATGATAATCAAATATTCAACCATAATGTTGATCACATGGCTACAAACAGACAATATTCAGTGTGTCCAGTCATGGTTGTTTAGACAATGAATTATCACAAAAATAAATATATATCAATGACGGATAAATAAAAATGATACATAAAAAATATGAATATCCTATCATCAAGATTTTAATTATTCTTCAAAATGCTGAAAATTGAATTGTCTCTTACTAAAAAGGCCAAAAGTTGATATTTCATTTTTGGCAGATTTTTTTTTCTTTTCTTTTTTTTTTTTTTTTTTTTTTGTTCGTTTTAATTTTTTTTTTTTTTTTTTTTGGTATTGCTTTTCAGAGACAATACCAACTGGAATGCTTGAAAAGTACAAGAAAATGACTTTGGCTGTTCCTTGTATGCACAAAAATTTATAAAACAAATATGTATACATACATTTCAAAAATGAATATAGTGTGTAAGAGACATGATCTCTAATTTAATTTATACAAGCACCAAAATTACAAATTTATGAAACAAAACTTTACAATAATATTGCAATTCTTAAAAAACACAAAACAAAATGAAACAAAAAGTCCATTTTCTATTTACTGGTTCCTATACATTTCATGTAAAGTGAAATAACTCCCACACCAGACACTGCCTCAGAAAGAAGCATTCATTTCCACAGAAATTGGTCATGCTACGAAGAGGCAGCATTCTTTGAATCTAAAATGGTTTTAACCTTAGAAATTACTTGATGATTTTTAAATTTGTTTCAATTCATTCAGGTACATGTAATTACCAATGTTTGTACTGTTTCTCCTTTGCTATGTGAGACAGCCAACCAGTCTGTCTGGTGTAGGAGTTATTTCCTTTTCTATGAATTGTCTAAAATCCAGAATGAAAGCAGTAACTTGAAAAGGACTAAAACAAAAAAAAAGAGAAAAACAGTGCCTTGAATGACATCTACATCTTTTCCTGCCACATGTGAGAGTCAATAACACTTTTGCTAACAAATAAAAAATGGTTTTAGTAACTATATATTTGAATTGTTTGTCAGACGTCTTGTCATCAGACACTTGAAATATTTGCCTAAATGTCTCAAATGCCTTCAGTCCCATACTTTGACAGAGTTATTCAACTCCACTAAATCAATTAACAAGAAATTGTCAGACAAAAACTCAAGAGTTTTACTATGATGGTAAGACAAACCGGATCTAGCATGTCATGATTAAAACAAATTATTTTAATGCTAAAATTTAGAGGAACATTAGAATATGCCCCAATGGCCCAGGGGTGGGTGTGAGGGACGTAGAGGGGTGTTACTCCATCATTTTATGACAGGGGTGTGCATTTTTCAAAATGAAATCCTTACTCAAATCTATGTAAACCAAAGCCTGGATAACCATGTGGCAAATCAATGGTCAAATATATGTAATTTAGTCCATTGTTAATCTATGTGACCAACATATCAATCTCTACCAAGGAAAATAAACACATCCAATTCTTGAAAACTATTTTGAAAAAAAAGACCCATAAAAATGCATATAACAATATACCTATATACAGGGAGTATACCCTGGCTCCACACCAATGGCTTTAGTAAAACTATACTGTAAAGGAACTTTTTGTTGGGATCAATTTCCATTGATAGTTAAAATTCATCAGTTCATCGAGTTTTTAAGTAGAACTCCAGCTATGAATCATGCAAAATGTGGTACATGGTTGGAAAGCCTACATATCTTTAATATTTTGTTTAAAATGCTTTAGTAAACAGAAATTAACATCTGCTTTTTCATATAAACCATGCTCATAGCAGATAAAAATTGTATAGAATGCACTGTAGAATTCAAAATTACGGGAGATAACTCTGTAAATGACACTCAAATACAATAGAATCTATAGGATTTTCAATGTTTATTATCTCCTAAGAGCAGACAGATTTGAATGAATAATTACACGCTTCATAATATAGACCCATAAAACAACTTCATTACAAAAATAAAAATATGAAGCCTTTTTTGGGGTGTATCACATTTTTCAGATTTTGCATGATTCTTACAAAAACAGCTACTTAATTTATAGAATCAGTAGAATACTGTAAATGAACTAAATTTTGCAGTTGCTATTTTTTCGGGAATTCTGTCGAAGGGAATATACCATAAAGTGGGTAATTTTAACAGAGAATTATTTTTGCAAATTTTTAATTGATTTGACAAGAAAGACCAAACCATATTACACAAATTATTTCCTCTGGGTTTAGTACTTGATGCACCACTTAGTATCTGTCAAAAATTAAAAACTTTTTCATATGCCTTAAAATAGCAAAACTGTACACCTGCAAAAATAACCTGCCATCGGTATTCACTGGTATCAACTTTCACGGTTTGAAAAAATGATTATCATTATATGTAGTGTTAAAAATAAATTTTTAAAATACTTATTTTATGCTTTTCTGTCTGCATTTGAAGTAGCCAAAAATTTTTTACCACTAATATTAATACATTTACAGTAATATGACAACTTTTAATGGGAATTTAACATTCTGTTATTAAATTACCTGTTTGACTGAACCACAAAAACCTTGAAAATTGGTAATTTTTCCCATAGTATATACATACAGTACCTGAACCAATCCATGAAACTATAATTTGGATCACACTTCAGTTTCTAATCAGTCATCGATCCATCAAACTGATCCATGAAACCAGTGATTGCTTCCTTTTAACATCATGTGGCTAATGATCAGTTTTTAATTTTCATGGAAAGTTTGTTTTGTTTTTTTTTAATTTTTACACACATCTACTAAACTATATAAATTTATTAATTTACTTTTCTATTTAATTTACTATTCTTAATGAAATGTAAAATGTTGATTTATCATTTTCAGCTCTATATAGATTTAATATGGCACTTTATTTGATTTGTTTACATGAACCCATCATCAATCATTTTACATAAACAAAAGGTCATTCAGATCGATCACTAGTCATCAGTTTTCAATCCATGAAATAGTTGCATGGATCAGTTCAAGGACTGAATATACATATACTGTGTTGAAAAATGTAAAAAGAATTGATGTTCTTCCTCAAAACAAATAACCTTTCAACAACAAACATAATAATTTGTCAACATACACTTATAATACCATAATGTTTTACAAGTGCTTATCATCTGTTGATAAGCTTGTAAAAAAATAAGGTTTGCCCAATATAAGCAAATATAATGCTTCCAATAGTTGAATGCAGTATTTTACAAAATGAAACATAAGTTGTCTTAGATAACACCACTAACCCAAACTATGAACTCTGAATCATGATTGTAATGTCTACCAAGTTTTATAGAAAAATCATAATGTATGACAGATACACTGACAACAATTTAAGTTGTGGGGGGGGGGCATATCAATTACGAGTATTTAAATAAAAAAAAACCTAAACCTAAACCTAATTTATGAGTATTTTTACAACTCTGTTTTACTGCTATCACTCCCTGCCTCATAAGGTTCATCAATTTTATCTAAATTCCCAGTCCAATGGTGATGAGCTAGCAAAGCTACATTCCTGGCTCCTATGGCAACCATTTCCATGGCAGAAGCTGCTAATTCTATAGAATTCACATAATAAAGTTTATCATGTAAGACAAAAGGAGGGAGATTATCTGGGTTAAAGTCATACTCAGGATATGCCTGCCAATATACCATCCGTAAATCTTCCTCATTGTTGAAATAGGTTTTAAGCTGTTCCTTACTAGGTGGTAAATTAGAAAATACTTTATAAACTGGAGAAGCATCTTTATCAGAAACTGGATTATGTTTGCCTATAGAATTAAAGAGATTATCTTTATTTGAGACAAGAAGTTCTGTTGGAAAATCATTTGGTGAACTTAAACCAAAGAATGTGACATTTGGCTCTCCTTTTACCATGGTAGCAGTCAATATATGGTATTTTTGTTGGAAATTTTTAATTTCCGTCGGAAAACCTTCAAATTTTATATCATTTATATCAGGATGCAAAGGTGATGCAACTACCACTAGATCATACTCTCTTGTCTTAACTTCTTTTATATCTTTGCAATTTTTACACTTGTAATCTATTTCATATATGGGTTCATCATCATCAATCAGACGGACAGTGGTTACCTCCCCTTCTATAAGATTAGCTTTAGCATATTTCTGTAGTAGTTCAGGAACTTTCTTATTTCCACCTTTCACAGACCACAGCCCTGGTTCAATTCCTGCCATTGACACAACACCTATGAAATGAAATCCAGAATATAATTTTTTTTCTTGTAAAAAACATATGAGGAATACAATTTCTAGGCTAAAACAGAAATGTTGTAATAGCAGGTAGACCTTCAGTTTTGCTCATAATGAACTTAAACAGCTGAAGTAACAATGCATTCCTATATGTACTGGTACATAGCCAAAAACTGCAAAATATGTTTTTCGTATGTTTTGAAAGACATATGTTTATCATATATTTTTCATATGTTTAGGACCATTAAGAAAAAAATACATTTCTGACTAACAAATTAATTCACGAAAAACAATGAAGTATAAATCATATGGTATTTAAATGTTTTCAAAAATATTTCATGTATGAAAAAGTATGGTTTTCATCTGATTTTTGAAAACATGATTTCATGTATTTTTAAAGGCACTAAACATATTTTTACCATACTGGTCCTAAACATATGTTTTTATATGTTTAAGAACACTTGAAAACATATGTTGCAATTTCAGTTTTACCTAATGTTTTCTTTTGATGCTTTCCTATTGAATTGATTATTTCACTATCTAAACAAAGTTTTGGTAATGCTGTTCTCTTATTTCATTATGCCCATTTAAAAAAGTTCAGACCATGACTGCTATGAATTCAAACATAAGGACATTTATTGGTAAGTCCCTTTCAATGCTTCAAATTCACCTGTATCACTTGATATGTTCTTTTCACAATTTTTCAACCAAAAAAATTGGTCAAGTGATCTCTGATACCCTGCATTCTATATACTTTTATGATAACCTATCCAGTTTTTATGAATATCTGCTGTATAGTTACGAGTATTTTACGAACAGTAATGTTTATTCAAAGGGGATAAATTCACTCATATAGATTTAAGTAATACAGCCTCATGCATACCTTTTTTTAAATAAAGGGACATTATCAAACTCCTGAATGATAATGAAGCATACACTATCAAAAACAATATTTAATGGAGTAAATTTCGAATGATTTGGTTGAGTTGTTCTTTATCTAATCCATCAAAAGTGTGAAGGATAAATGAACAGATGGAAATTAGGAATCTTATGACTTTATTCCCCATTAGCATCGTTGCACATGTAAGACTTACGTACATGTAAAACCTTAACAAACCAATGGGAATTATGTGCCCATCACGCTTACATATGTTTTGTGTAGGAATGCCCTGATTCATTGAAATAAGGCTTCAGTATAAATTAAAATCTTACAGAAGAAATACATTTATTTAATGTAACATCTGATTACTCATTGATAAGCACAGTTTTTGCCATCTAAATTGCCAACAACAAGCCCCTTCCCTTAATCAGAAAATAATTTTATATAGGATACATTGGCTTGGAAGCAAAATTTCTGCAAGCCCACCACTATTTTTATCACCACTGGCACATGGCCTGGTCCCAATTTCAAAGACTGTTTAAAGCATTTTTGAAATAAAAATTTGAGTTTCAATGACTTGTCTAATAAGTTTTATCATATCTTAAATTTATTGCCAGATACAAACCAACAAATGCTGGAATATCTGTTGTCTGGCCATAATTGGTCTTCATAGCTCCCATCACAAGTTCATCTATAAAACGGTCTGAATACCCCTCCTTCTTGAAAAGTTCTTTGACACTCAGTGACATGTACTTTACAAATTTTGGGCTCATGGCATTAAGTATGTCAGTTACAGATGTATAAGCATGACCACTTTCTTGGATGTTGTAGATTCTTTAAAAAAACAAAAACTATGAAAGTACTATTTTTCCTGGGGAACCAATTATCGTGGTTTTAGTGGGTAGGCCAAACCACGAAATTTGGTTCCAAACTAATAGGAGATTCCAATTGATGTGTGTACTAAAAAACCTCAAAGCCACAAAGTTAAGAAACCACCAAGTTGTGTTTCTTCTCTAATCCATGAAAATTGGTTACCACAAATTAAAGCACTTTCACAGTACATCATAAATTGAGACATTGTACATGGAATTGTAAAAATTCAGTAGTACAATATCAATAACAACCATACACCACAAATTTAAGTTTCAGAGGTAGGGCTCTAGAATTCAAATTTTACAAGAAAAAATATGCCAAAGGAATAGTTACACTTTTACTCTGACATAGTCATTTGTTAGATTGACTATTCCCTTTGAATACTGCCTAGATTCTATCAGTTCGTTAATTATGCAATAGCCTTCACTTGCACTGCAGTGACCACTGATTTACTAATTATGACACTATAGCCTGCAAATGCTATTTAATCAACACCGGTATATTCACACAGCAATGAGAGAGGGAGGTTTGGAATACTGTAAAACCTAGATTTTATCCACCAATACATTTAAAATGCCTGTATCAAGTCAGGACCACTGCGGTACTAGCTACTTTGATGATGTAATATCAATTTTGTCAGATTTATTTTGGACTTTGACTTGATTATGGATGGGATTGGTGTTCTGTAGTTTTGTTGTAAACCTTATTTGTAAGTTTCACAAATTTATTTCTATTGTGGGAAAGTTATTCATCAAGCTATTCGATACGAAAGTAGAACAAATCTTAAATTTAGACCACTGTTAACGGATGAGGTTTACAATATTTGAAAAGTTTCAACTTGTTCATTTTTGTATACATGAATCTGTGGTTTTTAAACATTGTAGATGAGATAGACCCATCATTATATTTTCATTATGTCTTTACCAGCAATTAGTGAGTACAAAAGAAAGAGAATTTCTCCCTTTTGAGTTCCATTAATCAGTTTTCCTGGTTTTTTCACAAGATCTGACAACTCAATGAGCATTTCTAAAAATACAAAAAGAACTTGTCGTACCAGCAAACCTGATCAATGTTTCAAGTATTTTGATTAGAGTCTTGGTTGCTCATTTATTTTTTTAGTTTTCTGTATGTTTTTCATTTGGATTCAGTTTCTGTCTCAGCATGCTTTGCTTCTTCTTTTTTTCTTTGGATCATGGTATTTTTACCCACGATTTCAATTGCATGGTCAAGGTATAATATACCCAGTATGTGACCATTTTAAAATTGTGTATGAAATTTTTTGTTTGTGAAACTTTTTCAGATTATATTCTTACCTCATGAAATCATTCAGTAGTTCCTTTTGTACCCAGCTTTGAATGTTGTATATATCCATACCATATCTCCAAAATAACTGGGCTAGTGCTGCCACATAATAGCTGCTCGTCTGCAACACCATTTCTTCACCATTCCATATACCTAAGGTGGACCCAGAATGTGTCACTTGCTCCAGTCCTGTAAATAAAGAGACTAATTTTATTTTAAGAAGAAATACACTAGTGTCTAAAATTTATGGACAAAGAAATCAAATCATCAAAAGTTGTTTTAGGATCAGTGATCAATTTCACAAAAAGTCATAAAGGTAAAATAGTGCTATTTGTAGAAAATTATACTGTAACAAATTTTGCATTGACAATTTTTTGTGAAATCGACCATAGGCAAACATGGAACTTGTAACCATGTTAACTTCTTATTACATTTTTCTTTTTTTTTCATAAATGCCTCACAGATCTGATTTTGAACATAAATAGTTGGACATCTGGACTGGAAAGTACAAAGGGAACAAAATGATAGAAATACATGTAACGGCACATCAGGGAAGTTCAAGCTATTTTTAACTTGCCCAAAAATTTGACACATAAAAATGTACATGTACCAGTAACGGTGAGTTACCTATCAAATTTCTTTACAATCCTTTCCACTTTTCAGATATATTTGACAACATTCATATCGTTGTATACCATTTCAAAAGGCTAAACACAATCTACATGTATACATATCATGTATATAAACAAACCAAGTATCTTTGTAAAGTTGACCATGTACATATTTTTGGGATGAATAATAGCTCCTCCAACTTCATACTCAAAGTCATCAATTGAGACAGTAGCAAGTCTTCCACCAACATTTCTCTTTTCATAAATATCTATTTTTGCATCACCTCCAAACAGTTCTCTCATAAAATGAGCAGTTGTTGTTCCTCCAACACCAGCACCAATAATACCTTAATGAGAGATAAAACATTCAGCCAATAGTAATTTTCACAACTTGGTCATGGATAGCAAGTATTAAAGATGATTTTACGAGGTCATCAAACAAAGCGGAAATTGGTAAAATCGAAAATAAATAAACAGTAAGAAAAAGGTTAGTAACAGTAAAATCTGGATTACAATTAATGGAATTCTGCTAAAAAGCCGAATAAAATCATCCCTGAAGTATATGAACTGCAGATTGATTCATGATTGCTGATTATTTAATGTCCAGCTGCAAATATTCCATGCATAACCATGACAAGAATAGAGTCTGGTTTAAAAAATCTCAATTGAGATTTTACTCAAATCCTTCCTAATCTCAAATATCGACCAATCAAATCACATGAAATCAAAGATTTGAGGACATAGACAAGGATTTGAGATAAATCTCAGTTTGCGATTTTTTTATAAAACAACCCAAGCCAGGTTTTTGAAAAAAAATAACTTGAATCAAAAAATAAAATAAAAATACAATATAAAGGACAAGCAAAATGCCAATAAACAAGAGGCTCCCAGTAGCCTGAATTGCTCACCTGGTTGAATTTTACCTTTCAAGGGCAATAAATTTAACATGAAGTTGTCCAACAATTTTGACTCAAGTGGACTTTGGCAGGACTTATCATAAGGATCATTTTGGCAATTGAAAGTTTCTATCTATCATAGTTTTCAAGATATTGGCCGAAAACTGTAAAAAAAACCAATTTTCCCCCTTCAAGGGCAATAACTCTTACAAGGACTTGTCTGACAACTTTTAACCCTGAAGACTTTTGTAGTCTTAATAATATCAGCTATGAAAGAATTTGGGTAAACCTAACAGTTTTGGAGATATACGCGAAAAATTAGTCTGACCCCGATGTTCTATTTTTATTTAATGGCGGCCATGCTTTTTGACGGATCAAAAATCCCCATACTGGTTCTATGCAGGATACCCCTAGGAACATTCGGACCAAGTTTGGTCCAGTTGATCAAGTAGTATCAGAGGAGAGGATTTTTGAAAGAAATATTAAAAAATGGCAAAAAATGTTGAAAAAGGGCAATAACTCCAACTTGGCTTAACGATTAAAACAAAATTTGACAACAGACAGATCTCATCATGCTGAAAACTTTTACCCAATATCAGAATTTAGCTAAACCTAATGGTTTATGAGATTATATGCTAAAAACTACTGTCTTACCCCTATGTTCTATTTTCAGTACGGGCAGCCATGTTTTTCAACGGATCAAAATTCCACACGTAATTTCTAGGCAGGATAACACTAGAAACATTTGTTCCAAGTTTGGTTTCAATTGGTCATGTAGTGCCAGAGGAGAAGATTTTTGAAAGAAACAACATTAAAAATAGCAAAAAACGTTGAAAACAGGCAATAACTCCAACATGGCTTAACAGATTCAAAAAAAAATTGACCACAGATGGATCTTATCATGCTGAACACTTTTATCCTGTCAGATTTTAGTTAAACCTAGCATTTGTGGAGATATATACAAAAAACTACTGTCTAACCCATATGTTCTATTTTCAATAACAGTGGCCATGTTTTTTCAATGGATCAAAAATCCCCACATCAGTTCTATGTTCCATGTTGGATACCCCAAGAAACATTCATACCAAGTTTGGTTCCAATTGATCAAGCAGAGTCAGAGGAGAAGAGTTTTGAAAAATTGTTGACGATGAAGGACGACAACGAAGGAAGCCAAGTGATTGCAATAGCTCATATGGCCTTCAGCCATGTGAACTAAAAGTGGGAGAAATGGCTAAGGGAGAAAAATTTTGAAAATAAAATTACAAAGACATCGTTAGACATTTGTTACAGATAAAACATAAACTATGAAACAAAATCACAAAAACAGTTTAGTGTGAATGAAATTAATAAACATTCATTTAAAACCACTTTTTACATTTTCGGATATCGAAAATATATCCCTTCTCGTTATTGATTATCAATGGGACACTTTAAATGTTCAGACAACTTTCATAATAATATTGCATGTTTGGCAACAGCGAAGGAATGTGACTATTTTTTTTCCTCTTTCTCTCTATCTCATATAAAAGTGCAGTCAAAGGTCTACACTGCAGACGTAAGCTAGACTATGAAGTTTCCCTGTTACACTGGTTCACTCCTATCCTGAAGGGTAACTATTTTCCTTTTAAATATTGAATGTTCTTGCACTAGTTCTTTTCGCAAAATATTTTTTTTATATCTTTGATGACTCTTCTTTTACCTAACATTTTTTCTGCATATGTAAATGTCTGATGGAATTTAATTGTAATTGTAATTATGAGATAAAAAAAAAATTTGTTCATTTTTAAATTCTAGCAATTTGCCTTATTCCAGTGATTCATATCAGTTAACTTTCTTCTGGGAATCACTGTTGTTCCTACCGTCAAATGATGGTTGAGAAAAAAAAATGGTAAGTCGAAAATCTCATTTGTTATTATTTCTCTTCGTATTTGCAAAAAGTTATGCATCAAAAAATAAATCAACACTTACAAAAAAATATCAAAAGCTGTTACGTGAACTACCAGTAGCACCCTTAATTTTGTTAGTTACTACTACAATCCTTAGTGGTGGGGGTATAATTTTGTGAGTTTAATCAGGCTCTCCCGTTACAAATGCGTGCGTGCGTGCGTGCGTGCGTGCGTGTGTGTGTGTGTGTGTGTTACATGTACTTGTAGCTCAATGAAGCACCCACTTGTAGGCAGACATGTTACTGTACTTGTACAGATAATTCAGACTCTAAGCAAACCAGTTGTCACACAATCTGCTGCATGCATGTGTTATGCAGAAAAGCAGTGATGATCAATTTTAAGAGTCTTAGATAAAGCTTCAGCTGGGAACTGAACCAACAGGCTTTTTGTCCTTGAGGCAAGCAACCAACCAAGAGATCACTGAGGCAGTGTATTTTAATCAGAAGAAATGTTGTAAACAGTAATGATTACTTTATTCAGATTGTTATCCGTGAAAAGATGCTTTATTTCATGAAAAAAACACACAAGTGTGTCTCTGCAAGGGAATTTTCTTGCTTGTTATCACATGCATTAAACCATTATTTGGGTTTTACTTACTTCTTCTCCCAAAAAGGGGCAGTACTTTAAACCGGTAACATTTCAGTTAAGTACTTTAACATACATGTATATACATGTACATGTAAATACCACTGTCACATCATGATCATAAATGATGTACATAATATGTTTGTTACATGTATTCTTGTTCTTAAGCATTTTTTAAATTCATGCCATATATTGTTATAGTGATTGCACAAATAAATTTTGTCTATTGTCTATTGTAACACCTGCCTCATAATGATAATATAATGATTTTGTAAGAAATACATGTAATACAAAACTGAAAAATATTTTAAAATACTGTGATGAAAGCAATCATACATATACATTGCATATTCTCTCAATATGCAGTAGCGGATCCAGGATTTTAGGTTATGCAATACTGCCCCATAAAAAGAATTCAAGGCCAAGTGAAGGGACCCAAGGAAGTTTTTGGGGTGGAATTTCGTGAAAGTCAAAAACAAAACTTTCTTGCCAATTTTTTTTTCATTTTTAAAGAGGGTAGGTTTGTACCTGATAGAACATTTCCTACTAATTTTCTGAGCATGTTCAATTTAATTGCTGCAATGCAAATGTTATGCCTGTGTGGCATAGGAATAATATTAATATAACTAGAAGCCCTGTTTATCAAAGGAGCCCGCACCTCATTTGTTGGTAGTGATTTTTTTTTTAAAGTAAATCAGATGTGTCTGTAAGACACTACTGATGCCCCCGCTTGCTAGATTTGCCAAATTAGGAACATGTTTATTTGACGTATGAAGACATGTGTTACTCATGGTCTGGGGGTCAATTTGGGGATCAGAAATTCCTAAATATATGCATATTGTATCCTGACCACATAGTGTCATGAAATTCTGTTTGGGAGTGTCAGACTAGTTGCAATGAGAAAAAGAGGACTGATGGACATATTAATGGATACATAAAAAATGTTTATACCCCCATAACAAATCCCTAACTTTGTTGCTTGGGATATATTTCTTACAAAATAACGAAGTCTAACTATCACCCAGTTCCGTAATATTTCATGAAAATCAAGATCCTATGACCTTGCACACCATCATTATGTGTAGAAACATGCTGCAAAAAATATTTTAGATGATGAGATAGCCATACAAGCCATATAGCCCTATTTCTGATGAAAATGACTAAGTCTAACTTTCACCAAATTCCGTAATATTTCAGGAAAAATCAAGATCCTTTGACCTTGTACACCATCATTATGTGTAGAAACATCCTGCAAAAATATTTTTGATGTAGTTCAAAAACTACAGAAAGAGATAGCCATACAAGCCATATAGCCCTAACTTTGACGAAAATAAGTAAGTCTAACTTTCTCCAATTTCCGTAATATTTCACGAAAATCAAAATCCTTTAGCCCTGCATACCTTCATCACATGTAGAAATACCCTGTATAATATTTTAGATGAAGTTCAAAAACTTTACGAGGAGATAGGCGGACAAGCCATATATAGTAAAATGACTCAGTGTAACTATCACCAATTTCCGTAATATTTCATGAAAATCAAAATCCTTAGATCCTGCACACCTATATCATGTGTAGAAATATCCTGTAAAATATTTTTTGTAGTTCAAGAACTGTATAACTATAAGGAGATAGCCAAACAAGCCATGACCATGTGTAATATGGATGGATGGACGGACAGATGAACAAACGGACAGACTGGGGTAAATTAATATGCCCCCCAACAGTATATCGTGGGGGCATAAAAACATTTAGTTTTCAACCAAATTTAAACATGGTCATGAAAGTGTTGAACCTACAACAAAATTATTTATAATCTATCACGAAAAAATATCATGACAGTGGAAGATTTATATTCATTCAACATATTGCAATTAACTTGCAGTCATGATTTATGCCATTTAGCCTTTAGGGCCGACCAGACATGTTCTACTCCACCAGTGGCAGTGACCAGGGCACCATGTCCACTGTCACTGACACGTTGACATTTATGCAAAATCCCCAAAACTAGCTGTTTGGATATTGCAGTATTGTTCTATACCTATCGTTGGAATTTTCTGTACATCAACAAATGGAAATATGATGACACACCATAGGAAAGCAATAACAACTGGACCGGCAAACATCGCGGACTTTTGACTCATCAAGAGTTACTTCCCTTCGTGGTTGAGATTTTCGTATATGTTAAGATTTTACAACATTGTACTCTACACACCCCAGGAATTTTTCATATCTTTACTGGATATATTAATTGAATCAGATCCTTAATAATCAACTTCAAATTAATTCAAGGTCGTTTATTACCATTCGAAAGCGTGGCTCAATTTTGAGACCATAGAAAAATGTTGATGAAGCTTTGCATTTCAAATGTGAAGATGTGAAAAAATTACTAACTGAGAAAGTGGTAAGTTTCCGATTAACACATTATAAATTTAAATGCAAAGTATTCATCCTTGGCATATTTGGTTATTTAGAACACATGAGGCAGCTTTAAACCTTGTCTTTTTTATATTTTGTGAGTATATTTTGCACAATTGCAGACAAAAAAATTAATGGAATGACAGAAAGTTATGCAAGTTTAAGATGAGGATGTGAGCGAATTAAGCAATAAAATAATTTATCATTCCTCAGTAAAAGGTTTTTTAAAATCGCTAGTTAGAAAATTACGAGTGAACATGGGCACTTGTTTCATATATTTTCATAAAATGTAAAAATGTACATATACAATGTACATGTACATTGTATTTGATAGTAACCAGTCATTGATTAGAAACAAGTATCCATGTTATCAACATCTAGTTTTGAGTTACTCATACTTAGTAAGTGGTTGGATTATGTTCCCTATTCTCTTACCTCAAAATGCCATAGTGCAAACCTTACATTCCAGCATACATATGTACTTTGATTGAGATTGGAACCATACTAAAAAAAAGCTTTTAAAGCTTATCATGCTTAATGTAGAGTTTCTTGACTGTACACTGTACATGTATGTGAGAAGGTGGTCAAATTAAAGTAAAAAATATATCCTTAATGAGAATCAACACCTTACTATATTTTTAATATCCTTAATTGTGTTAATTTAAAGGCTGCATGACTCACTACAGTGGGGTAATAAAATGTTGAATATTTGTGAAAAAAAATATATACACATATATACATTGTATTACTATAGTAGAAAAAATCTCTCTTCTAACAGAAGAATCAGTTAAATTTTGTACACTGTAAAGTTAATAAAAAATCAACAATAAACAACAAAACAAAATGAACTTCTGTTACTACATATACATGTATATGTATCAGTATGAAATGTTACCTTCATGCAACTTGACAGAGGAATCTACAAAATGTTCAATAATGTGCATCCTTTATGTATGAAAATTGTGTTTTCAGTTCATTCAATTATAATTCAGCTATTTCATTGGATTTCTGGGACTTTTAGCTTAGGATACATTTTGCATTTTTTGTATGTACATGTATGTTTAATGTTTTGCAATTAGAATCCACAATTTATTTCAAAGCTAGAAGCTTAAATAATAATGTAAATTACAGGTCTATGGCTACATGTTCATTTGGCTGTCAATCAAAATATTCACTATTCATTTATATCTGAAAATAGTGTTTATTTAAATTATTTTATTTTTGACTTTGCAAGTTTACAGTACATTTGTGTGTGTTACATACATGTACATGTATGTTCATGAGTTGGTTATTTTGTTAATACTTAGTGAAAGCCTGTGACCAGAAATTATACAGAGACTGGTATAGAAGGGCACTTTGAAGTGTTTTTCTAATGTAATGTTATCTGAACAATGTACAAAATGTATAAATAAAATTATGTTTTGCAATCTGAAAATGCTTAAAATTATAAATGCATTATGGGATACATGTAAATTTCATTTAAAGCTACATGTATGTAAAAAAGATACATCTTGTAACTCAGTGGACAATGCAGAGTTTGTCTTATTATGGTCATGATGGTTGAATGACCATTTCCTGATGAACTTAATGAACTGGACAATTGGCAAGGCCAAGGAGACTTAAATTTTCTTTTATTTCATAGGACCTACATGTACATTCATTGACATTTGTACATTTGAATTGATGTACATGTATGTATGAAAAATTAAATTTCCTTCTCAATTGTCCAGTTAACTACAACGTACATTTTGTATGTACATGTATATGTATATGTTGTACCTTCATGTACATGATGTGTAAGGCAGTTTGCAAGATAATGTACACATCAATCAAGGAAAGTAAGTCCAACTTGATATGTATAACCTGACTGTTTAACAGTGCTATTTTTTTGTAAATGTTTGTAAATAACACAGAACATATGTTATGACTGTGTACGTGTATTACATGCATTAATGTATGCAATAAAAATATTTTAATCCTGAACCTAAACTGACTCATAATCATAGAATTGAACATAACAACTTAACAAATTTATTCTTGATACAAGCAGATACTTGTCTTTTCTTTTCAGAGTCTGGGTGGCTGAGTTATGGCATGTTATGGCCTGTACAAAGACAGATATATATTTCAGACCAGGATAGTGCCGCCCCACCCATGGGAATCTTTAGCCGATTTCTGTCAGGATTTATATGACGCCACCCTAACTAGCAGTAGCAATAAGAGATTGATTGTGTGTTTGTCCTGTTCTGGGCAAAGCTACAAGTTTGACCTAACTGTTGGTAAGTGTTTGTCTTGTTTTGGGCGAAGCTACAAGTTTGACCTAACTGTTGGTAAGTGTTTGTCTTGTTCTGGGCGAAGCTACAAATTTGACCTAACTGTTTGGTAAGTGTTTGTCTTGTTTTGGGCAAAGCTACAAATTTGACCTAACTGTTGGTAAGTGTTTGTCTTGTTTTGGGCAAAGCTACAAATTTGACCTAACTGTTGGTAAGTGTTTGTCCTGTTCTAGACAAAGCTATAAGTTTGAACTAACTGTCTGTAAGTGTTTGTCCTGTTCTGGGCAAAGCTACAAGTTTGACATAACTGTTGGTAAGTGTGTGTCCTGTTCTGGGCAAAGCTACAAGTTTGACCTACAATGTAACTGTCGGTAAGTGTTCGTCCTGTTCTGGGCAAAGCTACAAGTTTGACCTTAACATGCTTACTGTTTGCAAGTGTTTTACATGATATGAACAGTTCAGTGTTCTAGCTACATGTACATTGTAGGATCTGAGAATAAAGGGCATGGGATGAGTGTGTATTGGGCTAGGCATATACCATGGAACCACAAATTTCTAATTTTTCAAATTAGCACCTTCCATGAAAAAGTGAATTATGATGTGAAATATGTTCATGCTTACTATACATGTACATGCAAGTTAAAATTTTACCACTATACCAATTGATCAATATTTATGTATGTGTTGAAATTATTGGTACATGAATGTGTTATTGAACTCTCTTGTAAATGTGACATACATTTACATGTATATGTTCATGTTTCATGACTGTATTGCAATTTTAACTATGGGACTGGGTATTAAAAATGTTTCAAGTCTTTTTTATACAACCACCAAAATTTTTTTTACAACAATTGGTACATGTATGGCACTGTCATCATCATATATGTGTTTGGACCTCGTCATCCTTATACACTTTTTTTGTGCTGTATTTGAGTATTGGTTGATCTTTATAAATTCTTTTAACAATGTACAAACTACAAATGAAGGTTGGTATTGATTTTGGGGGTTATGGTCCCAATCCTTTTATTTAGAGTTACATGTAGGGCATTCTTCATTATGGTAAAACACAAAAATTTAAAATGTCAGCTTTTCAAACAACTTGTCAGGCTTACAGCTGTATTTTACATGTACATAAATGTACATATAATATAGAATCCAGGCATTAAAACTTGTGCAAACTTTTGAATGTTTCATGCTGTTAAGTATAAATAATTCATAAATTTAATTTTGGGTTTTACTCTGAACCCCATTTAAAGCCTAATTTAAGGCCAGGCGAAAACAATTGTCTGTTTAAGAATACCCAACCTACCCTATTTTTTCTGCCTACCCTAGCACATTTATATTGATTTTTTACTAAATGAAATGTTGCTATACTATAAATTTTTAGTTGAGCATGATTAAAGTCAAGAAATCTTCCCATACAAAATAGAAGTGACTATATGAAACAGTCATTTTTATGGGCCTAAAAAGTAAAGTATATTTTTTGTAATTTTAAAATATGAAATACTTTTTCCTCGGTTTCTTTCAACAGTATCCTAACAAAACTTTCATATTAAGATGACTGGTCATATGACGTTGTCATTCAAGTATATTCATGATTGAATAGAGGTGAAGCCAGAAATTTATAACGAGAGTGGATTTCCATTGCAGTATTTTTTATAAGGGTGGGCATAGGATATTATTTGCTAATTTTGCCCAAATTGTGCCC
Organism: Perna viridis; assembly: GCA_037379345.1. Taxonomy (NCBI): domain Eukaryota; kingdom Metazoa; phylum Mollusca; class Bivalvia; order Mytilida; family Mytilidae; genus Perna; species Perna viridis. Next base: position 43,309,479 of record CM074518.1, on the reverse strand, counting down.
AAAACAATAGTTCATTTTATGAGGTTTTCAGACCAATAGGACCACCCACTACTGATTGAACATTTATCCTTTCCCCAATTTTTCCATCTGTTTTGTATAAGACATGAATGTACATGTAGTTTTGAAGAAAAGAAAGCCACAACATACATTTATATTTTGTACATGTTTTCATGGAATAAGTTTAACATTCATGATACCTGCCAACATTTGAAAATGTCCATAGCGGTTTTAAATGGCAGAAATTGTCCTCAGCATCAAAGAAAGCCATATCAGGGACCTCCCTGTATGACATATCAGGGGCCTCCCAATTATTTCATCAATGTATTGTTTTCTGCTTTTTTTTGGTTTTTTTTATGACAACACAAATCTAATGCACCACTTTTTATACATGTATGTGTGATTGTTAATTGTGGTCAATACTGCTCTTTAAAAAATTATATTTTGAAGCTCTCATTGCAGATCTCCCCTGCACATATAGTAATCGGGATCAGAGGGGGCAAATTGTGCCTTTTATAACATTCCAGCTGAAAAGGTACCATTTAAATAACTTTTTACAAAGAATGTTTAAGAATGGACCATTGAATTTCTTAATATCATTAAAATGGCCCATTTTCAAAATTTTAATCCTTATAACACTTGTCAGGCATGTACTGTTTACTAAAACTGGAAGTTTGGTACTGACTAAATAGGACAAACTTTAATATGTATAAAATTTACCATTAACTTTCCATTAACACAGGCGTTTAACTTTATTTTTATTTTTATGAGTGAAAGGTACTGGATCTCTCCTAAGTTTCAAAACAATTGTCCACTTTGACAAAAAATCATAAGTTCACATTAAATGTCAATTGAAAAGATTGCAGGTCCTGGACACAGTTACATGTAAATAAAGTTTTAAAGGTCCTCAGAACTTGAGGGTCCCTTACCATTATTAAGGGTTTGTCCTTTCTGAATTAGCATGTTCATTCAGTTTCCAATTATTTTTATAACCAGGCTGTCACAGTGTGTAGGATATGATAAGTCCTGCTATTATGGCTGCAATGTATATATACAAAAAAAATCAGTGATATTCCCAAGTGGCGTATTATGTAAATTTTGGTTTATGGTATGCATGTTCATATGCTTGTACTATATAAACGAAATATATGATCATTAGATAAACATGATTATGATAATATTTATGATGAGACAGATCATAGAAGTTGTCAGTGTTACACTATGTACAACATATAGATACTTCTACTGGACAGCCTTCAGGTAATATAGTACACATCAAAGGATGAAAGACACTTTTCCTAATTTGTACGTTCATAAATGCACGTTCATGTAATCTGACAAATTAGAAACCTATTTGTAGTCTACCTCAAAGGCCAAAAATGTGTAATTATTTGATTCTCAAAACTAAAACTTGCCGTTCTCATTTGAGAAATAGAATTTTTTTATGAATTTTATGATCATACTTTTCAAGTCATGTTTTTTTTTTGGGGGGGGGGAGGGGGTTAAAAAAAACAGTGAAACCTGTCTATACAGAACCCATTTTGGACTTATAAATTGGTTTGGTTAAACAAGTGTTTAATATACATTTTAATTGGTATAATTGGACTTTCAAAAGTGTCTGGTTTAGACAGGTCTTGGGATTTTGCATGGTTAATTCCATTTCCACATGTTATCCTGTGTGTAAGATGATTGTGCTGTTTAGTATGAGTGTCTGACTTAATGCTGAATGCTAGATAGTGCCAGTATTTTTCAGCCATAAACTGTATGCATAAGACAATTAAATATTGGGGGCGCTTGTGGATATTTGGAAAAACTTTGTTTGAATATTGGTACAGTATATTGGAAATAAAAAAAATATTGAAATTGAGATTTCAAGCTAGTAGCCAAAAAAAGTTTTTTAGCAAAATTTTTCTAGGCATGTCTCTTAGGCATTTCCTACTGTAACTTCACCAGTGTTCTGGTGTTCAACTTTCCCATCACCCTGGCATAAGTATTCTGGAATTCCACTTTCCTATCGCCCTGGTATAACTATTCTGGAATTCCACTTTCCCATCACCCTGGCATAAGTATTCTGGAATTCCACTTTCCCATCGCCCAGGCAGAAGTATTCTGGAATTCCACTTTCCCATCGCCCTGGCATAAGTATTCTGGAATTCCATTTTCCCATCGCCCTGGCATAAGTAATCTGGAATTCCGCTTTCCCATCACCCTGACATATGATAAGTGCAATTTTTGGTTAGGAAAGTTGTTTATTTGTTTAATTTTCCCTTTTGGGAAGTTGAAGACTTGAATTTCTGAATGATTTGTTAAGTTCAGAAAGCAAGAAAGTTAATTCTTTATTTGGAGTTTATCCATGGTAACCTTAATTGTAAAACTTGTCCACTTTCTAGGTTATTCTAACGCATTATAGTTTCACTTTTTACACTTCGACTCGAAAGACGCTCTTCCATTCTGTTTTCTGATGGGGCAAATACTGTTAACTTTGTAGCGTTCGAAAAAACTGTATCGAAAATTTAAATTACGTGCCATGTGTTATTTCCCGAATGAAATGTAGAAAATTACAAGTAAAATGAATAAATTTTACTGCGTCGACTATTGTTTTTAAAAAAATAATACCTGTTTTCTTTTCAAATCACCTCTAAATTTCTATAATTAGAAACAGATCTCTACTCACATGTCCTTTGACATTAAGCTGTAACATTGAAACTTTTAGGAAAAAACAGCTTTATTTTTTGCTCAACCACCTTTAGAGTTGGTAACATGTATTTAAACTTATCATCTATAATCCTTGTCACTGGACACAATGTCTTCTTTTTCTGCAAAAGTTCATCCAGATTTCATAGCAAGATTTGGTAGTATAATCTGAATGACCTATTTAATGACCCTTACTAATTACATATCAGAATGTGTGCCATGAAGCAAGTATTATTTTTCATACATAATAGATACAAATGTAAGTAGAAGGAATTAAGTAGAGTACATGCTGGTAATTAGTTCATACTGATGTAAAAAAATAAATTATGGCATTAAGTTATTCATACATGTATTGTATTAAATACATGTACTTTCAATGGTACTAACATCTGACTACATGTACTTGTACTTGTATGCAATTGTTTGTAATTTGACAACATAAAAACTGACTTTTCAATAATGGTTATGATAAGATCAGGTAACTTTTATAAAGATTTTTAGATTTTATTACATATATATATGTGATGTCAACAGCTGGTCTGTTGAGGCCAAGTTATAGAAATTTCATAAGGCACAATGAATTATGATGTCTAATAATTTGATAAATTTCATATTTAATCTTATAGGCAGATATTTTTCATTATATTCAATTGTTTTCTTTTCTTCATTCAACCCTGTTGCTCTTAAATAAAGAAAACAACTTTAATGAATTCAAATTGTTAAAAAAATTGACAAAAATAATGACTTGTCCTTAATCTACAATTATAGCCATGTCTTCATAAACAAAGTCCTTTTCTGTTTGGCCTCAGTCAGATAACATTGAAGTTGATACACACTTTTGAAGGAAGTAGTCAGGATTTTTCAGTGTCCCTGGATCTGGGGGCCTAACTGTACCTACCCTTGGTAGGTAGGCTCCCAGGGTACAAAATGTATATAAAATGTATTTCATTGAAGGATAGGGTACAGTTATCTCCTGTATTTGCCAAGATATGGATACCGTCTTTTCAATTGACAAGTAAGTGTGATCGGGTACTAAACAATATATCAGCTATATAAGTACACAAACTTGGGTCATTGATAATAGTTCAACAGGAGTCGTGTAGGTCTTATACATGTATGTAAATAATCAGTCATGTAAAATAGCCACAATTAATTAAAGAAAGGAAAATAATTAATCACAAGAAAGATTATTTGAAAAGATTATAAGTTTCACCTTGAAATATGTAATCAGCATGACCAGTGGGTGGGTCAAGTTTTCAACAAAAAATAGGGGATCACCAAAAAAATTATTTCAGTAGAATTAATTGCCAACCAATTAATTTTGAGATTATTTGTATCTATCAAATCTGTCTGTTTCCAGTCCTTCAATTTTCCAGTCTATAGGTTGATTCATACTTAGAAGTTGCCTTTTCTATGAAACTTGGAACAATTGAATGTCAGAATGTGATCTAGGCATGTAGTGAAAAATGTACATGCATTTTATTTAATAATTTTGATTGCCTGATGCACAAATACTTTTCTTTTTTTTTTCTTGAAAAAGTAAGGTCAGATTAGAAAAAACCAGAGTACATTTTATAGCTGGCCTAGGAAGCATGCAGGAAATTTTATTTTATAAATTATTATAAAAAACAACACATCTAATTGTATGTCAATGTTTTGGATTGAGGAAGTTCAGTTACAGTTATTATCAATTAAAGGGGTCATAGGTCAATGAAATTATTGCAGTGACTTGCAATGGTATATTAGAGTGTATTTGGAGATATATTTGAGATTGTGAAAGTATGGGACTAACATTTAAGTTAAAGTGTTCAATTAATCAGTGTAAGAGAACTCAAGTAAGAAATCGGGAGAAAAAGATTGACCATATTCCACCATAAAAACGTTTTTGTCAGGTTTTTTTTACGGATCGGTCAGGCTATGTCAGACAAATTAATTTTTTATTTTGCCTTAACTTTCCATATCGGATTCTTCCATTTTCTCACTGAGGAAATTGTGGAAGGGCATAGTTGTGAAACCATACGTCTGTCCATCTGTAACACCCTTGTGAACATCAAAGAATCAACATCCTGTAATGAATTGTGACTAAACTTGGTTAATATACTTGAAAGAAAATCTGGAATCCTGGAAGTTTCAATGTCATAGATCCAAGGTTGAAGTGGGACCTCAGTATCAACTCTTTGTTGTCACGGTAAAAAAAATAAAGGTTATCAAGGTCACATAGGTGTACATTAAGGCCAAGTTCACTTACCAATTGGATTTTGCATTGTACTGATAAAAAACCAATTTTTTTTTTTTTTTTTCAAAAGTAAGAGAGTTCAAGACATTTTTTTTCTAAAGCTTAATATTTTACTTTTACTTTAAGTGTTCCAGCAGATATACAAATATGCATTGATACATAAAATACCATTGAGGTCAGATCTTTTTGTAATTCAGTTGACAAGTTCATTTGTTTTTTTCTTAACCTTCATCACTTTGATATTATAATGATAACAGGTCAATTTTCAATGAAGATAATGTATTTCCGGTTTAAATCTTTTAATCCCCCTTTTCAAGTCTATAAATAACTTTTAAAAGTTAAAAGACATTTAAAGATTTTAAAGGTCAATATCTTAGTTTGTGATGTAATTTGAAGATGAGAACATCCCCTCATCACAACAGTAAGTGACACTTTTTTAATAATTTCAAGTATTTGTTTTTGTGAAATAATAACTTTTTTAAATCAAAGGCTTTTACTGCCATTTTAACAACACATGTTTTTTGGTACATTTGTATATTGCAATACCAGTTTGAGCCTTTTTGCGACTAGCTTTAGACTTAAGCAATAGATATGTAAAAACTAAAGACTTGTTTAAAATTAATGGTAGTTTTTTTTGCTTAGGTTGGAGAAAATGTAGAAATATAAATGGATTTAGATCAGGTTTAAAAGGAGAAAACTTTTTTTCTGCTCAGACTGAAATACATGTAGGTTATTGCATAATCTAAGGTACTTTGTACATACGCTTTTGTAGTCGACTTCATTCAATGAAGATACACACAAGTACGGCTTCAAAGTATAAATATAAACTCTTTTAATCATATCCCTATGCTAGAAACTCAAAAACCATGTTGAACTGTCAGAATTACATGGGTTTTCAAATTTACCTCAAGAGTGAAAAGTTTTGGACTTTTTTGCACCTTTAATGAAAGGTTCTCTGAAGTGTAAGTCCTCAATAAGAGTAAATGCAAATATGGTAGGTCAAAGATTTACATGTAAAATAATGATATATGTATTTCAAAGGTCCTGCATCATAAATTGAGTGTTCTGAACCTTGGACCAGTGCAAATTTAAACCCCTTAGATTAACAAAGATAAAATAAACTTTTGACAATATTATTTTGAACCTTAATTTTCTTATTCTTAATTATCTTGAGTTTTCTGAGTTGCAGGATGCAGCAATCGTTTTTTAAACTTTCATGTACATGTATGTTCAAGGTTGGGTCATTTGGAGTCAGGAATACTTTCAACTGTTGTTCAAAATGAATTTTAGAATATGTGAATTAATTTTTTTTATTTAGGAATTTGAATTCTCAAATTTTGAATCAAATTTTGATTGAATTTTACCATTGAATTTGACACACATGCTCAAAGCACCACTGTGACTCTAAGTTCTTAACAGAAAAGAGCCATTGGTTTGCTTTTAATGAAGGAATAAAAGATTTCCTTTGACTTCAAATAATTTTAATATGTCTTCTGATAAATGTATGAAAAAAGGGGCTAATAGAGCCAACATTCCTCTTAATTTTTTTGATATTGAAGTTTTTAAAGTTGAACTTAAAGAAGACTATGTTCTATAATGTAATCGTTAGAGGAATTTATATGAGTGCTTATTTTATATTACCTGAAGCATTTTTTCTTTATATTAATTTGGCCCCCTATTGATTCTTCAGAGCAGTTGGAGTTTTTTTGTAACTAAGAAATTCTGTATTTTTTTTCTCATCTGAGATGAAAGTGGCAGAAGGGGAGACTTATATGTAGGTATTGTTTTAAGCAGAAAATCTTCAAAGTTTCGAAAGAATTTGTCCATTCCGACTGCTGACTATGAGTGCTGGAAAGTTAGTTTCATTTAGATTTCTAAACTTAATTAACTTTTCAAAAAGCCTAGAAAACTGCTAATTAGTCTGTCACAATGACAAATGTCATTTTTAGTCATTTTTTAGCCAAAATTTGTAATTTTTTTAGCCAAAATTTTGACTAGGATCATGTGTATGTTGAGAGAGACATGTATCTGATTACACAGGATTCTAGAATACTCAGACTGGAGCAACCACAAAACTTTATAAAAAAACTAAGACAAAAAACACCTGTCTGAGAATGTGCCTAACTTCCATGGTAACTCCAATCAAAGTCTTTGAAATTGGTAATGCCTCAAACAAAATTTTCTCAGACTTGAGTGGTTTCCAAATTTTGTGGCCATTGGGCCTGGTGTCTGAGTAGATAGATTCTAGAATGTTCAAGTGTCAGTTAACATGCTTATTGAATACTGTGGATGACTGTCTGATTGCCATTTTTTATGTTGAATACACAGGTATCAGATAAGACTTTTTTATCATTAATTCTCAATTCTTTCAAACTTTAAATCACTGACTGGTACATTTGACTGCTAGGCATTTTTGGTCATGCTAGTTTGTGTACTGCACATCTGGAAAGTTAAAGATTACTGTTCAGTAAAAATTAATTTGTATATCCTATTTGAATTGGCATATGTATGTTTGCCTGCTTGGTATAGCTTTTCATTTCTGTTACAGTGTTATTTGATTCTAATTAATAATGGTAATCTACATTTTGCACCTAACTATTACTTCAGAAATGTCACAATTTAGGCTTGCAGCCATGAACTTAAAATAGTTTCAAAGTTGTTTTTGTTTCCATGGCAATGCTAATTCTGCATATGATCCTGCATATACTCTTCTTTTGAAGTGGGGCATCATTACAATTTGTAACAAGATTACTCACCTTGAAGTCATCACTACAGAAGTTTTATAGTCGCCATCATGAACTTGTGGATCGTTACGATGTATCCATCTACGCCATGAAAACTGATTTGTTCATCGTGTCATAGTTTTCCTTTCCTCTTTTGTCTACCGTGGACTAGACTTTTTATGAGCAACTCGGTGGGTGTTTCTAGAAAAGCAGAGGACCCTCACCATACAGGTGCACCTGGTCCATGCTCCCAGTTTTTATTGGACTCTGAGTTGCTCATTTGCTTTTGTTACTTTGTATGTATTATTTTAGTTACTTCATGTTCTTTGTTGTGTATGTCTGTTTTCCATGTTTGGTCTTTGTCCCTGGATTGCTTTCTTTTGATTTCCGCTAGCACCTTGGTTCCCTTGATTACTCTTTAGAATTAATCTTGGTTTATCAATTTCCATAGGTGTTATTGTGCAAATGTATATTTTCATAAGAATGTTGTATTTGATGTTGTGACATTTAAATTATATGGTGCATGAAATACATTATTTCTTAGCTAATGCTTTACAGTTGACTCTGTCCAGCTTAGTGGCCATGCCAGCCAAAAATAGGTGAACCCTGCATACACACCTCTTTCCATTTTGATATGCTTATCTATTAGTTGGGAGAAAATATCAATTCTTTCTGTCAAATTTGCATACTTTTTTTAAACATCTGTATTTCTTTTTTCACTTAAATATCCAGACTTAAATTTATTTAATTTTTTTATTTTATGCCCATGAAATTAGTTCAGATAAATTGTTGATCAAAATGGTCCTTTATCACAATTTTCTAGCTGAATCACTGTACTTCTCAGGCATTTTAAATGTACTTGTATAAAAATAAATGCATGTGGGAATGCCCTAATAATTTAGGCAAAACAAGCTTTCAATTAGTTAGATTGCTTCCTTGGTGCATCAACTTGGCAAGAAAACATATATTGTTTTCAATCATTATAGCAGTATTCTTCTTTTACTTCACAAAAGGTATGTTTTTTTTTATGCTGGCATAATTCCTATAAGTATATTTTTGTTTTACTGTGTACAAGATCGCTGATGTAACACTTTAATGTGCTGTAAGGGTCTCAAGGGAATCTTTATTGAACAGATGCTTTTTACACCCATGATTGATAAGACCTGATGTTTATAATTGAAGTATTTATAGATTGCAAAAATTATAGCATTAGCATATGCTACATTAATGATTCCATTCTTCTCTGGGAAGTGTAAACAAATAAAGGCTGTTTAAAATAGATTATAAAATTGAACAAAAATAGACTTTTTATTGGAGATTTGTAAAGAATTTGGACTTGTGGAGTACATCATTATGTGTGCATTGATCTAACTAGTGCCGGTTTTGAACTTTTAGAACCTAAGTTGTGAAGCAGATCAACTTAAGTCATCAAAATGTGACCTTTAAACTTCACTTTTGAAGAGTTGACAGGTGTGTGATGTTGCATTGAATGTGAAAATGTTACCTTTGGAGTTCAAGAAGTTACAAATTTTGAAATGTTTAAAAGTTTTTGGAAGTTACATGTAACTGTGTGGAGATGCCAAACTTAGGGTAGTGGTTAGAAATTCGAACTTTGATAGTTTGCACCTCTTTCAACAATATGAGTTGTTGTGAGTGCTTTGGACTGATGGAACCAGAGCTGTATATCTGCTCTTTTGAGGAGGCCATGTTTTTGCCAGAAAGCATAGTATTTGTGACAGGTGAGATCTGTTTTGGCAGATAAACAACTAAGTTTTATAAACAATGGATTTTTCTTACGAAATATAGTGTACTATTGTTGATAGTAATTTATGATTGATCTAGCCCCCATATCTGATCAATGAAGATTCCTAGCATATTACATCTGATGACCTTAGTGACAGCACTGTGGTAGTCACTTTAAGACTTAGCTGAGAGAAGTCACAGCTTTATCCATGCACTAAAGCCTGGAAACCTTTCTGAACTTGAACTGAATTTCTTTGGCACCAAACCCATGTTGGCCTTCTGAACTTGACCTGCATTTTTGTGGATTAAAACCCAGGTTACCCTAGTCTGAACTTGTACTTCATAATTTCTGTGGCATTAAGCCTGGTGGCCATTCACAACTTGACATGATATGTGTCATAGTTTTCCTTTCCTCTTTCATCTACCTTGGACTTTTTAAGAGCAACTTGCTGGATGTTCCTAGAGAAGCAGAGGATGTTTAGCCTACTGGTCCATGTTCCCAGTTTTTAGTGGAGTAAGGATGTTCAGCCTACTGGTCCATACTCCCAGTTTTTAGTGGAGTCCGAGGATGGTTAGCCTACTGGTCCATACTCCCAGTTTTAGCGGAGTCCAAGGATGTTTAGCCTACTGGTCCATGCTCCCAGTTTTTAGTGGAGTCCGAGGATGTGTAGCCTACTGGTCCATACTCCCAGTTTTTAGTGGAGTCTGAGGATGTTCAGCCTACTGGTCCTTACTCCCAGTTTTTAGTGGAGTCTGAGTGTTACTCTATGTGTACTGTTTTGGTTATTTTATGTTCTTTTTTTTTGTGTGTCTGTTTTCCATGTCTGGTTTTTGTCCCTGGATTTTTTATTTCCGCTAGAATCTTGGTTCCCTTGATTACTCTTTGACTAACAGATTGTACACACATGTACATGTACATTTTATTAGACACTAAACCCTTGACAGTCGTTAGAAGCCCTTCTGAAGTATGCCATTACTTTTTGACACTAAGTTCTGGTAGCCCTTCTGTTCTTGGCCTACACATACATTTCTTTTTTTAATTGTTATTTTACAGCCTTGGTAGCCTTTCTGAACTTGGACTGCATTTAGGAAAGATACACTGCAAATATTTTAAAATGAAACTACACAGTTTTGGTCACTTATAGTAAACCATTTAGATTTAAGCACTGATTGACATTGAAGAATTCCCCTTATAAAGATAACATAAGAAATTCTTGACTCCCAATTCATTGTTTCAGAGTTTTTGAGCTTAAAATGAGGACAGGCATATCTATTATTTATTTGATCTTCAACTCCATTGCAAAGGTAACATTGTGAGAGAGTTTTATTTTGTTGTTTGTTTTTGTTTTGTTTTTTTTTGTGCAAATCATAAAAAAACCTTTGCTTCAGCTACAATATCTATCACATGAGTCATGTACCTAAGACAATCACACTTCCACTTAATAAATATTGGCATTTTATTTGCAACTGTTAGTCTGGAATAAAAGGAACAAAGGGTTATTATGAAGGAATTGATGTTTTCCATGCTAACACAAAGAAATAAAGATACATGTACTTGTTTATCACATGTATTACTTAAATCAACCAGCGCTCTATGTGATATTAAAGGTGTACAGACGAAGTGAGGAGAATCATTCAAGAGATTGACCAGTGTTCAGACCTGAAAAGTGCTTTTATTATTCTTTCCTGTGTTTACAAAGCTAAAAAATGATATTTTTAGACAGATTTTTTTTTGATAAACACAAGGAATGAGCCTGCACAAACTAGGGGCTAAAAGTACCATTCTGGAAGTGTAGGCTCAAATATTTGTTGAGGATGTAACAAGGTTTTCAACAGAGGGGGCACAAGGCAAATTTCAATGCTTCACTTAAATAAAATCATCATTTAAAAATTAAATTTTGTTTTAGAACTTAAACAAAACAAAATCTGATTTCACCTGTTCAAATGTTAAATAAAAGTTATTGAAATCCGTGGATGTAAGTAACAGTCCAAATATTTAGCAGTAAGACTTGTACATGTAAAAGGACCAATCATTTGTCATATTTGTTGCAATCACTTTCATCATGTCATTTTATCTAGTTTTTTTGTATTCTGTTTTCCCTCCCAATTTTTAAGGAAAGTACATGTAAGTTCTCTTGATGAATGATTAGGTGGTCAATGTACATATATAGGTGTTTTTAGGTAGTTTTTTACAAATTTATTTGAGCTGTGTCTTTTTATGCCCCACGCAACAAGTTGGTGGTATATTGGATAAAAATGTTATGGTCTGTTCAAATTTTCTCACGATTATTATGACTTCCAATACATAGATTGATTTCAAATTTGGCATGTGACTTTATATAGATGGGACATATGTTGTTAGCCAGTTTGGTTGCTCTCGGATATCAACTTCCTGTTTTATGTAATTGCTATATCAAAAGTTGGGGTGCGGTGTGCAACTTTATGTTACTTTGTAGCTAATAGCCATAGGGCTCCTCATGGTACATTTTTCAGTATATTTGTCCATAGGGTACTATGATATTTGTTTTTCACTTCTTTATACCTAAGCTCCAAAGGAAATGGGTATACATTTCAACTCTTGTCCGTATTTCTGTTTCCCTGATCATCTGTTTTTCCATAACACTTGATTCCAGCAACTGCTCATCACAATGGCTTGAAACTTTAACACATTCCTACTGTAATTATTCCATAGGGTTGAATTAATTTTGGGGAAAATTTGACAACATCCTGTTTTCCCTGAGGACTTTATTTTCCTTATATCATGATTAAAAGCTGGGGAATCACTACTGAGCCATGGTTCACAGATTTCATGTTTTTCATGAATACATTTATCTTAAAATCACAAACGCAGTACCCACAATCATAAATCATAGAATCCTTGGTTAACTCAAAATATATAAATTACCATCTGCTATGATGTAGGTGTGCATGTACATTTTGTAGTTACAAGATCGTGATCAATATAAAATTTCACGAAAATCTCTAAATTTCTGAAAAGGTGCAATATCTTCCCAATACTCCTCTGAAAATTTTTACAGCAGTAATTTATGAAAACTGTATTACAATTTCATGTTTATATAATCTTTTTGCATAATATTTAATGAAAAATCAATTTATAACTTGATGAAATAATATTTGTGTAACATATTGTGAAGCCAATGTACCAATGGACTGGGTCCATATTTGCATTATCAAAGTAAATATTACAAATAATTATTTTCTGTTTACAAAAATCTTTTTATATTATTCTAAGGTGACAAGAGCGCTATTGTACATGAACTGCAATTTCCAATATCGCTTGATTTCAAATGAAGTTTTTTAAGGAAGAAAATTAAATATTATTTGTTTAGAAAGTAGTATTTTTTAAGATATATTGAATTGGTTCAAGAAGTGATTGAAATAAGTTGATTTTAGTGAATCACACTTACAGAGTTTTAAGTAAATATATTTTCAATGGATGTGCCATGTTAGAGGAGAATCTTAACATAGGAAAAATAATAACACCTAAAATAATATGCCAGAAACCTTAATTACCAGTTTGTATCAAAATGGTTTACATGCTTTGAATTTTTTGTGTTAAGGGAGATAACTCAACATTTTAAAAAATGTTTATGGCTGAATATTTTAAGTGAAGTGATGATATGATCTTATAAATTGACTTCAGAATATTGTATTTTGTATTATACAATCACAAAAAGGTTTGCAGATGTATGTTACTGCAATGTCTTCATTTTTTTGTTGTCATCTTTTTTGATATGATATTCCATCATACAATGTATTTAAGCATTGTGGCATTGAAATGTTTTATTGCTACATCTGTTCTAAAATATTGTCAGCAAAATTTTCAGAACCCTCCATAGGAATTATTTGTTAAATATGAAATATTTTGGAGTTATGCTTCATATTTGTGTGACTTATCTCTCAGTCAAGCATTCACATCTTGTGCGTAGGGATGGTGGGGGCATATGTGATATGATTATTGATTTTCTAGGAACTTGACCTTTCAGAACAGGAAAAGATCACTTCCATTTTAACAGGAAATAAATATGACATTATATAGTCAATGTCAGTTTGGATACAGGAAGCTAGAAAAGATGACCACGACTTAATCATACACCATTTTACATGTAGTTAGCATTTTTCCTATTTGTACATCTGTCTTTTTTGTTTCCTGTTTTCTGTTCTTGTTTTCTTACCCTTTGTTTACAGGTTGACATAGTTTATGATTGGTTATTGAAAAGACTTATTGTGACACATGAAATAATATCATAGCCTTTCAATAAATGTTCCATTTATTGAAAGTTTTTGTGAAAATGTGATCTGTAGATTCTCTTCCTTTCATTAATGACTGTGATGCTCTGTAAATTAATGGTTGACAAACAGTTTGATGGATGATTGTGAATACCATTACTTATTACTAATCTCCTCATGTAACCAGAAATCTAATAAGCAGTTCTCACTCAAACCAGGTGACCTGATACAAATGTATATAATTTCTGATTTCCAATATATTCGAAGAGGTTAAAATTGGTTCACAAGTGTTATGAAAACTTGTAAGTTTTCATAACAGGCATTTGTAAGATTAAATACAGTAAAATCTGTCTGAACAGAACCTGTTTTAGACTGAAATTTGTTCAGTTTAAACAGATGTTCTGTTTACACAGGTTCAAATTGCTTGTATATACATGTATATGTTTTAATGGAAGAACTGTCAGACAAATTTGATTTACAAAGGTTTTTGGTTTATTCAGGGTTTGGTTTAGACAACTTTCACTGTAAAGGGGGAATTATTGATTAGCATGTCTATTGCAATCTTGTACATTTCACTTGCATTGAACAGTTATTTCTTTGACCTTAGTGTTAGAGATCAGCATCCTTTAGTTGCATTTATTCCTTGCTGGGAACTTTTTATTTAATGTAATTGACGTCAATACCAATTGGTTAATTATTTGAAACAACAAAATCTTGGTTGAACTAAGTAGATCTCAGATTCAAAGTTTTTTTTTTAAATGTTCAGATTAAGCCAAAAGATGATACTTCAACATGTAGCTTGATAAATGAGTTTGAAAAGATCTTCAAAATGTGGCAGTGCTAGATCAGACTTAATGCAAAAATTATTTATGCTCCATGATTTGAGGTGATATTGTCTGCTTTGTATAAAGCTGCAAATGCATAGTTTTCTTTAGAAAATTGTACAAATTCATCAAAAAAATATGATGTGCAGCTATCTGAACATCTGGTTTTTTGAGGACAGGCTGGCAGAGAATTTTTCATATATATGATGTGGTGCTTATTTGATCAGTATAACTAATTTTCATTTTCTTTTCAGCTAAGTCTGCTACTGTGATCTGTGCTGTGGGGATCAGTTTTGGTCTTGGTGGGTTCATCTTGTACAAACTCTACTGTCGATTTATTCAGCCACTCTTCAGGAAGCCACCAAAGAAAAAGAAATCTAACTCAAGGAATGCAAGCAGAGAGTCTACTAAGGTTGGTAAATTTACACTGTTTATTCTTCTGTGGGTTCATAATCTGGGACATAACCTATCAGAAGCTTTTGTTTATATTTTGAAACCATTTTATGTACACTGTTAACCAACCTATTCTCATGAATATTTATTTTCCCATTTTAAGATATCTATTCATATTCAGCGCTCTTTACTTTCACAAATTACACTTACAATCATTCCATATTAGGGGTACTTACTTGCGACAATTTATATTTGCAGTTATGTAGCATAGCACATGTGTATATGCTGAACCCCATGATGACTAGAATAGCTTTAACAGGCCTTTCTCCACAATTACACCACTATGATTATATATTTATATATACTGTAGATGTATTTATTTTCGCAGTGTACTGATTTTCACTTTTTTTTTAGTGTACAGAAAGCTGCGAAAAATAGTACCCGCGAAATGGGTTTTAAAACCATAAAGCAGTAATAATTTTGTTGGAACCGTGAAAATAAATACATATACAGTAGTAGCATAACTCAGATTTTTAGGCCTATGCCCCCACAATAACAGTTCAAGGCCCAAAGTGAAATATGTTTACCTTAAATTGATTTCAGATAGCACTGTGCTTAAAATTATAGAAGTGTTGTATGCTGATACCCCAAATGCATTGCATTTAAATTTAGATATATACTGTTCTCACCAATCAATGACCCTCGACAAAGGAATCAAATTAGATGATCTGAAAAAAAATCAATTAGCCCATGATTAATGTAATATGTACTCCCACGTATGGTATGTCCACAGAAAATCTATAGTTAAGTAAATTTAAAGCATACCGTTGTTAAGCATGTTAAGTCAGAATTCTGTCTCTGGGTCTTATCATGGTCTTTTCCAGCTCTGTTAAGTTTTTGAGGGATCCCCCTTGAAGAGATATGATGTCCCTTCTAGAATGGTATTCATGCTACCTAATTCCTTAATACTTATTAAGAAGAACAAGAGGGACTCGTAAAATTCCGATCTGAACCAAATTCATGGAGAAAACATTGGGTCCTGTTCCACATTACAGCTTGGTATTCAGACCCTATGTTCATCAGGACATTTTATTGTAGTTGATATCTTAATCTGTCATTTGGCCCATACCTTTAATGAACTTTGAAGTGAGTCTGACGAAAAGGTAGTACTACACAGGCATGATATTGCAGGGATTAACCTGGGATGGGCCCTTTCAATTTTACAGAAAAATGTGTCGAGATTGAATTAAACTGGTCATTTATTTGGCTGGGCTCCTTGATAGGGCACCAAAGTATACTGTTTTTTTCCCCTTATGACAGTATTAAGTGATTTCTGGCCCATCGAAATTTTGCAAGGGCCCATCTCTTTTTTTTCAAATGCCCCATTAAAATCGTGAATATTTCCATAGGCTACAATATAAAATGGGCCCTTGGCTAATCATAAGGGCCCATAATTATCCAAAGCCAGGAAAATACCTGTATTGTAACTGCTTATTGGAAATAGTGGGTAAATATCTTCACCACTGGAAACCTAGAGTGAATTGTGTGGGGGACTTTTCAATGATAGGAACTGCTTGACAAAAATATATTAAATTTAAAAAAATTTGAAAGTGAAAACAATGCCAGTTTCTTGGATTATTTGTTGGAAGACTCATTACACCTTTCCTTGAGGTTAGGAAAATACCAAAAAATTAATCACACATACTCCCCAGATATTTGAATTGGAGTGCTGGAAGTCTATTTTGGTTGATTTGATATCCAGATGAATGATATGGTTCAAGCTACAACCAAAAATGTATGGAATCAATAATTAAATGACTGGGGCCATATAAGAGATTGAGTGCTTACAACAAAATGTTCGTCAGAAAAAGCTATCTGTATATGTAAAATGATTCTGTCGACAGCCTGAACACCCTTTAAAGTTATTGTTTATCACCAGCTACTACTGTTGGTATTCAAGGTCACATGAGCAGTTTCCTGCAATATTTCTGTTTGACTGTTGGCTTCACCTTGCTAAATTGTATATTAGTATACTTAAAAAAAAATGAGTCATTTTGACATTTTTTTTACCATGAAATAGCAAACTACAAAAATAAAACATAAAATCTTGAACCAAGGTTTAAATTGAAAACCAATGTTCATAGAATATTTCTGTTAAAGAAATTTGTTTTCAGGGTTTAGGTCAGAGTCAGGTTGTTAATTTTAGTGTAAAAAAGGAGTCTTTTTTTATACTTACATAGAAATGAATAGAAGCTTCTATGTAAATACATGTACATGTATTTGAAAATATATCCACAGACTTTATTAAAAAAAAAATAGTATCTTTTTTTTACAATTTTGATTAAAAAGGTTGAGTTATCTCCCTTATGTAAACAACAGGAAGTGTTATTAGTCAATAATTTTATAATGACTATTCTGTGTTGGTCATGAGATTCGAGGGACAAATGAACGTCCCAGCTAACTTTAACCGTCAACACCAGGGACTATTCAATGAAATAGACGGTAGGTTCATGACAGCCTTTGTTAAAAATATTCACAAGGGTTATCCAGCTATGATTTTATGAATATTGATTTAATCCTATGTGAGAAACAATGGGGATTTCAATCTTTCAGTTTCACATGGGAAAAAATGTGTTATGACTCTTAAATTTAATTGTAAATTTTTGGTGTAATCTTGTACCTGTCTTTTTTATCCATATGGACTTTAAATTTACTAGTATAAAATCTGTGAATTAAGTTAAACTAAAAATTAATCACAGAACATTTTGCATGTGCATATTTTGTTTATATCGTAACTCATTCTTAATTTTGTTTGAACCATTCATAAAATTTACAACATGAGGGTAATGATTTTTTTTTAATTACCGTAAGTTGAGAAATACCATGATTGTTCTGATTTTTAAGGTACATGTGTAATTGTGATAAAAGAGGAAGTCTGAGGAACATTTTACACTAATACATGAAACTATTATGATATGTACAATTGTATTGTGTGGGAATGTTTTGATTTTTTTTTTAATCATTAGATTTAGAAATACTGTAATTAATTTAATTTTTATGGTTGATGTGATAATACAGGAACAATTTTACTATTAAACATAACATAATTACGATATATTGTTAAACGGCCCTCAAACATTATAGATGGTGTATCCTCTTATCCTGTTAAATATACATTTCATAGGCTTAAAGTGTCAAGAGTGGACTTTAAATGTAAAGAAAACATAAATCTCAATTGTAAGTGGATTTAATCCGATTATTGTCTGTTTTTCTTCAAACTGTAACTTTATGTAATGTTTAGCTCTCAGATATAGGTTTATGGATATGTAATACTTGTAGAAGGAAAAAGAGGGACATTACAGTATGATAATACTTGGAATTGGAAAAATATTTCAAATAATGATGAGGAAATTTGATTTGACAGGCACTAAAATTGCTTTAGATTTGTTTATATTAAAATGCATTTTGGTTTAGTTTCCTATTGTCATTTTTTTTTTTTTTTTTTTTTGTGGAAGGGGGGGGGTGATTTTGTCCCACAGAAAATATTATTTATGGTGTTTGGAAATCAATTTGTTTGTCTGTTTATCTTTTTTTGCAATACAATACCTTAAAATATTTGATTGACAGTAGTGAATAGGTAACTGTATTGTATTTAATAAATATTCAAAAGCCAGTAATGGTATATTGATGTTGACAACACATAGCAGAGTTACATGTAGTATGTGTGAAGGGCTTTTAAATATGCAACCATCAATAAAAAAATAACAAAAACAAATCTCCATGTACAGAACAGTCATTTCTGATGTAATTGTTGATTTGCATTTATTTTTTTTTAATAACATCTGTGCATTAATGAACAATTTGAAGGATTTAATTGTGGTGTTCTTATATCCTGAGATTTTACATCCAGTGAAATTCAATGTTGACATGAATGTTGCATCAAAATGAAACTTTACAAGGCTTTTCTTAACAACTTGAGAAAATGCAGTTTAGAAATAGTTTTGCAACAGATTCAGAATTAACTTATAGCCTACCAAACTACCATAGTTTTTTTTTATGAAATGCTGTGAAAAACGCATTTGTTTTATACGGCCTGACATAGAAACAAATTCTTTATATGGGATAACTTCTGTGACAATTTTCAAAGAAATGAAAATATTTGATTTTACATGTAATTGTTTACAGAAAGTTGATGGAAGTGTTGGTGGGGAAAACATGGGGAACTCAAACTCCAACAGACCAGAAACCTCAGCTTATTTCAGTCCCAAAACTGGTGTAGATCTCCAAGTTGGCAGAAAATCTAGAAGCAAAGACAATCTACGCACACAGGTTTGTATATACATGTGCCTCATATATACCACTGGACCATTCTGATAAATTTTTAACTCCTTCAGGTTGGACAAAATCTTGTATCCTGGTATTTCAAGTATTTTTATAGTTTGCTCTTTAAAGCATTGGCTGTCTTTGTTTCTATATCATAACATGTACTGAAACATAAGACTTGCTACAAGCCTCTTTCTGACCTCTTTTTCATTTATCATTTTTTTTTAAAAGTGTCACATTTAAAGAGAGATACATGTAGTGTACATTTTATGGTATAGATTTTTTTCTACATATACCTGGTAGCAACCATGGAGAAGTTCTATCAGAAAAAAATCATTTGAAAAAAGAATTCTTAGAGAAAAACTAGCAGATTAGTCCAAATAATTATGCGGTCTTGGGAGGCTAATTTTTATTTTGCTTATTTGCCTCCTTTTGAGGCATAAACATCAGATTAAAAAAATGTCTCAATGAATATCATGATTATCTACACTAGTAGCATATCTACCTGATGGGAACAATGCAGCATTCAGTATTCAGTCTGTTCTTGGAATACCCATATTTGCAATATTTATACATTTTTTAATTTCAACCAATGAAAATTACTTATTGCTAACAAAGTTGCCAAGAGATATTCTAATACTACTGTCCATTTTTCCATGTGTTCATGTGTTCCTGTATGTGGTATGTTTGTCAAACATGGTATTGTATCATAATACTACGGTACAACTCCTACCGATTGTGCCATATTTGTACATGAAGAGAAGTAATCAAGGAAATCAAGATTCTTCCAGAAATCAACAGAATGTAATCCAGGGACAAAGACCAGACATGGGAAACAGACAAACACAACAAAGAACATAAAGTAACTGAAATATGCATACAAAGTAACAAAAGTAAATGAACAACTGAGATTCCACTAAAAACTGGGAGCATGGACCAGGAGCACTGGTAGGGTAAGCATTCTTTGCTTTTCTAGAAACATCTGCCGAGTTGCTCATGAAAAGTCAAGTCAAGGGTAGATAAAGGAGGAAAGGAAAACTATGACACGTTGAACAAATCAGTTTTCATGGTGCAGATGGATACACAGTAACGTTCCTCGAGTTCATGATTACGACCATAAAACTTCAGTAGTGATGACTTCAATCTTGTAGCAAAATAACCCTATCCTAGAAGCCTAATTGTAAGAATTTACACTTGTCGTTTTTCATTTTGCTTCAAACGATCCCTGATTTGTCTTGGAATAACCTTTTGATTTCAGAAATACAATGTAATTTTACTTTTTAGCATTAGTAATCTGTCAGTTGACAGTGCGTTGGGTATTAAACAACGGGAAATATATTATTTTCGTCATCAATGTCATCCGTATGTGTATTTTCAGTTAATGCATGTAACAGGGACTAACAATACAAAAAACAGCTGAACAATAAAATACCACAGAATGGAATGTTGTTAGATCCTACATGTTAATATGCAGTAACTGAATGGTACAATTACATTGAAGTACATGTAGGTTTTGTTTTGTGATGTAAAATTTCAGGGATGATTTTTTCCCCGCTTTTATGTGGAATTCCCCTCATTAAAATTCAGATTTTACTGTTACAATTCTTTTTTTTACTGTTTATTTATTTCCTGTTTTACCAATGTCTGTTTTATTTGATGACCTCGTAAAATTGTCTCTGTTAAAAATGAAGCAGTGTTAAAGATCCTGCAATTGTTCTACCCCGGACTTGACTTTTTATGAGCAACTCCGCGGGTGTTTCTAGGATTCAGAAGATGCTTACCCTACCGGTACACCTGGTCCATGCTTCTAGTTTTTAGTGGAGTCCAAGTTGCTCATTTGCTTTTGTTACTTTGTATGTATGATTTTAGTTACTTTATGTTCTTTGTTGTGTATGTCTGTTTTCCATATGTGCTCTTTGTCCCTGGATTACATTCTTTTGATTACGGCTATAACCTTGGTTCCCTTGATTTCTCTTGTGCAAAAACAACATATGGTACCATTACACAATCACCACTACAATTAACTATTAACTTTATATTCTTTTGATTACAATTCATGATTTCCCTTTTAACAGTTTGATGCATATTTTCATTCAAAGGGGTTGTCGGAATCTCCTATGACTATGGGTATGAGCTAATTTATTTTTTTTCTATTTTATAGTCAGAATTGTCACATGGTAGAACAAAACGGAGAGTTAAAAGACGGAAAACATCGGTAGATTCTGACATGACCAAATCAGTGCCTGTCAAAGTCCCTTCCAGTAGTAGTAGTCAGAGTAACAGTCGTCTCATCCACTCTGCTTCCGACGTCTCAAATATTGACCTTGAGGGGTCACTCAAAGCCAATGTAAGCTTACAGTCTCTTTGTGATAGAAATATGAAAGAGCTTGAAAAATTGAGGAGGGAAGATGAGTTGAATTCAGATCAAGCTCAATTTTCATATAGAAGTCCACAACATAGGATGTCTTCACAATGTGATAATCTGTCAAACAAGGAAAATTTAGCTGATGATAGTTGCACTCAGGCAGCATCTAATGGTAAATTTCACATTGAGTTGTCAGATGATCTTTTGACTGTTAGTAGTGTCCTCTTAACTCCTCCCTCAGAGGATGATGGGAAGGGGCATGTAGACAAGTATGGGAACCATTCTCAACCCTCGGTGCTATGTGATCATGATCTACAGCATCTATTGTCTTCCTCCGATTATCAAACAGACTCAAAAAACTGTCACATGTCTGGTGCTGATGAGTCTTGTAGTTGTGATGAAAAGGACTCTGTTGCTTCGTTACCTAAGCTCAGATCACCTGACAGATTTTTTCGTGAGTCACTACGTCATCGTCTCCAGGAATGTCAAAATGGTGCTGGTTCTAGCAATTCGTCTTCATTAGATTCCTCCCCAGATTTTTCACCCTATGCAAGAAATAGGAAATACAGTATTGAAACAGACAGTCTATCTTGTCTTTCAGGGATAGCTACTCCCGAAAGTGAAATTTTCAACTTGGATGTAGATCATGGCACTGAGGACCAATTTGACCATCTTGAAGAGGAGGTTTTAGATATTGAGCAGGAATTTGCAGATCTAGCAAGCAAACTTAATGAACTGAAAAACATAGCTTTAAATAGTGATGGTAGTAATACTGATTACTCTCCAAGCCACCCATTAGCTAAAAAAGCTGTAGAAATTGTTGATAGAACTAGAAGCAGATTAAGTAGATCTAGGAGTGTGTCTGTTAGCAGTACAGACAGCTCACCAGCTCTTAGCTTTGACATGCCTGACCTTTCATGGGACTCTGAAGGATTACATGCTAACAGTTCTAGTCACCATGGTAACAATTTAAACAAAATTACACCAAACAGTCGCAGATGTAGTGAACCTGGAGGTTCTATAAGAAACAAACTTCATGCAAAGTATTTATTCAGGAATTCAAATGGACCTAGCAGTATTAACTACGATAGTCCCATTGAGTCAGACCTGGAAAAAGACGGAACTTTGGACAATTTATCTACTGATGAATGTTTTGATCTGCAAAATCTTAGTGACTGGGCTTCTTCAGAAATTCCTTCAAAAATAGATTCTAAACTGGTATCAGAAAATGGATATAAATCTTCATCAGAAAGGAGAGAATCTTCATCAATTAATGGACATACTTCTGCAGAAATTTCATCTAAACCCTCCTCAAGTGGAAATCCATCAAATTCTTCTCCTTCACAAAATGATAACAATTCAGCTGACCCAATGCAAGCAGACAGCAAAAGTGATATGTCGTCTGCTTCATGCTCTAGTGATGTCTATGAAAGTGCCAGAGACACTAGTGGTGTTCCTGATTGTAAAATCAGTTCAAAGAAAAGTGACCAGTCTCCCAATATCAACCAAGAATCTAATAACAATGGTAAGATTTATCTAGGATCCTGATTTAAAAGGAAACTTGGCCTTCTAGGAATTTCATACATAGGTTAAAGTGGGGGGGGGGGGAATTTTCACAGTGTTTCAATCAAAAGCTGGCACTGTTGTTGCCACCTATTACATATAGTTTTTAGTTTTTGCTGAAGAACTATCCCTTATTTTCAGTGATTTAGGTTTTTTTTAATTTTAGGTTCCTGTGTAACCAAAAAACTCTAAATGATTATTAAACTTTCCCATATCCAATGTTAACAAATTCTTTTGGAAAATTCTAGTTATGTACATTAAGAGAAGTTTTCAAATTTTGAAAAAATTTCATTTGTCTAAGGAACCAGAACACTACCATATTATTTGTTATTTTGAATCTGATTGATTCAACAAACATTTTAACGGTGAAAACATGAAGAAGTATGAAAAAATTCACTCTCAAATTTCATCAGGAAAATTGATAGAAAAACTTTGTGGTGATGCTAGATATATGAAAATTATATTGTATGTACAAAATTGTTTATAAGAATATGTCAAAGCTACAAAAATGTACATGTACACAATTTAATATTTTTAAAATTACAACACTAAAATTGATTGCACAAAATTTTTAATGTTCCTATGCTCTACATGATTTATTTTTATGAGTGATCAAGGGAACCAAGATTCTAGCAGAAATCAAAAGAATGTTATCAAGGGGCAAAGACCAGACATGGAAAACAAACAAACGCAACAAAGAACATAGCATATCCAAAATAATGCATACAAAATAACAAAAGAAAATGAGCAACTCGGACTCCACTAAAAACTGGGAGCATGGACAAGGTGCATTCAATTCAGCCTTAATATTGTCCAAATTTGTACAAAACGAATAAATAATGACTTTTTTGTCATTTGATATTTTGAACCAAGTTTATTCTCATTAAAAAAATAACACTTCAAATTCAATGTCATGTATTCCTCAAAGTATGGATTGAAAATATGAGATTAGGACTACTAAAGTATTTCTTTTTTGTTATTTATAATACATGTATGTCTCAATCTTATTTTAATAGGTACAGTCCAAGTCAGTAAAAAGATTACTATACCTGATTATGTGAAGAAGGAATGGAAAGGACAGACCGACAGGGCTTCTACAATTAGAAAGGTATATATCATCTTGAGAATAGTAAGTATTTACATGAGTCACTTTTGAAGATCTGGCGTCAGTTTCACAAAAAGTCGTAAGTGTAAAATTGATCGCAAGTTATGACGTCATTACTTACGATCAACTTTAAGCTTACGACTTTTTGTGAAATTGTTGCCTGGGATTTCTTTCATTTTTGTTCAGAAAGAGTAATCAAGGGAACCAAAATTTGAGCGATAATCAAAAGAATACATGTAATTGTATATTCCAATGATAAAGACTAGACAGACATAATAGACACACACACAACAAAGAACTTAAATTAAACAAAGTAATATGTACAAAAAAACAAATAGCAAACCGAACTTAACTAAAAATTTGTAGTATGGACCAGGTGTACCGGTTGGGTAAGTGACCTCTGCTTTTCTAGTAACACTGTCTTTTGCATGGGTGTAACACAGTAGAATGAATGAAATTCTCATGAATGGAGGAAATCTAAGAGTTTCAATAAAGATGAGGTCTAAGTACAAATGTACCAATTTCTTCCAAAAAGGCTTCATTTTATAGTTAATTTACCTTAAAGTCAAGAAGAATGCCATCATCACTTCCCATCCTACAACTGCAATTGTGATGTTACATTGCAAAATATGAAAATACCAATTTACATGTAATATAAATATTAAAAAATCACTAGTCTTATATGATGTATCTTTGTAAATTTTATTTTCTGATAATGCCATATAAGACAAAGTCATATGCAGCTATCTTCATGGGTTATCTTCTGTAGAAAATAGATCAAAACAGAAGAAAATAACTTGATAACAAGTTTGAAATTACAGAGAAAACACTTGAGTGCATTTTTTAGCCTTTCTTAAATGTTCATGGAGGATTATACAATGAGAATATCCATGCCATGCTTGAAACCATTTCAATACTGTAAATCAAGCAATATTTGTGATGTCTATTTTCCATGGTTTTTCTAGTTATTTTAATTTTGTGCAGTCTTAAATTCATGATTGGTTGTCAATTGGAATGAAATTGACTTAAAGAAAATATTTGTGACAGTTTTATTTTTGTGTTAAGGTCTTCCCAGTTGTTTATTTTTACCTTTAATCTGTGTGTGTTTGTGTGTTTATAATACCTGCATGACGTATCACATCATATGTGTAAATTTATCTGCTTTTTTTATTCCAGGCATATGAAGAAATTCCAAAACAAACAGGATGTAATCATCTATGCAGGGTCAGAGGAGATAACTATTGTGGAATAAGAGGAACATTGTTTCAGTGTTTACGGACTGGTATTGATATATCTAAACATTGGTCAGATTACAATACAATAACTGATCTGTCAAAAAAATATGCTGATGAAAATTCAGGATTAAAGTTATGGACATTTGCCAAGCATCTTTCATGTACAGAAGGTCAAAGGTTAACACTCATGAGGCAATGTCTTTCCATGTTGTTTTCGAAGGTATGCCTTTAATGATAGAATTGTTTGTAAAAAATGAACTATTTTACACTGAAATCATACATTTAGGTTTCTCAAGGTCCACGCAGCGGCAGATGTTTGTTCCGTCTCTTACTAAGTACTGCACACAGGCCTTTGGAAATTCTTGGTCACTTTTCAAATAAAATGTCATATGACAATGGGATAACGGGGCGTAAATTATCATTCACTTTTTCCTGACTTTGCAAGATTCTTGCATTTTCTGAGCGGGATGGCTGCAGCGTCTAGAGTGCATTTTGAATGTTAGACACTGTTTCAGGGCTTGATAGGCTTCTGCGTATTTCTATTAGATTAAAGACTATTAGTACCCGGTACATATTACATGAACTGTTTAGAATTTGAGATGTCACACTAGTTCATAATGATGATTATTTAAATTTCTTAAATGATGCTAGAGGAGTAGGATAAGAGGACTAGCTGGTATCTTAAATGATGCTAGAGGTGTAGGATAAGAAGACTAGCAGGTATTTTAAATACCTACATTAATACATGTAGCTTAAATTGTATTTACACCATGTTAATCATGAAACTAGAAATTCTGCACAAAATTTACTTGAATAAGTAATACTGAAAATCCACATTTTTGCCTTTTCTGCCAACTGATAGCATGATGACAAATTACTCACACATGTAAACAATATTCATACACTTTTGTAGTAAATATTATTTTAGAGGACACATTCTAATCTTTATTTTGACTGATCAGAATACACACAAATAATGCACTTACAATACATAGATCTAGGTTCAGTGTGTTTTTGGTACTTTAGTACTACATAGGGGGTGGGGTGGCCATTTGACCTGGAAGTAGTTAGTGAGACCTCATGGCTTGTAGGTTTTTGATCCTGAAGAGATCAATGTTATTTTTTTCTAACTGGCACTTCAGACTCAGTATTTACACAAAACATAGAGCAAATGTAATTCCTTAGAAGTTTTACTAAATTCTGTTTGGAAAATAAAATGATTTACATTTTTGTCTATATTATCTTTTACAGCGACTTCTCCCTGTCAAAGAAAAATGGGAGAAATGAGCACTAACTAGGAAAAGCTCATTTCTCCCTTTAGATTAGGTCCCCTGAATGTTTTAGAGAATTGTTCAGCTTTATATTGATAGATAATTGTTGAAAAATGAAATGAAGGTCTTCTAATCAAATAAAGATAAATGGTATGCACTTGTATAGGAAAAAGTGTTCTGTTTTATTATACCATAACAGTCCATGAAGTCTTAATTTCAGACAACAACCTCTGCCCTTAATCTGAAAGAATTTTATATAGGATACATTGGCTTGGAAGCAAAATTTCTGCAAGCCCGTCACAGTATTTACCAGCATTGGCTGGTGGGCTGATCCCAATTTCAAAGACTGTCATAACTTCCTATTGAAGTCTATGTCACATTCTACCTTTGTTAAATGACCATCAGTAAAAATTACTTTGGTAACAAGAATGCATTTCCTAATTTTTTAATAAACTTGTTTTACAGTTTGAGGAGGCCAAAGCTATAGAATCACAACAAGAAAGAGAAAACTGGACAATTAACCTTTTGAACTCTGACCATTCCTGTGACCTTTACCTAATGGAAGGAATCAAACTGCTGATGTTACTAAATGTCCTTGACCTTAAACAAAAACAAGATCGAGGTGAAGATGTTCCGATATTTGTTTGGTTGTTATTTGCTAGGGATACTTCAGAAACACCAGTGCAATTTGTCAAAAACCATCTAAACACTCTTGGAGATATTGGAGGTATTGAACAGGTAAATATACACTTTTTTCTACATAGAAATAAATTGGTAGTTGTCTTATCCAATTTGTCCATTTCAATTTATGTTCGGTTGTACAGAAGTTTTATGGTCACCATCATGAACTTGTGGACCATTATAGTGTGTCCATCTGCACCATGAAAACTGATTTGTTCATAGTGTCATAGTTTTCCTTTTCACTTTCGTCTACCCCAGACTTGACTTTTTTATGAGCAACTTGGCAGGTGTTACTAGAAAAGCATAGGACGCTTACCCCACCGGTGCACCTGGTCCATGCTCCCAGTTTTCAGTGGAGTCCAAGTTGCTCATTTGCTTTTGTTACTTTGTATGTATTATATTAGTTACTTAATGTTCTTTTTGTGTATGTCTGTTTTCCATGTCTGGTCTTTGTCCCTGGATTACTTTCTTTTGATTTCTGGTAGAACCTTGGTTCCCTTGATTACTCTTACTTAAAATTAAAAACAAGTCTTGGTGAAAAGTGGACATTGGAAATGAACTAGTTGTTGTCTCATCAAATTTTGTCCATTTCAATTTATGTACAGTAGTAACTACATAATTGAAAACAAGTCTTTGTGAAAAGTAGCATTCAATAAAACAAATGCTGCCAATAATGTGATAAATGCGTGTGAATTCCAAAAATATGTTTCCAGACAAAAAGTTTACATCCAGACTTATATGCAAGACTCCTACTGTACTAATGAGTACTAATTTTGGGGTTATTCTGTCTAACAGACAAGCCTCTTTTTATTTTAGGCAAATAACATAAAAGGTCAGTGTATCAGTTACAAAAAAGGATAGACAACTTTGTTAAGGCACAACTCAACCTAAGTGCAGCTCTGATGCTATTAGAATTTTTTTCTTATTTTGAGACTGTTATCATTATTGCATTCATCTTTTTCAGGTTGAAATGTTCCTTCTTGGGCACACCTTAGGAGTTCGTATTCAAGTGCTTAGGCTAAGCCAGTATAGTCAGGAAGATTTTATTGTGTACTATCCTGACGAAACAGACAATAATTGGTCACAGGTGGCATTAATAGCTGAAGACGATCGTCACTACAATGTTCCTGTCCCTTGATAGTAATGGCACACAAATGGCACAAAATTTACAGGTCAGGGGCAGACAACTCCTGATATCCTCAACATACTGGTTCACTGTTCAAAATGGTAGTCGGTAGTCATCATCACAACTGTCACTGGCCAATGGTCAAAGGGAGATTATTCTGCAGAATATCTATAATGATAGATTGATTTAAACTTCAATAATGATTTGTAGATAAATTATGAATTGAATGTAGCCATTATATGATATGCAAAATCTTGTGAATTCAGAATATTATGTGTTTATATCAAATGAATTCTTGAATTATTGCACTTAGTGAAAAAGTGTACAGGTGCAAAAATGAAAACAAGCAGATGAAATCTTGTTTACCTTGTCTCAATAAATAGACTATTTTTAAATCTTTTGTATGATGGATTCATATTTATAAGAAATCTCTAACGAGCTTTATGAAACATGCTTTATGTTTGTAAGATATTTAAAACAAGGGTAAAAATACATGTACTTAATGTGCTTAAATGAATTTTATTATGATTACTTACTGCTGGTATTTTATTTATACGAGGACAAAAATATGGTATACATTATAGTAGACATAAGGAACGTGGTCACAAAGCTGATTGCCTTTCAAGAGTCTACATTTAAAAATTTAACATGTCTTATTACATTTTTGTGATCCTGAAAATTTAAAATATTCGTTATATGTGGAAAAATTCCTCCATTTTCCAATTACTTATTTGAATAGTTTTTAGTACCAACTAAAGTCTTAACATCCTGGATATGAAATGTATAAATTTTATTCACCATCAACATAGTTAGCTGTGTAAAAATTCCATTTACCTACAAGGAGTTGTGAATTACCTAAGTTATTATTAGTAGTAATTTTTTTTAGATTGTATTTAGTCATGTGATGTGCAATACATGGTTGCTTAGCAACTTATTTGCAATGTGTTCAGGTGATGGTTTCTATTTATTTGCTTTTGGGGCCTGCTTTTACAGTATACCCTACTCAATGAGTGGACAATAAATTGGAATTCACATGTCTGTCTGTCTGTTTGTAGGTCCCTCCATTACTCTGTCCATCCAATTTTATCGCAATTACATGTATCTTGACTCCCAATGGATGATATAGACAAGGCATCTGTGTTAAGGAAGTAGACCTCAGGTAAGGAGCACAACTCTTACAAATCATTGGATCATTTGTATTCAGCATTTTACATCAATCTTATATAAGCATCAAAGCAAAATAGCTTAGATTGATTTCATTCTGTTTCAAGTGAAAGTTTGGTAGGCTTTGGTGAAATTGAATTTGATACAAACATATCACTGATTTCCAGAGTTATGTCCCTTACACTAGATCTACCTCCTGAAACCATCTGGTTTTTGAATGAATGGGGGTATACCTAGCAAAATGAATCTTGCAATGTAGTATTTTTGTAACATGTACCTAACAATTTCCATATTGGTGTGTGCCACAGTTTTTTGTTGGTAGATTGACACTCAGAACTCACTAGTATTAAATTTTGTATTTATTTATCATGTTTATACAATTAATACTTTGTTTCATAATAGAAAATGAATAATTTCACGAATGAAACTAATTAACTTAGTTTTTTCTCTACAATTCAAGGGCATTATAAATAAGTTTTGAAAAACATTAATTGCTATAACATCTTAAATTTATTGGATTTCATTGGTACCAGTACATGTATTGCATTTTCTAATTGGAGAAAAAAATTATTTATCATCACCTTCACCTAATTTAACCATGTGACCATAAGGTCATCAATGATTTTTTTTAATGTTTTTCACCTTTTAATTTGATACTAGAATATAAATTATAGGATTGACTAATACTTGTTAGGTTTGTTTGAAATAATATCATTGCACATGGCGCATACTTGAAAGAAAACGATATTTAGTGTGCATAACACATGGAGATGATTTCTTCATCGATCAAAAATATGTTACTGCATAAAATATTAGTATCAAATAAATGACATCAGCTCTAAGGGGGACAACTTTGGATTAATTGGTAAGGTCTCACTAACTACTTCCAGGTCAAATGGCCACCCCCTATGTAGTACCAAAAACACAATGAACCTAGACATATGCATTGTAAGTGCATTATTTGTGTGTATTATGATTAAAAGTAGTCAAACTAAACCTGATAATGTGTACTTTAAAATCATATATGTTATTAACTACAGAAGTGTATGAATATTGTTTACATGTGTGAGTAATTTGCCTCCATGCTGTCAGTTAGCAGAAAAGGTAAAAATGTGGATTTTCAGTATTATTTATTCAAGTAAATTTTGTGAAGAATTTCTACAATCATCGTACCATTAGCATAATGCTTTTGGAAGCCTTATTTTCCAAGCTTCGCAATGGTACACAACTTTAAGATGTTATATGTCCTGGGAATTCACAGTGAAACTTTGAAAATTACTTTTTTAACATGTAAAGTATTGGAAACGTTAGAAGTGGCTAGTGAGACCTAAAGCGGAAATAGGCTCTACTTTGCTTATTTTATATGTAAGGAAACACTAACTGGAAGTGATGACTATCTCCATTGTCTTTCATGCTTCCAAAGTGAAAATGGTTTAACAACTCAGAAATGTGTTGTGTATTTGTAGAATGGGGTACAATTATAAATACCTTTTTTTTAATTGCTGGCAAAATTAGTATGAATTAAATCTGTGTTTAGTGTGTAATTGTAATGAAATCCATTTCTATGCTTTTTGGTGCAGAAATATTGTGCAAATAACAGTGTTAAAGAGAAGTGCTAAATTTTTCAAGATGTTTGATGGTAGAAGTATTAAATCATATATTGTGAATGATGTATGTATCCACACAAAATTTTGGCATTTGCAAATATATTTAAGTAGTACTCCAGCTAAGAATCATGCAAAATGTGATACATGGTTGGAAAGCCTACATATTTTTATTTTTGATATTTTATGTAAAATGTAAACAAAAAATATATATGGCTTTTCATAGAAACTGTGTTCTTAGGAGATAAAAATTATATAGAATTCAAAATTAATGGAAATATGTCTGTAAATGACACTAAAATTCAATAGAAACTGTTGGGTTTTCCATGTTGATTATCTCCTAATTGCAGACAGATTGGAATGAACGATTATATATTTTATCAGATAGATCTATAAAGCAACTTAAAAAAAATAAAATATGTAGCCTTTTTGGGGTGTATCACATATTACAGAATTTGCATGATTCTTACAAAGACTGCTACTTAAAAGTCATTTGAGCTTACTGTTGGTACTTATGGTATTTTATGTATGTTTGCAGTACAGGACAATCCCCTGTGCATAATATTTTATGATTTCTACATCTCAGTTTTTCACTGCACTCAACTTTGCCCTTTCCATGGAAATGAGTACACCAGAAACAGCTTCTTAAAGACTTACATTTTAAGAGTCATGCTCATGACTGGCCCAAACTTTCATATCACAGGATTGGGTAGCAGAGTTTATAAGGGAGTCGAGGGGTACAATCTTGATTAAGAGGTTACTGAGTTCAGGAGATTGAGTGAAAAAGAGATTGTGATAATTAATAAAGATAAAACAAGTAGATGAGGATATATAGAAGTGTGAAAAGAAAGAAAATTGAATGTAAATGGGAGTAAATATTTTGTAGAATGAATTGAGTAGGAACTAGAGTGGAATGTGTTTTATTCAGAATACCTGATGACCTCTTTGAATGACTTTGTGTGAGTTCTCATGTACCCTCTGTTGTGAGAGGGAGATTTTTTTGTGTGATGTATGATCTATGTACTTTAATTTTGTACCATTCAGCCTTTCTTTAACTTTAGAGAAACTGTGATTTTCTATAGACATTCCTCTAATGAATCAGCAATAATTTTTTATCTTCTTTCTTGTTTTGTGTCAGCATTTTTCTTTTCGTAATTTTCGTTTCCTACTTTGAGGGAGGAAGTTACAGAAGGGAGATAAAAAATGAAATGTGGCTTGTTTGTTCAGATTTGTCCCCCTTTGCCTGATGTCATGGTATATTCCACTCTTGTGTGGTCTTGTTTGGTAGCTGAATAAAAGGAATTTTCACCATAGTGTCCTTGTGTACTTGATGAGGTACACCTAAGGTAAGGGACACAACTCTTACAAATCATTGGAATGTTTGTATTCAGCATTTAACATCAATCTCATGTAAGCATCAAAGTACCTTGAATTGATTTCATTCTGTTTCAAGTGAAAGCTTGTAGGCGTTGGTGAAATTGAATATAATACTAACATTTCACTGATTTCAAGAGTTATGTCCCTTACCCTGGATATACTACCTTAAGTATGATGTTATGGACCATACAATATGAGTCAAGATCAATTATTGTGAATATTACATTTACCATACAAGATTTCAAGGATTTGCAATGCACATTTGTATCAGTGAACTTCATATTAACCTTAGAGTTAAAAAAAAAAAAAAAAAAAAAACAATCATGTTTATTTTTCAAAAACTGTTTCAAGTTGTGAATTGAACTTCCCATCCTGTAGTAATCATAAGATTAAACATGCATGCTTCAGAATATAAAAAGATCCAATGCGAGTTGCTTCTTTGGTAAAGGAATTATTTCAAGTAGTTGTACATCCATCTCAAGCAATATAACTTTTAGCATGGGTGGTCAAGTCTGTGTTTAAGGTACCCTGTCCCTATTATTGTTCAATGGTTACCTTTATTGGTTCATCTGGGTGTGTTCAAGTTTCTGTCATGAGTACTACTGATGGTTTTCTGCGTGAAGGATAGAAATCTGATCTACTGCTTCATGGTTATAAGTGCTCTACATCAACAGTCTGATCACTGGGTATTGACCTGAATCTGCTTTTTTTTTTTTCTTTTTTTTTTTTCTTTTTTTTTTTCTTTTTAAGCCCTAAATAGTGGTCTGGTCTATCAGAGACTTTATATTGCATGAATATACTCCCTGGGTCTTTACAGATTGAAGGTGTGAGATATGATTAACATACATTTATGACTCTTTTTTTCACAACCCAGTGATACTTTGGTACCCAAAGCTTGAAACTGAACGCTTCCTTTCCCCATTGTTTCCACCATGTCCTGGTTCCCTGTAGTGTCATGGTTAATATACCAGCCAATGTAATACCAGTATATGTCACTGTTGTGAACTGTTGGGGTCATTTGATTTTAACTGTACATTGTTAGTTATTTATATGAGATTGTTACTTAAAATATGATTGTGGTGATGTCTAGTTTTAGCACACCATACTGAAAAATAAAACTTTACAGAATAAATTATTGTCGTTTTAAGTAAGTAGAAAATAAGATGACGGAGGAAAAGACCAAAGAGAACATCAGTCCAGAAATAATGAAAAAAAAATTGCAAGATGTCACTTTCCAGCATTCATCATTAAACCAGGTATCCCAAAAGACTTTCTTTCCACTAATGCCATTTATTGGCCATTACTATTTGACACAACTATAGACATTCATTTGAAAAATAAACAAATATACCAAAATAGGTCATTATTTGAACATAAAGTAATACTGGTGAAAAATGAGGGATGGAAGAATGCTCAGAATGGTCCTATCCTAATCTACAGTTGGGATTTTGGTGACAATTGAACTGAACCTGTATTCCATAGAATTTAACAACTCGTTGAAGTTGAACAAAATTTTATCCTCTCTCAAGTGCATATCTGGAAAAACTTTTTGGAAGTATTGTATGATTCCTGTCATGTATAAAAAGGAGAATAGCAAGGCTATAATCTATTGTGTAGATTTATCTTACATGAGGACTGGTACAAAAACCCAAGAGTTTTGGGTACATTTACCCTTGTCCATAAAAGAAACATCTTCATTCACAACATGATTTTATTATCTGAAATATCCATAAATTTGGAAAGATGGCTATACGAGAGAGGTTTTTTTTATATAGAATACTGAAAATCAACGTTATGGAGAAGAAAGTGTCATAGTACATGTTAACCCTCCCCCACATTATCGGGGGGGGGTGACTTCCACAAAATCAATGAAAAATTAAGAATCTCCCACAGCAATGTAAGAATTGTGGGATGTTTTTGGTTAAAATTATTATATTTTGTTAAAATTACTAGACAATTGAAGATTTACACCATAAGTTAGCTTTTTTTGTAAAAATCTCCTATACGATACAGTTTCTCCCACATCAGCTTTTCTTAAGGTTAACAAGTATGAAACATGCCTAGAACATGTTTGTTTTCGGTCAGGAAATCTGTTCGTCCGACCGTCTGTCTGTCTACTGGGCTTCCTATCTTAAAAATACGTCGTCTTCTGTATACATGTGAGTGTTTAGACTATAGCTTAGTGTAAGTGTAAAATGACCACACGCTGCCAATATACAAAAGGAAAGCTTAGGTTCAATGATTTTGGGTGTTGTGACTGACTTGATCTGTTTAGAAGCTAAGGTATAAAAGGAGACGGAGAAAAAAATAAAAGTATTATTTCCTGCTATCAGCCAGAAAAAAAGGATAGGAAGGTAAGGAAAGTCTTAAATATATTTTTTTTTTACATTAAACATTGAGTTTATGGGGAAAGTAAAACTTTAACAGTTGCATTATTTAAGGTAGGCACACAAATGAGCTAGATAAAGTAATAAGAAAAGGCATTGTGATCACGCCAAAGTACGTTCACCCCGCCTCATTTTTGCGCCTGTCCCAAGTCAGGAATTTCTGGCCTCTGTATGTCTTGTTTCGTTATCACATTTAGTTTATATTTTTGTTATGTTTCTTGGATATATAGGTGCAACTCTTTCCCTGTAACTGTATATAATGATGTTTTGGACCAGCTGCAGTCTGCCCTGTGGTATCAGGGTTTCTTTGGCCTTCATTTAAGACCAATGCGTGGGTGACATTTCCACCCCAGTGGGGTTGTCTCTTTGACATATACACCATACCTATTCTCGTCGTATAATTCTTTGGTCTAACATAAGGCTCCATACCACAGATGCTCTGCGGTTGGTTTTGTGTCTTGACCCTATTTTTAAAAGCTGAAACACAGAAATTCGGTGAGAACAACGACGCCATTTTTTCCAATCGTAATGTTTATGAACAATTACATAATATACATGTATACGCACTGTGCTGTCATCTTTAAGTCATGTAATTGTCTCTATATGTTGTAAAAGTTAATTCAAAAAGGGAAAGGCTATTACTTGTACATTAATATGACGTCAATGAGATTTATAGTTGAATTCAACTTCAAAACGTCAATAACTTGAATTACCCTATAATTAAAAGTTTTCGGTTTCTAATCACAAATTTGTTCTTCGATCTTTGTATGGGAAATCAAATAAATCGAAATTTAAAGTATTAAAATAAAGTCAAACTCATTCACCGAACACTACAAATACACTTAAATACCGTCCGACGGAAGCAATTTACTTATAAAGTACGCCGCACTTTGTACCTTAAATTGCGGTTAAATGATCATTCAAGAGTGAAATCGACAAGTCATTATATTAAGTAAAATACATAATACGAAAACACGTCTATTACAAACAAATAAAATTGCTGTAAGTTCACTCTCCCAAATAAATCAACCGTGAAATGTCACACTATGATAGCATTGTTGTCAGCCACAGGGCGGTCACCTAGGTCCATCGTTCACGCTTCGTTAACTTTGATCCAGTCGAACCATTAATCTTTTTTGACCGACCCTTCCCCTTGGTAGCCTCAAGTTAGAGCTATGCATCACACTTGCAACTGAACGACGATAAATTTAGCATCCGATGTTTCTGGAAATATACTCTTTATTTGAACTACGTCACACAGATTTGTGATACATCATTGTTAATTAGGTAAGTTAATTAATTACCTTTAAATGACTCATTGGACAAAAACTGGTTTTATCTGTTTCTTTAGGGCAATAGAAATTTCTTAGCAAAATATATTGATTGTTTATTCATTTGATGGATGGGGATGCTTGTAGCATGAGGTTCTAGATCATGGTTGTTTTTGTACGAATTTCGAACATCTTTCAACAAGCATTTCAAAACCTTATAATAGGGGAACACTGAGTCCGGACTCACATCACAGTTTTGGAAATGATACCGCAGTATCACGTGCCCAGTATATATTGCTGTATTTTGGACAAATGCATTATAGTTCAGAATTTGTTTATGCCATGTCTCAATATATTTTGTAATTTAACTTAAGGTCCAGTTTGTATTAATAAAATACGTTGAAATCTACCAGAAGTACCAAATGCCCCCTCTTTAAAAAGGGGGGAGTGTGACAATCCCGTAAAGCTAATAAAAGTTTTAGTTCACAAAAGATATTGTATTCTACATCAATAGCATGAAATAAGGATTTTCTTTTATACAAAGGGCCATTCATGACACATTAAAATGTATCAGCATGCAAAATCTAGGTGAAGTATAGTTCATCGAAAGATCACATTTATAAACATGAAAATCGATACCAAAATGAATCTATTTTCTGATATTAATGAAGCACTGTATACGATTCAAACAGTACATTTTTCCAATACACGTGTGTTGACTAGAAATACACGTCAATATCACCACACACACACACTGATATCTCTAGAGAGAGGAGGAGAATGTGTAAAAAAGGGGTGCATATGGCAGCATCTGTACAAATTGTGTATTTGTCGTGTTGCTCTCATTCACCATGCATCTCTTCAACCTCCGATGTCCATCCAGAAACTCCGAGAATGTAGGGGCTGACTGGTCGAAAGTGGGAATCAAGACTGCGTAATACGATTGTTTTACCATCAACTAAACTTTCCGGTTATAAGGGCCCCCAATTGGATCTGACTATGCATTATCTCTTCCAATTGTACACGCTCACCATTTAAGTCTAAGATAACAATATCTTCGAGTATATGACCGGACTACACATTCCCTTTTTCACTACATTCTCCACATTTCACTAACTTAACCAAATAATTATGACAATCAGATAGAAAATATCAATATTCATAAAGCATGTTAAACTATGAAATACATCGATATGCCGGTAATACAAAAGATAACTGTCAAGATGGTGTCCGAGATGGGATGTAGATTACAAATATTTCCATGGCGATGGGTGGTAAACATCTCTGAATAAACAGTATTAAGCTGATAAAAATACTAGAAATTAGTCTGACTTGTTGGTTACTCCGATCTAAATAGCTTCTTGGAAGGGGGAAGGAATATTTTCGAAATTTTTAAGTTTCTTCAAATCTTTTAAACGTATGGGTGGAAGGGGAGTGGAATTGTTGATAATTCGAATGAATGAGATTCCAGCGCATAAAGTCTTATTTTCACTGTTATGCAAGGTTGTTACTGAGCTCTTTTTGAATCGGGTAACGATTGGGAGTGGCTGGTTTAGAGGAGAGGGCAAAATTGTTATCATGATAGGAAGAAGTCAGTATTATCAAAACACCGACTTTAAATTTTTTCAGTGTTCACCCAAAACTACGGCAACAGCTGTAGCCAAACGAGTAACAAGAACCAATTATACAGCTATAATAACAAATGCTCTTCGGCAGACTTGTAGTCTATACTCGTGGACATGATCCACAAATTTTGATAACACGAAGGTACTAAATCTATATATAGTCGGATTTTACGAATAATGTAAATTAATACGTGGTAATTACATAATTCAATTTGAACAAAACAAATTAGTTGGTCGAATTACAAACACATGTACAGTTTACCGCTGGGATCCGTTCAAATAATACAGTCTTGCGTAACGTTTGCAATTATTTACATGTAGATGTATTTTACTTTCAAGCAGAAAAATTTGTCTTGTCAGTGGTTATTTGTCAGCCAAAATCAAGTGACAAGAGACTTATGTTTTCTTCTGGTTTTCTTCCTTTCTCTCTCATTTCTTTCTTTGTTTTCTGTACTTATGAATGTGTCTCGAGGTATATATAGGTTTTAACTAAATAACAATGTTATATTATAGTCCTCCATTAAGTTCAGCAAATGGTCCTTGTACGTAACATTCATCGATTCGATGTAGAAATACGATACCGTGCACTTATTTTATCAACACTGCAATTGACCCAGACTTCAACCCTCAGCCCGCCACTCTTACAAGATAATTTACACGAAAAAGAATAACTTTATATACATTTAAGATATTTGCTACGTACAACCCTTATTGTACTTCCTAGAAATTTTTGCAGCATGAGAAGCAGGGCGCCCACAAATATTACACTGTTTACAATAAAATTATCGATATTAATAAAACAATTCCCATAATTGTGATATAAATAAGCCATGGCGTTGGTACGCTACATTATTAGTCGGTTTGGAATGTACTGTTTATATTCGATAATATCTGGGTCTGTGGGATTATCAGTCTCTGCATCATCATCTGAAGATAATCGCTTCGTATATAAATACTACTTATATTAGTTAAAGAAATTCGTGGGATGTGGTTATAGCAGGTGTTTATAACGCCTAGATATATCATGGTTTGAGATTGTGGTGTTTTGTAGGATATAGTATTCATTCCATGTAAGTTTTGTGATGTATTGATTTCATCCATTTTATTTCGAATTTCCTTTACAATACTCAATTTTTTTCACACAAAATGATGAATTATGGGATATTTGGAGACCGTGCAAGTAGTGACATGCGTATTCAGTCAATTTTGATATCCTCTCTAGTCTCCCCAATTATTTGAATTAAATCCTACCAAGTTCCACTTTTACCGGTTGGGAATATGGGGATATACATGTAGCTAAAGTATAAACTGGAGATGTCGAATCTAGCTACTGTAAACCAACAGTGGTTCTGTAGCATGTCAAGAGGGTTTGGGTGGAAACCCTCGTTTGCAGGAATGTTTTGTTAATTTTGTGTAAAATTTGGGCAAATACGAGCAAAAAATAGCCTGAACACCCTTTTTTCCAAAATTTGTGGATCCGTTCCAGGCGGTGAAGAGACGGTTTACTTCCTTTTCATACCTATTTTCACTTCATTGTTCTGACAAGTTTATTGATATGTTCAGCCTGGAGTGCACTCATAACTTAACTGACAGTGAATGATAACTATCCGAATTAGAATGCAAATCTTCATTAAAAGAAACATCAAATACTGACATGATGTTGCCTTGAGTTTGATTTTCGTAACCGGCGTGAACAGATAAAATTATGTTATATGACGATCCCCTCTTCTCTCCTCCGGGCTACTGATGACACATCGGCGTGTACACATAAATGTTTTAACAAATTCACTAACTCGACATTCTTTCCGCGTGGATACTAATGATATTTGACAGTGTTTGATTTTATGCTGGGTTTATTTTGTTCAACCTTCAGCATGGAGAGGTAATAGAAATATTTTGTACTTAAAAGAGTTTAATTTTGTTGAAAACCATTCTAATTTTTATTTGAAAGCTATGGAATTCATGGATGTTCGATCCGGTCAGTTAAAAGGTAGTTTAATTTCGGTATAAACGGGTTATTGCTTAAAAATGATTTTAAGAGGATTTGCTATTTGAAGTTTTCGCGTCGTTGATATCCCGATTTTGACAGGAAGTATTATCAATTCTATTGCCTCACGTGTTGTCAAGATAAGACAATACCGCATTTTGTTCTTTAAAACCAAATGGTTTTGCATGAAGTTTCACTCCTGATTTAGGTTTAATGCTGCGTTAAGTGTGTTTTTGCAATGTTTATCCGTTTCTTTTTCTGTTTCAGATTACAATATTTTGAGAAATGGCTCACCGGATTCCA
Organism: Perna viridis; assembly: GCA_037379345.1. NCBI lineage: Eukaryota > Metazoa > Mollusca > Bivalvia > Mytilida > Mytilidae > Perna > Perna viridis. The sequence goes on along the minus strand of CM074518.1, from coordinate 43,269,231 downwards.
ATCCAACAAGACAATTTGAGCTTCCAAGAACGACAAGGTAAAATCTGGGAAGACATGGAAAGAGATATGGAAATGAGAAGAAAAGAGTGGGAATCAGACATTGAGAGAATGAGGGGAGATTTCTTTAACTTGAGGCCTTGTGATGATTTGGACAGTGGTTTTGATTCTTTTAATGATAAATTCCGCTTCAAAGACCCTGGTATCGATGATGCAAAGTCAGTCATCGAGAAAGACCAGAATGGTCGTCCAGTATTTAGAGCGAGGTTCAATGTGAAGGAATACCAACCAGAAGAGGTTAACGTTAAGATGGACGGCGATAGGATCATAGTTCACGCTTCGCATCAGGAAAAAGACGGGACCAAATCAGTGAGTCGTGAATTTAGCCGTGAAGTTAACATTCCACGGGAAGTAGATCCTGTCAATTTACAGTGTACGATTTCTTCCGATGGTATTCTGTCGCTTGAAGCTCCGTTACCGACACCAGGATATCCACAAGTTATGGATAATCCAAGACCCGTAGCTTCGCATAGAATAATTCCCCAAACTACAGCAAACATTGCGAGTACACCACCTAGAAACACACCTCCACCGGGAACGACATCTCCGGCTTCTACACATACGTCATCATATACGACGTTCATGTCACCGAAGGGTGCAGCTCCTCCGTATTCAAGTACACAGCATACGATGTCAAGCCCTTTGAATTCAACCCCGAAACAATACAGTACGCAAACATCAAATACATCAGTTTCTTCATCCAAATATGATACTCGAAATAGCGTTGATTCTGCACCTGCTACGATCGAATCCGAGAAAAAGTTTCGTGTTGAAGTTGATATTGAGGATTTCAGTCCGGAGGAATTATCTGTGAAAACTATTGATAAAAAGTTAGTGATTACCGCAAGCAGAATGGAACGTATTGGAAGTAGGACATCAACAAAGGAGCTTAACCGTGAATTTCACTTGCCCGACACTGTAGACCCAATGGCTGTGAAAGCCTTCTTTTCAGATGCAGGCAAAATGATTATTGAAGCTCCATATATGAGACCAATCACCGTTGGGCACTATTCTGCACACGAAGGAAGCCCTCTGTCGGGAAGGTGAAAATAGACCTTTAAAATGATAATTTGCAAATTTGATATTAAACGTGTTTTCTGCTTTTATCATGCATCATGTTGATAACAGTTTGTTTTAACAGTTTCATTCTTCTGGTGTCATATATTCATTTGTTATTGTTTAGCAATGGATTTACACCAGGATTTCGTAGCTAGATGTGGATAGCAAAATGACACTCGTGAATATTGTGCACACTTAAAACATGTCCGACCCATTTACATTAGTAACTTGATGGTTAAGTTAAAAATGAAGGTTTGGTCTTTTAGTATATGGTGTATGAACGTGAACTGATAGGGAAGGTCGATCATCGGTTTATACGGAACGTTACGCCTTTCATGGCCGGTAGCTATACGGTATTCAATAAATAATTCATAATGTTGAGATTGTATCATTTTGTTTTCCTTGGAAGTTAGGCTATCGTTTATGGTCATTGATCAACTGAATAGCCTTATTAGGACCTTAAAATAGAATTTGATGGAACGGCTATGAATAAATTAAACCTGAAAGCAGACCATTTCAAAACTATAATGGAAACTCATTAGTCTGAATATTGGTTATTTTTGTTGTTTCGTATAAACTTGAAGAAAAACCAATAAAAGATATTCTGATGACAGTGCGGATCCAGAGTTTTAGGTAAGGGGGTGGGGCCCAAAAACAACTTCTTGACAGGATCACCGGTGAGGATCACGAAGTGATCCGAATTTGTTAGGGGTGGGAAATTTGGAAAAAATTTAAAATATTAAACCTGAAATCCTGCATTCAGAGGGTATCCTTAACAGTTTTTCAACAATTTTTTAAAATCGCAATTTTCTAAGGGGGGAACCCCCCGGATTCCCCATCGGGTGAAATCTTCGCATTTAGGGAAATATACTAGTCGGTTGCTATTACTAGAACTATGTGGTTTAATGTGAGAGCGTGATTCACCTGTAGTAAAAACCTGCCCCAAACAAGCCTCTTGGTGACAATTCGGTGTCAAACCGATTCAATCACCTAGAGTACTAGTTCTTAAACATGTCGAATAAGTGGCAATATAAATCTATTGTACTTACTACAACATAGGTACCCAAACCTACCACACTCCCCTCCTTAAAAGTCCCCATTCTAAGGGAAGTATAATTTCCCAAACCCAGTGGATCAGAAAGAAAAAAAATGTCAAGTTAATTGCTTGATTTCTTTCTACTGAGGTAGATGTTAAAACAAATAGTCATATTTCGTTCACAACTAATCGGTGCTCTAACAAAATAATGACTGGGAAAAGTCTGGTCTAAATTTACAATAAAACAAATCCCAGATAAATATACCTTCAAGTAATAGCTCCTTTTCCTCATAAACAAAGTGGTAGTCGCCTTTTAGAGGTCGTAAATGGAATGGAGAGAAATGTTGCGTGTACATAGTAATGCTTTTTAAAAGAATATATTTACAGCTGCTCTGTGCTTACTTGTATAGTGGTTTATTTGAACAATAACAATTAACATTTGTTGAGTAGTTTGCCAAGAACATTTGTTACTAGGACGCGGTGTGTAGATTGTTTCAAGGGAAACCTATGCAGTACTGAAAATTAAGCTACTTGAACACCTTTTGGCGAAGATCTTTCTTTTTTATCTCAGAAACATACCTACACATATCTTTCACAAAGCAAGAAATCAAACTCATATTTTGGAAATCAAGGAAAACGGATATATCTGTGCTTGCTAAATATTTGGTCAGTTCATATTCACCAAGTGCACCGTAAGGGTAGCCGGCATTTGCACTCGCCGTGACGAGTGGTAATAAACTATATATAGGTCTTTAATAACCTTCAAAAATATTTTCTAAAAGCGGAAGATTTTCCTGTCTTTTTTGCCCCATGCATGTGTTATGTGCAACAGATCTTAGGGAGCAACCATATGTTTTTAGGGGGGGTAGATATTGTATGGTTAAAAAACAACTGGGTAAAAAAAGCAGAATGCAAGTCATAGTGAAAAATCTAGACAGGCTAGAGTAAAACATTAAAAAGACAGGTCAGATATTGTACTAAAAAATCTAGGATACAAAATTTAAAACTTAGTCTAGCTCCACCCCACCTCACTAGAAATTAAATGGTAGCTCCATTATTTGAACTTCATTCCTACTTCACAACCGTAGTTCAGATAGGTCCAATTATGTGTTTGTATTGATAATACAATACATATTTGTTACCTCATTGTGTGTTTATATGAGGTTGTTAATTGAAACAAAGTAATAGCGTTGTAATTTGTAAAGGTCACTATAGATGATGCATGCAGGGTACATGTATCTTAATACACATGCACTGAATACTCAGAAAGTGTCCAAGAAAGCAGGAAGAAACAGTTTTATATATATATATATATATATATATATATATATATAAAGAGATGAAATAGTAAGTACGGCTTTTTTATGTAACCATGTAACTTAGTGTAACCACACGTATTTAAATTTGGGGGTTACATATTATGATTGTGCACACATTTCTTGTCATATATGTGACACTTTTTCGTGATATTCCCTACCCTGAAAGATGCACATAATGTTACCAATGGACTTTATCACATATTCGAGGTAAATTTGTTTTGACAGGATTTGAAATGATATTTATGATTTTTTTAGCTGATAATTAAATTTAGATGGGAGAATTTCCGAATGCGGCTAAATCTCCCGCTGTATGACACGGACACGTAAGCAGGGGATTGTTGTAGAAATTTATGATGAAATATCGGTGTTTTGAAATATCAAGAGACTCCCGTCGAAATCAGGAGACTTAACACCTATGCTATACATGATTTCACTCATCTTTAATTCTATAATTTTATATGAGACAATATGTGAAGGGTTCCAGTTTTTGTAAGACCTCAAAACATGAGGAGAAATGATATGGTGTATGTGTCAAAGAGACAACAATCCCACATGGATTACAAATTTCAGCTGCAGTTCACCCATGGGTCTTCAATGAACAACGAAGAAACCCTCTCACAACTGGGCAGGCTGCAGCTGACCCGAAAACAACATATATACACAGGTACAGTGAAATATTTGCCTCTATATAAACCAGCAACATGAAGTAAACTGAAAGAATTGCGGTCGTATAAAGGTATGGCGCTGTAGTCGTTACGGCGTCATGTGCAGTATCCGACGCCCGCCGTCAATTAGGTTAGTGGACAATAATCTAGGTACAGGTATATATTGATCTAAAAATTCTACATTAGAAGGTGCTATTCTACAAAAGAAGTGCTAATGTTGATTTTAAGGAATTTTAAGTTGAACTGGGACCGAAAGGGGACTAGAAACAAACATTTACCTGGTTTCCGGGTAATAACATATTGATAAGTCAATGTATTCATGATCATAGCAATAGCACAGAAAAAAAACCTTAATCATCGGAACGCGATCCTTATTCTGCAAAAATGGCTGTAGATGGGCCAGATGTACTGTTTCGGCAAGCGTCCTTATGTTTTGCGACAAGCTATCGCAGAGAACTTCTCGGGACTTCAATCTCAATAAACATAACCCTGCCAACAAAAGAATATTTGTTATAGTGTCGTAAGTGAGCCTTAACGTTAACTTTCCATTACCAGCAGAAAAGTGTGGAATAGAAAATGAAAAAATTACAGTAAGTAAAGAAAAGTCATACCATTTTTCGTAAGTTAAGTACCATTCTGTATAAGAGTAATCAAGGGAACCAAGGTTATAGCGGTAATCAAAAGAATGTAATCCAGGGACAAAGACCAGACATGGAAAACAGCCATGCACAACAAAAAACATAAAGTAACTAAAATCATACATACAAAGTAACAAAAGTAAATGAGCAATAGTGCATTTAACCTAAATTTGACCTACCAATATCTTTAAAAGGTAAACTTTACAAACGATTTGACAGTGATTTCTTGAGGTATAAATACTTGGATAATGCAATAAAATCTCTGCCAAGTTTGCGTCGTGCCCTCCGCGGAATTCGAACTCGTACCGCAAATTTGGCAGTTCTAACATCGTTGCGAATTGTTCAGACCCTTCCTTCTATCTAGATAGACACACACACACACACACACACACACACACACATTTTCCCTAATTCTTAGACGGAGAAGTCGCCAGTTTTCGTCTTTTATTCATTTGAAATAGTAGTTAACGGCGCAAAACAGACCTATTTTCTGTGAAATAAAAAAGAAATACGAAGGAGAAAAAAAAAGAGATTCTAAAACTATACATTGCGTGTTTACAACGGGAAATGAATTATAGGTCTGTAAGCCAAATACTGTTTTCTCATTTTTTTTTTTTTTTTTTTTGCAAAGACTGACTTCTATTATTGTGGTCACAAGTCGACAAGAACGGAGCTTCAACTCCGACTTATGAAATGTCCACCTGATTAAAAAACATGTTGTAAATACTTGTACAAAGTACAAGAATTTTTGTAGCCAAACCACAGACGGAATACGGAATGCACTATTAATATACATTTTACATGTCAAAATGAAATGATACTTAGGCTTTTTTTTGGTCCAACACAAAAATGATTGTGTATTACTCATTAGTATATACATGTATATGTAAGGAATTCAGAGAAATGCACATGTTATCGGCCCTCTTTTTTAAACATCTATGTTTTCCAGAGTATGATCAAGTTGATTTGCTACGTATACTATAATGGTGGGATTGCACTCTCCAGATAATTTATCTTACAAACGTTACGCTACCAATATCCATTAAAATAAAAAAATAAAAACGAAAACGTCATGAAAACCAGTGGCGGAACCACAAAATCACCTAATCATCTAGTAACCCCCCCCCCTCCGCCAAAAAAAAAAAAAGAAAAAGAAAAAGAAGAAGAAAAAATTCTTAATAAACACCTTTTAATAGACCCATTTACACACATAATAATAAGCTATTTTAATTTTTTGCAAATTGATAAATTGATCCCAACATTCCCTTATGGATTTGCAGGATGAAAAATGGAATATTCCGCATTTCAGTAAACTGACTATCTAGCTGTTTGTTTTGTTTTTGTTAATATATTTCGAGGAGATGTTATTTGGGAAGCTGTTTAGGTTAAGACGAAGTGGACTTGGAATGAAGTTATATAGGCTTTCCAGTATCGTATATTTTTCTGGGTACGAAGTACAAGTATACATACGCTAGCGCTGTACTCTGGCGGGAAAATTTCATTTTTTTATTTCAGAAGGTTGCACATGCGTTTATTACATTTTTTAAGGAAAAATGCTGGAGTAGCCATGTGGGTACCCCTGAGATTTCCAGTTTTACTGACTAATTGAGGAAGTGTTATGAATACACATAGCAAGCTTAGATCCGAAAATATCATTCACTGTCTTCATTTGAACTAATCGATGTATACAAAATATTTATAAAAAAAGAAATGAATAAAAAAAAAGAAGGGGAAAAATCGAGGAGTTAAATGTAAATCCTTGGAAAAATCCAGAAAAAAAGCTAAAACGCCTAGAAGAACCGAATAAAATTCCATGTATAATCAATGAAAAAAATTGGTAAAAGCAACTAGAAACAAAAATAATTTAAGTTTCTATATGATAGCAATTTTGTGATGATGAAAGTGTGAAGGAATTTTTTGTCCGTTCAAAAATGTTATGTTACATTTTGGTTATTAGTTCAGTCATAATCATATTTAGCGAAGTTTCACTCCCCAACATCTAAACTACCCTAAATAACAACAAAGAAATGACAATTAATAATTTTGCGCTTTTTATAATGTCTGTAGAAAACATAGCGACATAACAGTAAGGTAAGTAATAAATCAGTTTCTATGAAGTGTAAATGCGCTGGTAAGATGTTTTATTATTAATATATGGTTTCCCTATATTATTGAACAGAGTAAAGACAGTAAAAAGTCAGTTTGATTCTACATATGTATCGACTATTTCTAGTTTTGAATAGTTATTGATATTTTTAGGCTTTGCAACTGTACATGTACTTCTTTTTTTTTGCTTTTGTACATGTACATGTATATATTAGTACGTGTATACGTATAAAGTGCTACATAAAAAAATGCAGCAATAATTTTATAGCAAAACAATGTAAATTAAACAAGAAAAAGTAGTTCAACTGCAAGTAATGAGTGTATAACAAGATTTTCTTTTTATGTATAAGTGAAATCTTTAGACAGAATGATCACATACCAGAAGGTCTACACAGATCATGTGCGGTCTAGTACCTTTATGAGCCAGTTGACTGTACTGTGGAGAAATCAGTTGATGTGTGATGCTGAAATTATCACTGGCAGTACAGTAACAAAGGTAATGAAAAAAAATATTTGGGTCCTGTTATTGTATCCCTTCGCTGGTCAGTGTCAAAAGAGATGGCAGTGTCAAATTGTAGATGGCTAACACATGTAAATGGCATACATTTTACATTGTATATCAATTCTTTAGATATAGAATATTTTGTAATTTTTACATCATGCATATAATTCTCTCAATGAATTTTTTTTCAAGCTACTCTTATAAAAAAGGTAAAATTAAGTCTGAACTGCAGAATTATATGTACATTTACAAATGTACATTCATTTGCAAAATAAAGTCAAACATTCTGAATGACAAAAGAAACCTCAACTTTTCAAAGTACACAAACATGTATGTGCTTCTGTGTAGAAAAAAGTTCCATACTTTCAAATCTATTCTTTGAATTGAATAAATTTCTAATGGCTTACTTTCCAAACTTATTCTGAATTGAAAATGAAGTAAACTATGTTGATGTTATGGTTGTATGGTCTACATGTATCTCAAAAAAGAGGAAAATTAGGAAAAAGACTATTGGATGTGAACTAGTAAAAATATTAATTTCTACTTTCACTATTGATTAATAGGAAAAACTGTGCTTTTTTAACTTATATATGAATAGAATAGAATTTTGTATTGATACCGATCATCGGCCCATAAAGGGCATGTTACACAAATGATTACAAAATTATATAATAACTTAGCTGATATTCATGTATGTAAAAATAGCAAGAAAGTATCAATGAAGAATAAGGACTAATGCACATATTTAAACATAAAAAAAGTTGTTTAACATAAAGTTTTCCTCATTTCAAAACTTTTATGGCAAAAATCTGCTCAAGTGTTACAAGGTTCACTATTGTCACATGAAGGTAGCAAAATGAATTTATTTTCTAGATCGTAATGTTCATATATATGTAACCTTTGAACATGCAAAATGGCTTGCACTCAGTGTAATTCAACAGTCTAACTTACAACTTCAGTATTTTGGATACATGTTGCAAATAGGCTAGACATTGGACAAATACTGTAAGTCATGGCCTGTCAGATAGGAATAAATTTGTTCAATTCTATATACATGATATAAGAATAGTTTTTGTTTCGTTATGGTACACCTGTAATAATTCCATTTATTTTAAAAATAAGCAGATTTATTTCATTATGGGTTTTCCCTTAATTTTTTAAATCCTTGATAAATGTACAACGTTTGATGGTACTTGATCAATGTGATCCCAATATTTGTAAAATAAAGATACATAAACAATTTGAAAATTAGAAAAAGTCAACAGATATAGCAAGCTAGGCTTGTTGGGAAGAAAAATAACTGAAAACAATATTATTTAAATATTGTGAATTTCGATGCATTTCATGGAGTAACTTCTTGTCAGCCACCATCATGCAGCATTAAAAACAAAACGTTGGAGGATTGATATTAAAAATGAATACTAAGTAGTGCACAAGAAGTACTAGTAACAACATGAATCGAAATAAAAACCAGGTCAAGCACCAAGAAATTTTAGCATGTGCAATATAAGGAATGAGGCATTATTGTTTTAGTGGTTTGAATTTTGTGATACTGCAGATTTTTGTAAGCAATCAATGAATGTGTAATCAAGGGAACCCAGGTTATAGCGGTAATCAAAGAATAATCAAGGAAACCAAGGTTATAGCGGTAATCAAGTGAACCAAGGTTATAGCTGTAATCAAAGAGTAATCAAGGGAACCAAGGTTATAGCTGTAATCAAAAGAATGTAATCCAGGGACAAAGACCAGACATTGAAAACAGACATATACAACAAAGAACATGAAGTAACTAAAATCATACATACAAAGTAACAAGAGCAAATGATAGAATTCAGATAAAAAAAGTCTGACTGCTGGGCTACCAGATAAAAATGAGAGATTTTCTACACTCAGGGACTGATGATGTGACATGTAACATTGATAACATTGTAACAAGTGAATGTCTGGACTATAGCCAAAATAAGTACAATAAAAATTTTCACCAAACATGACTAGAAATTTTTTACACAATCCACAAGGAACTGGGGGTTAAACCGTAGTTCCATAGAATTATAGTTTTATAGATTTTTTTTTTTATCAAATTGATTTGGTTGTAACATGTACATGTAATAAACCATCACTTTAATAGCCGTTATGTACATGGGTCAGCTAAGGTTCAAATGCCAAATAATTGGAATATGTTTGTACTTGATTATGGTAAAAAAAAAGTTTAGAAACTTTCAAAGTAAAGCCAAGGGTACATGTAAACAAGTAAATAAAAACAACCTAATACTTATAAAAAATGGAATTTCAAAAAGTTTCCACAGACCAAAAAAAAAGACACAGAAAGCAGACAAGTACAATTTAGTGACAGTAGATAGACTAACTTATTACAATGAGAAATGATCCAGTTCCATCTGTACTGTAGTGGCAAGCATTGTGTCCAGGCGAGTAGCTGCCGTTAGGCAAAAAAGCTTTTGCCTGCACTTAATTTTACCAATTTTTTTTATAGATAAAATACATCCAGGAGAGGCATAAATGATGCTCTAAAACGCTATCTCTGCAGAGCTTCGGGGGAGGGGGGCTTTGCCGTAATTTTGCCTACACTTCAATTTGGCCTCAGCTATGCACCTGGTGTCCAATGAAAACATACATAAAAATAGGAGATGTGGTATGATTGCCAATGAGACAGTCATTCACCAAAAATCAAGTAATACCAAAAAATATGTTCTGTTTATATATGTATGGTCTTGTTAATTTTAGTGTTGATACAATGGATTCAATTTAAGGTATCTCTTAAAGACAAAAATATAATTAACTTTTAAAATGGATTTGTTGGCAATCAAGTGCATCTTTTGAGTTTTTTTGTAAATTGTAAATGCATTTTAGTCAAAATTCTAGATCTGTGCATAAGTACTCCCTTGACACATATTTACTTTTAGTTTAAATAACCCACTTTTATCTGAGACGATCTAAGTTGATGTATACTTGTTTTTAAGAAGTCTTGATGTATGTCTCTATGTATAAAAGTAATGTACTTCTCTTTCAAAGAATCAGGCAAATATATATAAGGTGATGCACATGAAAAAAGATGCAGAGATTCTATTGCATGATCCAAGATTCATACATGTACCTTATAAGCTTCAGAGAAAATTGCCCCCCACTTTTACCCTATATAACCAGTAAAAAATATGTAGGTCACAGATGCTTCAGAATAAATTCAAATAGCTTGTCGTTTGTTAACTAGATGTATTGAATATATTCGAGGCAAAAAGTCCAAAATGACAAAAATTATGTGCCACCTATTGCCTGATTCTTACACAGAATGGTACTTACAGAAAATGTCCATATCTAAGTTGTAAACTCCTTGAAATCAACTTGAAAATTGTTTTTCTGAGCCATCCAATGCCATTTAAAAAAATGTTAATACTATAAAACATGCATATGATATAAACATTAGTGAAACAAAATTCCTTGGGGAAAAATAAGTTGTCCACCTTTATTTTTGGATCTGCCTGATTTTTACATGGACACCTGTAACTGCTAACAAAAAGGAAAGATATTGAGTATCGGTTTTGTATTTTGAGCAAAGTTACAAAAATATTCTCTGAAATTAGAAGACAGAATTCTATGAAAGTTGTATGGTTGCTCCTTTGGGTATCTTTCACATTATTAATGTCAGGATTAATTTTTGATCTGTGAAAAAAAATGGTGTCGTTTCTAAAAATTAAAAAACAGCGTTCTGACACCTGTTTCTCAATAACCGTTACAGAGGAGAAAACAAATGCTTCTTTTTTCTCAGCTAGATGAGATCTGCCTTCCCTGAAACCTGCAAAATGATTCAAAGACCCATTTAAGAGTTATTGTCCCTTTTCTGCAATTTTTAGCTTTTTTGCTGTTTTTAGTTGTTACTAAACTATACTTAGATTCAAAAGAAAAATTGCATTAATATAAAGTTGACAAGGTATTCCATATATCAAAATTTCCCTGATTATATATTTTTTGTTTTTGTTTTAGTTTTGGTGGGAATGGCTACATATACATGTATGACGTTTTCTATTTAAGGCTCATCGTTTGGTACTGGTTGCTTCCTGTGGTATTTGGCATTCGTTTGATGAAACCGCAACTGGATCAGTTCTTGAGGTTGTGTTGCCTAAAGACATCTCATCAGCCAGTGTCAACACATTTTTAGAATTTCTGTACGAAGGTCACATGATTCTTTCAGAGGATAATGTAGGAGAGATTGAAAAAATTGCCCGGTTATTGAATGTAGATATTGTCTTGAACTGTTGCCACGATTTTAGAAAGACAATAAAATCTGATGAAAAATTAAAGGAATTTGATTTCCGATTTCAAGATCTGCGTACTGTGAACCATATTAGGTCTACAACGCTTGTAAAAACTGTATCCGAAGGTGCCTCATCGGGAACATCATCAGATAAAAGACAAATATCTGAAACATCTGATTCTTCTAATGATAGAAGGTCTTCTGATATCCCTCCTCGAATTCATGAAGGCAGATCGCAGCATTCAGAATCCTTATCATATTCATCATCAACGCCCTCTGATTTACATAGACAAAGATTAAAATTTCAGAAACAGAATCAAAATCATATTAATACTGAAGTGCATGAGAACTCTAGTCAAATAAAGTCATCACACAGTATCGTAGATCTCACAAATGAAGCCAGCATTCATAACAAATCACCTCGATTAAGCAATGATTCGGTGCCATATCAAAGACAATTCTGTGATTCAAGTAGGATCAAGTCACCTCGATCTAGTATTGAATCAGTTTCTTATCAAAGGCAAGACAGTCATCAAAATGAAACCATATCAAATGAGGACTTTCAAGTCATGTCGATATCTCCTCCAAGGCAACACTTGCCTAGTAATATTGTCTCCAATGGTAGCATGCAACTGTCAGAAATGTATAAAAGACAACAATCTGGTATGAGTCGTCCTAGGTCTACAGACTCATATCCTAGTGGTGGGAGAAATTTAATTGAAATGGCACAAAATGCAAATTACAGCCGTTCAGTATCCGATGAGGGCCTTGATAACAGCCAGAACAAAAATAAGTCCACTGAAAGTTTAGGGTTCCCTTTACCCAGCATCTCAGCAGGTTTGTGGGACAAGACATTAATGCAGTATAATGCATCGCAGGAATACTTCAAAGCATATTATGATGGTGCTTTTGGTGCCTTGTATGCAAAAGCCAATGAGCCTCGAGCTGACGAGAGTACAATGGATATGTCTCACTCTAGTGATCAGCAAGGTTCAGAAGATGGAAGGTAATTCATGAGTATGATGTACCTGTGTGCGTTTTGTGTTACTACTTTGTGTGTTGATGTTGTCTTTTGTAAGTACTTGTTTCTGTTTCAATCTACATGTGATTTACCCTTTCAAGTATACAAAGTTACATCCCCTTACAAGAGTCAATTTATTTACATTACTTCGAAGGTACATATAGTCGTGCTTATCAATATAAATCTCCTCCGCAGACCTATAACCACTTCCTGATTTACTATGTTTCACTCTGCTATAGTTTACAGGATGAGTGGCATTGGTGTAAAGTTCTGAAATAGCAAATATACCCATATTGTAGGAGATTGTATCAATTCTCATGCTATTTGGCCAAATTCAAATTTTTACTTTCTCAAGGGAAAAATTATTGTAACTACTCCTACATAAAGGCGTATGTAAATTGATGAGACTAAAAAGTAATAGTTTAGTTTCTGACTACCAGCAAGAGCAACATAGGGTAGATATGTAGGGAGTTTATTTTAGTTTTCAAGAACCAAGGTTCTAGCAGTAATCAAAAGAATGTAATCAACAAACAAAGTAACAAAAGCAAATGAGCAATTCAGACTCCACTAAAAACTGGGAGCATGGACCAGCTGCACTAGTAGGGTAAGCGTCCTCTGCTTTTCTAGAAACACCTGCAGAGTTGCTCATATAAAATCAAGTCCGGGGTAGACAAAAGAGTTCATGGGGGAACAATTTAGACTTAAAGGGTTATTGAGCTTAAGTGGCTATAAAATTTTTACGATAGGCACAACAAAATGGGGTAGGTAGGATAGCCGGAAATAGACATATTTTTGTTTTGGCCTAATGAAAATAATTAACATGCATTGAATTATCATTAACATCTTTTTGTTTATTTTTTCTCCCAGGACAAATTTTGAAGCTGGTCAGATAGATCTGTCTGCAGTAAAGATAGAGAATTGTGATGAGCCTTTAGACCTTCATGTTGAAGGCATCAGTAATGCAGAGACAGGTATGTTTAATATATGGCAACTTGTCTAAATGAACCTTTTGGACCATAAGGTCTTGTTCCCACTATTGAATGTGCAGCCCGACTAGTATTCATGTTTTTATACTAGTCTGGCTGCATATTTGGTAGTGTTTGGATTAAAGGGTTTGTTAGGTTAAGGTGAATGATTGGTTTACACAGGTTCCAATCAAATTGAATCAGAAATGAAGAAGAGTAAGAGAGGGAACCAAGGTTATAGCGGTAATCAAAAATATTCAAAGGAACTTCAGAAAATATCTGGTTTGACAATATTTCTGGTATAGTCCTGTTTTACTATACATTTTTTTTCATAGATATATTCTTATACTGTAATCCTTCCACATGTAGTAGGATAACTAAAAGGTTTTTCATTGTTTTCCATAATTTCATTTCTGAGTTTGGTGACTTTTAGGTCCCAACAATGGGGATTGGTACATGTTCCATGCCTCATTGGCTTTCTTGTTATAAAGGACAAAGTTTTCAGTCATAACAGTATTTATTCATAGCTTGGAAGCACTGAGAGCCTGATTTCAATCTGACTGGAAGTCGCTCCCATACAAAGTTTGGTATTTTCATATCTTCTTCACAAAAAAAGCCTTCAACAGTTATTTAAGATCATTTGCTTTTTTTCGTTCCTAACATTCCCGGTCTCACTAATTAGCAACAAGAAGTGGCAAGAACCATCAAGAGACAAGAAGAAAAAGATTTTTAAATATATATACATATTCAACTTTGTTTTCAGTTGGCCTGAATTTCAAGCAAAGTGATACTAATCACACTGTATACTCTCTTTTTTTTTAGGTTCACTATCAACCCATTTTCACACCCCTGATATACATGTAACAGATACCAGTATTAATACATCACTAGAATCACACACTGCCCAACCAACTACATCTCTTTCAAATCAAGGTCTAGCGATTTCAACCAATCAAAATGATCCTAACAAACGTCAGACGAGTCTGCAGTCATACCCACCACCAGCAACAGCCAGAAAAAAGCCAGTGACTATGTCTTCCAACATCCAGAAAATTATTCAAAACCTTCAGTTGAACAGACGAGCCTTGGCGAGCCCAGCGTCATTAAATTCTTTAGCTGTTGGAAACCACCGTCCTGTTAGAATGCCTGGGAAAAACAACTATAAAGTGTGCTCGTTATGTTATAGCAACAAAATCAGAACAAAATCTGGATATTATGTGTACAGTTATTATAAATGTTCAATTTGTGATGTTCCCCTGTGTATTGGGAGACGGAAATGTTTCGTGGAATATCATAAAATGTCTGGGGCAAATAATGCATGTGTATCTACAGAGTTAGATTCAAACCATGGTCATGATTAGTTGTTAATGAACATGACTTATTTTTGTCAGGCCACTCAAAATTATTAACTTATTGTTTGAACCTATCTAAATTTACTTTGAATTCCTCACTGAACACTTGCAGTGGTGGATCTAGATATTTGTGGAAGGGTACAGATTAACAAACTCCAAAACCCTCCTCTGGATCCATCACTGACTTATCCACATCTTTATATTGTGGTAATAAATTTCAAGAAAAAATATTTTCCCTGTAATATTCCTTTCTTCTGTTTCCTTTTTTATAACAAAAAATTAAAAACTATCAAAGAAAAAAAAGAAATAAAATAACAGCTACCATAGATAGCCTTAGTAAAGTTTTGTTTAAGTAGCACTCCAGCTAAGGATCATGCAAAATGTGATTCAAGGGTAAAAAGCCTACATATATTTAACATTTTCATATAACCCGTACTCTTAGGTCATAAAAATTATATAGAACACACTGTAGATTTCAAAATCAAGGGAGACAAATCTGTAAATGATGCTCAAATACAATAGAATCTACTGGATTTTCAATGTTTATTATCTCCTAAGAGCAGGCAGATTTGATTGAATAATTATGCATTTCATAGTATAGAGCCATAAAACAACTTAATTACAAAAACAAAAATATGTAGCCTTTTTTGGGGTATATGACGGTTTTCAGATTTTGCATGATTCGTACAAAGACAGCTACTTAAAAAGAAATTCAGTGATATCAATCTCTCTATTTGAACAAGAAATATATACTGTTAAGCAACTTCTGCAAGTGATTTATTTTTGCAAATATTGAGCAATATAATTTCTAAAAAAAAAATAATGAATCTCGCAAAATAAGTCTTTTATTATGGAATACATGTTGAACTGCATATAAGTAACGAAATTAAATTGATATCTTTAAAGGCAAAAATAAGTATGCACAATTATAAGTAGGTTTACAAAACAAATATAATTAGGAGTGGACTAAATGAGAAAAAAAGCTAGATCTGAAACATTATTACATGTATCTGTTTAAAAATTAAAATTAAAAAAAAATATCCTTACATTTTGCTGTAAGCCTTCAAAATATAGTAAAACTTATCCTGACCAAACTCCTTTTGGACTTTTGAGTTTGTCTGCTTTAGACAGGTGTGCTGTTTAACCAGGTATTTAAACTGATGTAAAATGACTTTAGTGACTCTTTTAGAGAGGTTTTCAGCTTCTTTGTAGTATATTACTAAATACAGCTTCACCTAAGAATCATGCTGAGGTTTATAATATCATGTTTTTGTCAACTTTCATATTAGTGTGAAAGAAGATTGTAGGATATCAATTTCTTCGTACTTTTTTGTTTTTGATATTAATATAAAAAGTTACAGTTAGAAAACAGTGCTTTTCTAGGCCTTCCCCCTAATTTTTTTCTCAGTTTCCTTGTTGAAATTTTTTTTTGAAAATTAGAGATGTCCAGCGATTTTTTTCAAACCACAGAAATAGTGGCTCATAAATAATTTAAGTCCCTTCAGTATTCAGTATTATATTGGCATCTATCGTGTGCTGATGATGAAACGAGAACCAATAAAAGTATTGGAGAAATGAGGGAAAACATTGGTTCAATAATCTGTAATGGGAAAACTTAGCTACATGTACTACTCCTGGTGGTATTTTCACCAAACACGTGGCTTTTTAAAGGATATAAGGTTGTTTTAAACTTGGCAAAATGTATTAGCTTTCAGTTTTTTTCTGTAAAATTGCATGGTTTTTAGGTGGAACCCTACTTAAATACACAGAATCGTCAAACCACTTTTTATATCCCCCATAACACGAAGTGGCAAGGTATTATGTGATGCCCTCCGCAAAGTTGCGTGTTCGTTCGTCTGTCCCTTTACGGTTTCTAGTTGATAACGTGAGATAAGATCTATTAATGTTTTTGAAAATTTGTACAGTTGTTAAGTACCATAAAGTGAATTTTTTTTCGAGTAAGACCATTTTGAACTTTTTGCCATCCCCTTTTTAGCTCACCTGGCTTAAATGTCAAAAACACCAGGCATTCATATATGAAAAACCTGTGTCCCATTATAGATGGGGGCCTGTTTCTTCATGCTTATGATGTCAACAGTAAAACATGCAGACAGCTAATTCTGAGACTACTCAAGTCATTGGGGGTGTGATTTTTTTTTCTAAATAATTTGGAACCAACTTTTCTTCATACAAAAAAATCCATAGCCTCTCACTTGAAATCAAATTCTTCAGGCAAAATAAAATCCATAGCTTCTCACTCGAAATTAATTTGGCTAGGGGAAAAATAGTTAGCCCATTCTCGGAATAACCTGGGAAACAATAATTTTGGTCTTCGGTATGGAAATACTCCGAATACTGGCTTGTTCATGATTTTACAAATAGTAAACAAACCTTGTTGTTCAGCTAAGATTACAAATGTGAATAGCACCACACAAACATACGAACAGAAACGAAAGAAAAATGAAAAAAAAACATGGGTCTATTTGCCGTGATGCTGGGTTTATGTAAGTAAAGTGTATAAATTTTTCGACACAGATTTTGTGTTAGAATTTTTAATTGTTTTGAGGGTGTTTTCCTAGTTTCATATCGTATTTATATGTGAAACATCAACCAAAATCGCTTACAAACGTATTCTTCATCTACATAAACCCACACATCAACTTGCCAATCCTTCCAATTTATTGCGAGTCGAGATAATTGCGACGATCCTTCAAAATTAGGACGGACAAAGTCATTCCAATACGCTAACCACTCGTTACATTTAATAACAACCAAGCAGTTTTACATATACAAAAATCGTTGTAATAGTCCAATTGCTGTTATTGGTATCAGCACATCAACTAAAAATGTACACTGTAATTATAACAATGTTCCATGTCCAAATGGCAAGGGAGGTAGCTTTTTCAAAATGATTTTCAACCTTGTCCGAGATGGTAATGGACGCCAATTGTACCAGATTCGTTGAGACATGAATATATAGTGTTTCAGATCGGTATACATTTTTTTTTCACTTCAGAACTTAGATATCGCATTTTCTTCACACTAAATTAGCAGATTTGTAGTTCCTACAGAACTTTATCTGCCAGTATCAGAATTCACGAAAAACGACACTTTTATCTTCTACTAAGTTATCTAAAAGTCAGGGGAAATATGTTCCAAAACGAACATAACACACACACTCACAAAACAAACAAATAAAAAAAAACAAGCAACAAACAAAAAGAACCGATTTGTCCCGCCTTCATTATTTACATAGAAACATCAAAAAAGGCATAGAAAACGATTTTTTTATGAAAAGAAAAAATAATACATGATTGTAAGAAACAAAATAAAACTACAAACTTAACAAAGTAAAACAAAACGAAATTTTAAAATGTTGCATATATAGAAACTGCAGTTGCTGTATGTAGAACTTCTGGCCTGTTTGTAGGATGTAGGACTTCTGGCATGTTTGTAAGATGTATAACTTCTGGTCTGTTTGTAGGGTGTAGAACTTCTGGCCTGTTGGTAGGATGTATAACGTCTGGTCTTTAGGATGTAGAACTTCTGGCCTGTTGGGAGGATGTATAACTTCTGGCCTGTTTGTAGGATGTAGAACTTCTGACCTGTTTGTAGGATTATAAATTCTGGTCTCTTTAATTTTCATCTTTGCGTCTACGGAAACAGGAAAACATACCACAGAAAAACCTGGACATTCCTGATTTATTTTTCCTTTTCTTCATTTTCTTAACTGAAAATATATAAAAATTAAAAATTAGAAAGTTTTGGTGCTGTAACCATATTGTTAGCACTCTAATTTAAGATAGAAAAAATGATAGTTGTAATGATAAAAATACAATGTATCAATATCACACAGATTTAATAATTTACTGTCGTATCTCCTATTCAAAATCTAATATTATTGGTACATGAATCTTTCATATCAATGTGCTCTCACGGCATGGGTACACAATAAAGTATAAAAAATCCCATAAGGGTGCAAACTGGCCAAAAAAGACTTCCAATTATCTCCAATAAAATCACATGCAATTTTTTATTCAGTATAAAAGGTGGGCCTCATATGAATCCCACATGGATTAGTCTATGGTTCGCGTTTGCATAGGATTTTGAAATTCTACTCCTCCTTTTTATGGTCTTCTTCATTGCTAATATTTTCTATGGCAAGTACATGTTGCATTCCATAACATTTTCTATAACTCTTACCATGGTCACCAATGGGACTGGGAGTCAATTTCTTGGCCATATTTTCTTCTACATCTGTGGGTACTGTTTTCATATCATTATTATTCAACCCAAGGTGAATCTGCAAGAAAACAGCATTTGTACACGAAGAATGTTTTAATTTCAAACATAATGATTACCTAAAGTGACTTTAAACACTTGCGTAAACATTTTTTTACCATACGAAATAAAAAATGAGCCTTTTCTACAAATCTGATGGAGACTCTAAAGCTCAGTTAACGCATAAAGGTGGTGGATTGATATCCACATCCATAGATATCAGCAGACAAATAATTTATATCAAACTTAAATTACTGACGTCACGTGATTAACAAGAATTGCATGAGTTGTTTTCCCAATAGCTCTGATTAATTTGAACCCCGTAAAAACAACCAAAAAAAAAACAACAAAACAAAATAAAACCTTGGAGTATATTTTATGGAAAGCTCGAGTGAAGCAATAATATGTCGTGTTGTGTGAGAGATAATTGAGAATACAATTCTTACCAGTAATGCTTTCGTCATTTGTGAAGTTCTTTCTTTTATATATTCATAGTCTTGTGGATCTGAAAACATAATCAAATTTGATATTTATAACAGTAAAGACTAATTGTTAGTAATATATTTCTATTCAGGTTATACATTTGCAAGCAATATCTTTGCAGTTCATTCGATTCAAAATATATATGGGCAAACGACCCAGGGAAGTAAAAAACGCTAATTATAAATATCCCCCCCCCAATGTTACAAAAAGTAGAAGTGAGGGGGTATAAAAAACAGGTCCTTACCGTCAATTTTCAGCCATTTATTATACAGTCTTGCCTCATAATTTCTCCAAAATTCGTCGCTAATGTCTTTTTTTGAAATTCCACCACTGATGGAGTTGTTTACCCTTTTTTCTTGAGGGGTTTCTTCAGACGAGTCTGAAAATCAAAAGAACGGATATTAGGAACAAACTACAGGGTAAAAAATATAGTTGTAAGTATGGTGTGTAAAAGGGTTGGTCATAATACAGTCCGGATCCTAGGGTGGGCTATGCACTTAAAAATCAAGTGGTCACTGCTATCAAAATTTATTCGAACAAATGCTTTCCATGGCAGTAAATTGCAACGGCTGAAATTGTATTAAAATGAAAATAACTAAATACACAACTTATTAATAAATACAATAAGTATCTGGACTAACGAAGTTCAATCTTACTTTCAATTTTCAACCATTTCCCATAAAGTTTGGCTTCGTAGTCCCGCCAAAATTTATCATCACACTCGTCTTCTGCTGTTTTGATTATTTCCGTAACAAACGATCTAATTTCCTTCTCTGTTGATTCATCAGTCGATCCTAAAAATAAATAATGAATTTTGAAACATACATTTAAATAGGTTAAAGAGAGTTTGTAAATACAATGTATTCATCTGTTTTTCCTTTTCACTTCGCGGAAACAACCGAGTAGTTCCTTTAACGTGTGTGCAATATTTGTTTTGTGTTTTGTTCATACGCTTTTCTATTCACACTTCATTTAAATGATCCGTCTAGAATTACTGTAACTTAAATTGTGATATAATTTTACTTACGAACAGACAAGGAAGGTAACGCGTTGTGATCAAATGCACCATTCTCTGGTTCCCCGAAGTCTCTGTGTTCAAATCCGTTTTCATAACTGCCTTTTTCGTTTTCATAAGTCTCATCTGCAATAAATATTACCAGACCCCAATTCAATGTTGATGGAGAATCTATGGAATTTTAAAACCTGGCTCTTTTACCAAATAAAACATCGACTTTAATGATAGCAACATCGTATTTAAACAAAGTACATGCACAAGCATGCATGTGATACAAGTCTTTTTAAGAACCTAGCACAATGAGTAAAATTGACGCATACATTTCAAAGCATAACGATCTGGTCGTATACTTTCAATCGTTGAAGTATTATTTGCAATCTATTTGCAATCTAGATCTACATGAATGGATAAACGTATTTATTTGAAATATTTTTATTAGAATATTAGAAAATGTAGGTTTTTAAAAGTTTGCAATGATCTTACGTATTATATTTGAACAATCCTAATTCCGGGGATTTGATACATCGCATTTACCCCCAAAGAACTTGAGATAAAGGATACTACAGACAGTGTGAAGTCAGCCTCGTATCTTGACCTACACTTAGAAATTGATGGTAAAGGAAAACTGTTGACCAAACTTTACAACTAACGTGATGATTTTTTTTTTCAGAATTGTCAACTTTCTTTTCGTCTGTGACAACATTCCTTCAGCACCTGCGCATGGAGTGTTCATATCACAACTCATACGTTATGCCAGAGCTTGCCGAAACTATGCAGACTTTTTGTATCGCGCTAGAATTGCTGGATTACACTCTTTTGATTATTCTTTTGAATCTTTCATTTTATTGATTCTATTTTGTCAATGGTATATGAAAAATCTTGCTTTTATTCTTTGATTCCGATGGTATAAATAGTCACATGATATTGCCAAGGTAGCAAGTCATTTTATACTATGTTTCAACGACTGCCTGATTCTTACAAAGACTGAGACTTGAGTAAGTCTCAATGTACAGGCATCCAAACAAAACCTTGGTTCGAATAGAATCTTGAAGATTAGCAAGCATTGTCTAAATATTATCAGAGCTTGATAACTATGTCCGTGTAGTACCAGTCAAGAGTATACAGTCCATTTACTAAAATTGAAAATTAAATATACAGTGCAGTTACCTTTGTGCATGTTTTCTGGATTGTAATCACTATTTTGCATCATTGCCAGCTTCTTCCAAAAATTAGACTCGGTTTCTGTCGTTGACACATTCAAATAACTAGATATAAGAGCGCTCTTGCCACTGTCTAAAACTTCTAACGGAAATGAGCTGCTCATTTTGTGCTGCTGCAACAAGCCGTCAACTTTTACTCAACAACGACGTCGTCGCTATGGTATGCCAGTGACGTTACTTGTGCCGTATGACATTTCATTGCTTAATGTTCCATGCTTCCGGTTTTTAGTGGAGTCCGAGTTGCTCTTTTACTTTTGTTACTTTGTATGTATTATTTTGGTTCTTTTAGGTCCTTTGTTCTGTTCATTTTATGTTCTTTGTTGTGTATGTCTGTTTTCCATGCCTGGTCTT
This sequence comes from Perna viridis, assembly GCA_037379345.1. NCBI lineage: Eukaryota > Metazoa > Mollusca > Bivalvia > Mytilida > Mytilidae > Perna > Perna viridis. The sequence continues at coordinate 43,246,894 of CM074518.1, read as the reverse complement.
TGTCCCTGGATTACATTCTCTTGATTTCCGCCATAAACTTGGTTCCCTTTATTACTCTTTCAATGTGTAATGCGCTCTTGATTAATTACACCCTCGCACCAAAGGAGAGGAAGAGATAAACTGTTTAATTCCTGTTCATCTTTCTGTTCGTAACCTATTTTGTCTCTAACTACATGTTACCGCTACTTTTATACATTGATACACGGTTTATGTATCCGATATTGTGGGATTAAATACAGGCTTGGGCGACATCTTCTTGTTCGAAGATTCTGTTTTAAACCTCGACCTGAAAAAGTAAGGGTGTTGGGGTATTTCTAGCGGCAAATGACTCGCAGGTTGATTTTTTCTTCAATCTGAATTCTTATCATCGCATTTAAGTATACAAGATAGCACGGTTTCATGTCAAAACAGCGAGACGGCATGGTAATACTGCAAGAAGAAATATGAAATATGATTAGTGCAATTTCTCTCGTTTCACTCGTAATGATACTCGCTCGTGTATTCAGCAGGACTGACACTGAATGATAAAGGAAAAAAAGAGCTATTGCAAATTGTTGATACTCAGATTAAACTATGAGCACAATATGACCCAAACCTTAAATCCGTTGAATCTGAATAGACCCTTTTGTGCTAACTGAGCTCTACGCATTTTCAATATGCGCTTCCAGGAAAATTTGTTTGTTCTAGCCACTACTTCGAGGAAGTGTATACTGAGCTCATCAACTTACCACAAAAGGGTCTATTCAAGATGAACATTGAAAATCAAAATGAGAGAATATTAAACGAACTTCAACTGAAATTAAGGAGATCTATTGTGAAAAGGAAATGCAAATCATATAAACAAGCACCTTGAATCCAAAATTGATTCTTATTTCCAGAGAAGAGGAAAACAAGACATTACTAGGAGAGTCAACATATATTTAGTTGCAACACGTGTCATTTTTTTTTTGTTTTTTGTTTTTTGTTTCTAGAATGCACGAGCCACTCAGCCTGACAGAACGACTGAACAATGCAACAACAAACAAACAAAACAAAAAGCATAAAAGTATAATATGCACATGGTATTTTGAGGGCATGACGTGGTGACAATTGATGAAAGATTAAAATTAAATTCTTGCATTATAATTTTAAAATGCCAGTGCGATGACCGAGGAGTATGAAAAAGTTCCGGGAGGTAGGGCTCAATCTCCTCCGCAGACCTATAACCGCTTCATGATTTAAGTAGCATTCCAGCTAAGGATCATGCAAAATGTGATACATGATTGGAAAGCCTACATATTTTTATTTTTGATATTTTGTTTAAAATGCTTCAGTAAACAGAAATTAACATTTGGTTTTTCGTATAACCCGTGCTCATAGGAGACAAAATTGTATAGAATGCACTGTAGAATTCAAAATTAAGGAAGATAACTCTGTAAATGAACGGAATTCCAATCGCTTATATTGAGGAGTACCTTAGACCTTAACTTGTACGTTTGACAATATGTCAACATCTCCAGCCTATTTAGTATACATTTCACAGTTGATCCGTTACTGTCGAGCCTGTGATCTATACAAGGAATTTCTCTGTAGAGCATGAATACTGTCAACCAAGGGTATGTTCATCCTTTGTTAATATCATCGAGAGTTTTACGGTGATCATCACAATTTGATTGACCGATGTGAAGTTTCTATTTCACGGATGAGACAAGATTCCACGTCTTCCCAGATTGTCAACTTACCGCACTGGATACTTTGACATATAAGTACTTCGGGGCAAGTCAAAGGTCATATGATTAACTGTGGTATTTTTTTTTAATCGCAGTTACATGTAGTAATCACACTACCATCATGTGATGACTTCTATATGGATATAACTATTTATGGTCAAGCCAATTAACACCAAATGTTGGCGCTATAAAAAATGTACTAAAACAAAGGCTAGTAAACCAATTTTATCAGACTCGTTTCTGAAATGGAACAATCTTCTAGGGAAGGTTTTATCTGACTTTAAAAACTGATTTCGAACTAAAAAAAAATCCCCATCTGTATTACACAATGAAGATCGTTCAACTTCTTGCTAATTCAGATGCTATAAATTGACAATTTAAAAGTAGGTCACTGGCATAATATATTATACCAGGATAGGCAATGCCTTTTGTAGAATTCTGAAGGAGTATGGGTATCATTTATTTATCTGTTTACTTGTAGTAACAAAGAGTTATTGGAACTAAGGAATAAATATATTCCGAGTAATTTCACTCGAGCTCTAAACCCGTCATCCATCAGGACGCAGGGTTTATTGTCCATTTTTATCAAAGAATTGTTGTAAGGTTATGTATATTTTAAGAAAACTAGAAAAAAATGTTTTCGCGATTTTGACATATGTGTTGATTTTCATTTAAGCTGTTGATATCCATGTTTTCTTTCTTACTGTTTGCCACATTGTTAAGTACTTGTTTATATATTGCTCTTGTAACACTTACACATGCCTGAGTTAGCAAAATAAATTTCTCTAGTCTTGCCTACACTTAGAAATCGATGGTAAAGGAAAACTATTGACCAAACTTTACGACAAACGTGATGACTTTTCATTCAGAATTGTCAACTTTCCTTTCATCTGTGGCAACATCCCTTCGGCACCTGCGTATGGAGTGTTCATATCACAACTCATACGTTATGCCAGAGCTTGTCGAAACTACGCAGACTTTTTGTATCGCGATAGAACTCTAACAAATAGGCTTCTGGAACAGGGTTATGTTGCTACAAGATTGAAGTTATCATTACAGAAGTTTTATAGTCGTCATCATGAACTCGTGGATCGTTATGGTGTATTCATCTGCACCATGAAAACTGATTTATTCAACGGGTCATAGTTTTCCTTTCCTCCTTTGTCTACCCCGAACTTGACTTTATGAGCAACTCGGCGGGTGTTTCTAGAAAAGCAGAGGACGCTTACCCTCCCGGTGCACCTGGTCCATGCTCCCAGTTTTTAGTGGAGTCCGAGTTGCTCATTTGCTTTTGTTACTTTGTATGTATGATTTTAGTTGCTTTATGTTCTTTGTTGTGCATGTCTGTTTTCCATGTCTGGTCTTTGTCCCTGGATTACATTCTTTTGATTACCTCTATAACCTTGGTTCCCTTGATTACTCCTTGACAAAGACACACTTCACTTCGTTCAAAAGAGTAATCAAGAAGCCAAGGTTCGAGCAGAAATCAAAAGAATATAATCCAAGAAATAAGACCAGACTGGGAAAATAGACCCATACACACAACCAAGAACATGACAAAACAAAAGTAACACATACTAAGAAAGAAAAGTTAATAAGCAACTCGGATAATGGACCATGTGTAGCGGTAGGGTAAGCATCCTCTGCTTTTCTAGAAACACCTGTCGAATTGCTAATAAAATGTTGAAAGAGGAAATGAAAACTATAACACGCTGAATACACCGTAACGATCCACGAGTTCGTGATGGCAACTATTTCTGTAGTGATGACTTTAATCGTATACCAACGTATGTTTCAAATTTGGTTCATTTTGTTAAAATAAAGCTGTTTTGAGGCAGTCCACTGAGAAATTTCAGGTGTTTTTCTTTTAAAGCACATATTTTTCTAATCCTTTGTGAGTGGAGGTTCAAGTAATTTATAAGTAAGTTATTATTGTCATAAAAACCAGTAGCCATGGTAACAAATTAAAAAAAAAATATTACCGAGTTTTAGTACAAAGCAGGAGTGTTTTTCAATAACTAACAGCTTAATACTATGTTTGATTAAATATTAGGAACTTAGAAAGTAGCACAGAATGAAAGCATACATACAGGAGGTGGGAAAAATGTAAAAAAAATAATAATATCCTTTTCACTCGGAAGCCATGTGACTTCTGAGTTTTAAAACCATCTTATGTCAATCAAAAATACTTCCGGTTGATAACCGCCTTACAAGTACTTTCACCGTGATTGGCTATTAGTATGTTCAAAACTAAAAATCGGTTGTCAAGATTACACATTGACAAACACAGTTAAAACGAAATGAAACCAAAAAAAAAAAAAAAGAAAAAGAAAACAAAATTTAAATTGAAAGTTTGAAATTTTGAATAATCAGTAATATGGGTGTAGTTATAGTTATGATGAGAGCGCTGGTCTTGTTATAAATAGTTAATAGTAAAATAGTTTTGGAGACAGAACAAATTACCGTCAGCGGATTTTAAAGTTTTTAAAATACCTATAAATATCTCATGACTTCAGAGGTTCAACGCCATCGCCGCTTTGAATAGTTCATTTTCTTTCAATTTTAGTTCCTGAAGTTTGTGCGAAATAAGGTATTTTGGAATTAATCTGCCAGCTGATGCTGAAGAGAGACAGGTAACTGAAACATTCTGTATACTTATCTTCATTTAATATACTTCTTAATCATTGTATATATTACATATGTCATTAACATACCCACCAAATTTCCATTTGTAGTTATTACGTTTTAGAAAATTAGACCGGGTCAACTTGGTGCGCCTAAATGTAACAGTATAGTACACCCTAACCCTGCTCCAGAAATTTAATAGTAAGAAGTTGAGAACAGTTCAAAAAATCTGCGAAGTTACGGCAAGCCCTCACGACTTGCATGACATATGAATTGTAATATGAAAAAACTCCATACTCCAGGTGCTGAAGGGGTGTTGCCACCGATGGAAGGAAAGCTGACAATACGGAATGAGATGTGTCATGGGTTGTCCTTTACCATTGATCTCAAAGTGTAGGTTAAGATATGACACTGAATCTATAGTGTCTGTAGTGTTCTTTATCTCAAGTTCTTTGGTGTAGATGCGGTATGTAAAATCCCCGAAACTAGGATTGTTTAAATATCATACGCCATTTATATAGCGGAAGCTGAGATCAAAGGATCTGGCTTAACGATGTTCCTTCTTTTGGATCAGATAACCTGTAAAGTCAGCCTCATAAGAATAAAGGAGTAAGTCGTAAAGTAGCGGAGCATAATTTTGTTCCCATTGAAATGCCGACAGTTTGTTGAATAAAAGCATCCATCACACTGGACAAATATGTTGTCGATAAAAAATTTCAATATTTTGATAACATCTTAGGTATATTTGGAAGATGATTTGGATTCGTTTTATTAAAGTGCTACGTGTCTACAAATCTTTATTAAGTTCTTGACAGCACGACCGGATCCAGATACTTTGAAACGGAGGGGTGCCAACCGAGCTTCCTCAGAAAAAGGGGTGCTAGGACATTATTTGCCATTTTTTGTCAATTCTACACATGAAAATGACAATTTAAAAGTGGGGGTGCCAAACCTCTGCACCCCACTCTGGATCTGCCACTGAACGCGATGTAATGTTTTCGCATGATTTATTTGTATGTCATATCAAATTCAAGATAAAATGTTCCAGTGTTTTTACATAGATAGTTGATATTGTCCCAATGGTCGATCGTTCCCTTAAAATGAAGCCAACTACTTAAATCAGACGCTTTTAGTAGGATTTTACAACACTTCATATTCAACCTTAATTCTGTTCAGATGATATTTTTCAGAACTTGCAGAGTATAGAATGGAGTGTATAAAATGGAACAATTAGTAGATATTATAATTTCAATGAGATTACATATGGTCGTCATACCGATATTTATCCAATGATGGATTTTTTCTTAATATTTACGTCCTATTGAAAGAAATGGTAATGTAATAGATATTCCAAAATTTCCTCATAATATGTATTTATTTAATCAAGCATTGAAGTCAAGTTATAATAGAAGCAATTATTTCAGTAAACACCATTGTAACTTAATTAGTTTACCCTTATTTTTAATAAAGCAAAGGGAAATCACTCGATCTACCATAAAAAAAATTGTTATCATTGGAAATAACCGTCATCATTATTCGAAAATACGGGACTTGGCTTGGAAGTTGAAATTCTGTAAAGTCAATGAAAGACGATTGTACACCAGACAACACTATTGACAAGTTTTTTTCACTCTGTATGAAATTTGCACACTGTTCAGTTTTGCGAAATTTCTCAATATTTGGCTCCGAGATCTTGAACTTCATAAAGTTCAAGATCACACTACTTTTTTCATTTCTAATCTAAAAAACAATTACACAGAAAAGCATATACATAATATTGTTAATAGTAATATAAACTTTTATTACCTACCCAGTTTTACCTTTTCAAGAGCCAATAAATTTTAGTGTCGAACCGCGCACCAAAATTGGTGCGCAAAATCCCTGTGTAGCTTTGACGTCCCACGGTCCAAGTTTGTCTAGCATATCAGCTGTTGGACGTCAGAGCAATCTCGGGCTATTGTAAGGGACATTTTTACGCATGGATTTCGGCGTTTAGAATAAATTAACAGTCTTGCGCAAAAGCCCACTGAGGTCATTTTCGTAGATCAGTACAAATATATAATATATTTCCCGACAACATATTCTAAAGTAGTAAAAAAAGAATTGTGAAAGTTTCTTTAACTTAAGACTGAATATCAACAAAGTCTTACAAGTTATATGTCCATTGAATACATTTAAGTACCAATCCGTGTACAATTCAAACAATGTCAATGGAACTTTTGATTCAAGGTGCAGAACCCTACCTCCGAAGAAACGATGTTTTTTTCGATCCACACTCTTTTTGGAATGTAGATTCTGTTCGTTTTAAACAGCTGTTCGGTTTACCTAGGTTCAAAATACATTTCAACAGATTTAGAATAAAAAATGTCTGCTTAAGCCAGGTGACCTGTTTATTCAAGGTTTTGTTCTAGCTGTATTGTAGGCAGTGTTTACGTCAAATTATTACAGTATTTCCTGGAATATATCAAATGTCAATATAATTAATTGCAATTAACAATTGAAAGGAAGGTTGCATTAAATCTTCAAATTGTATAATTATTTGCTTTTCATACAAGCGAAAAATATCAATAATTGGATTTTGAAAAATCTCAATATTAATAGAATGGCATTCGTTTAATAATTAGTATTGTAGTTAGTGGAGTTCAGTTTAACTCCATTTTATTTATTCTTAAAAAACCGGGATAAAACATGGTTTGCTTGAAGTGTTTTTTCGGTGTTGTATTCATCGGGTCATTTATAACTTCCGTTTCCTGTTACAATAGTTCAATGGAGGATATTTACGTGGATCTTTTTAAGGATTATAATAAAAAAATCATTCCCAAACCAAACGATTCCAGTCCTCTACAGTTATGGTTTTCTTTTACTTTACTCTATTTACAAGATATTAATACTGTTGATGGAGTTATTACTTTGGCTGGATTTTTTTTCTTTCACTGGGTTGATAAACGCCTGATATGGGATCCAAGTATTTACAACAATTTGAGTTCAATAGTTGTGCCATCGGAAGACATTTGGAAGCCGTATTTGATCAACGGTAACACGGCAATGGAGTTTGTGGCATTCGGAAACTCAGACTCTTACGTCCGTATCATGAATAATGGTCAGATCTTATGGATGCCAGGTCATCGCTTTGAGTTTGTATGCGTAGTTGATCCCGGAATATTCCCATTCGACACACAAGAATGTCATCTTTATACTTTATCATGGATTTACGATTCATCTGACATCATGTTTACTATTCATGAAAGCGGACAAGACACTGGTTTCTACCATGAACACAATGAGTGGGATTTAGTATTTACGTCAGTTAATCTAGTTCCATACGATAATCCTGGTTTTAACCTCAATATGCATTTCAAACGACGCCCTCTTTTTTCCGTGATCAATCTAATTTTCCCTATTGTTTTCTTGGCAGTCCTTAATCCATGTGTCTTGCTTTTGCCTCAGATTTCTGGGGAGCGAATTGGATTTGCTGTAACCATCTTACTGGCAAATGTTGTTTTTCTTACGATTGCGCAGACCATGCTTCCGGCAACCGTTGAACCACGTGTTCCAGCAATTTGCATTCTATTGTTGGGAAACCAATGTTACAGCGGACTGATAGTACTTGTGGTAATATTTAGTTCAAAATTATTTCATAGATCTGATAAGGAGAAAATTCCGGTCCATTTGCAGAAATTCGTCAGTATTTTCATATCACCAAGTCGCGTCGACAACCAAGTCGTCGATGTAAAAAACACTAGTGATATTAACAGCAATTTTGATGCGCAGAATTGGAAAGTAAACCAAGGTCACGCCACATGGGAGGTAGTCTCTACGATCTTTGACAAAATATGTTTCTACTTCTTTTTGTTTGTGGTTCTTATTGGAGTGATTGCCTTTATAATCGATGTAAATACCAACTGAAATAAGTCACTCTTGGCACACTGAACATATTCAAAATAAAAGTTCATTGTCTGATTCTTCCATTTTTTATATAGAGATGTCGTGTTTTTTTTTATATTTGTTATATTTTCAAAAATATTTGTCTAGAGACAGACACTAAATATGGTTTTGGATAACCCAAGAAACAAACAGATATATGGTTATAGGTCGAAAACATGAGAGATAAAATCTACTGTATCAATCACATTTCAATATGCTTGACTTTCCTTCTCATATTAAAATTCGAAGTTGCTCAAACCTCTTAAGTAATCTATTCATGTAAAAACAATAGTTCATTTTAAGTTTTTTTTTTAAGTTGCATAGAAGTCACTGCAGCAAAACAATTCGCGGATTGGAATCTTGCAAGCATTACTTGGGTCGAGATTAGGTGTCGATTAAGCGTAATAACATTCAAGTTTAAGGGAATTATCTTCTTGTCATGCATCTCTTACCTAAAGTCTATGATCCGCCTCTATTCCAGTTTTTGTTTCATGATAGTTTCGTTCTTCAAACGTTTATCATATTTTTATAAATGTTAGTGCCATCAATTAATATAATTATGACTTTTACTTTTGAATTACACATTCTCAATAATCAAATAACAAACTTGTTGACAAGGAAAAAAAACATTGGGAACATCCGGGGCACTCGACGAAGAACAAATAAAACTCAAAACATATACACATAAACGGTTAACTGTTGCAGTAACAATGATTGACTCCCTTTATCACAGGACTGTACTTTTTCCAATGATCCTCTTAGCTTCAATTTTGATATTTAGATAAATTGAAGGTCTTCAATCACTCTTTGCTTCAGCACTTTAATTGTATGTTATTTCTTTTTTCCAGACAAGATTTCTTTGATCTTTTATTTTTATTTTGTTACCGTTATTGCTCGTGAACTAGTTATTAAAGCAGCCATTTAAGTTTAATGAAAACTATCTATTCAACTTTTTTTGGGTTAAATTTGTTGACTTATGAGTTGAATTCAATGTTTTCGACTGAACGAAGAGAAATTGATTCATATAAGCCAATTAAGATAAACGGTGATATAGGTGGTGTTATTGACTACTTTAAAGGAAAAGTTTAGTAACACGATTTTCAAGATTTTATTGATACACTCAGACACAATTAAGGTAACATGAGGTCAATAATAAATATATAAATACACAATGACAGGAAGAATAAGTTGACAGAAAGTAATACAATAATCATAGAAAATATTTGTTAAGTTTGCTTACAAAAGTTGCAATATAAGATAACAATTTTACATGACAAAAAGTTAACATTCCTTTCATCTTATAAACACTGGGATTCACATAATAATACCTTGGTATGTATGTTTGCCTAAGCTGAACAATAGATTCATTATCACAGATAAATAGATAGTGGTACTCATCTCCTATACCATTCCTACACAGAGGACATATCCTCTCATGTCGAGGGGTCTTATTCCATCTACCCGTTTCGATTGGTAGTTTTAGATTACATGTTCTTAATTTCGTATTTTCTTTTTGACTCCGGCAGCCGTAAGAGGTAATTCTCGATGCCAAAATCTGTTTTAAAAGTTTCATAAAAATCCCCTTTAGATGAATTCACTATATTCGAAAACCAACTCTGAATAAACTGATCCCTAAAGCGGTTATACAAAACAGGCTTTAGAGTATTCCATTCAATGTGTAGTTGATTTGCAAATATGTATCCAAGGCCAGTATTGTCAAATAAGGATCTGATGTGGGCAATCCATCTAAAGTTCATGCCTTCGTTAATGTTTAAAGCTAGCATCAACTTCTAAAGAATGCTACTAAGTTTTGTCTCATTCTTTAAAGGTCTACACCAGAACGAGACCATTCTCATATTTGCTCGAACATGTAATGGGTGACGTCCAAGTTCTCCATACAGCATGAAGTCTGGGGTCGAAGGTCTCAGATTGAGTATCCTTGTACAAAACTGTAGGTGCACTCTTTCAATTATCTCAAGATTCTCGTAACCCCAGACCTCAGATCCATAGAGTAAAATAGGTTCAACCAAGGAGTCAAATAGCTTAAGTTGCACATCTACAGGTATACTATGGTTTCTAATTTTTTTGAATATAGAAAACAAAGATTTTTGTGATTGCTCGACAAGTTTTTTTCTTGCATCGCTAAAATTGCCGTTAAATTCAAAAACAATACCAAGGTATGTCAGCGAATCAACAATATCTAACTCTATACCATTTAGTTTAATTACAGGATTATTTCTGGATTTACGTTTGCTAAAAATAATAACTTTAGTTTTTGATACAATTACCGAAAGCTTCCATTTAGTACAAAATTCTTGAAAAATATCAAGTGCTTTCTGCATTCCTTCTTCAGATTCAGAAAAAATAACTGTATCATCAGCATATAACAATACAAAAATTTTAATTAAATGGTGAAGTGTGTTTTCAATTTTCTCTTTAATGACTGTCAATGGTAGAACATTAAGATCTTCAAAGTACTTTTCTAAGTCATTTAGAAATATTGAAAAAAGAAAAGGTGAAAGGTTTTCACCCTGTCTAACACCATTCAGACACAGAAAAAAATCAGAAGTCTGGTTGTTAAATGACACACAAGATTTAATATTAGCATACATGTTATAGATTATTCGGAAACACTTTCCCTTGATACCATAATTTTGTAACTTTTTCCAAAGACCAACTCGCCATACAGTGTCGAAAGCTTTGCGAAAATCGACAAATGTGCAATATAATTTTTTACCATAAGTCAAATATAATGAAATCAGGGCATGCATAATAAAAATATTATCTGTGGTTGAGTAACCCTTCCTGAAGCCGGATTGACATTTAGAAATAACATCAAACTCACTAGAAAGAAAGTTTAATCTACTGTTGATAATTGATGTAAATAATTTACCTAAGCAGCTAATTAGTGTAATAGCTCGGTAATTATCTGGATCATATGGATCACCTTTATTCTTGTATATCGGACGAATAATTCCATTTAACCAGGTATCTGGCACAATACCAGAATCAAACACAATATTAAAAAGTTTACAAAAAATAGAGACGAGATGCGGCGAGGAACATTTAAAATATTCATTTACAAATTCGTCGATACCTGAAGCTTTACCATTCTTTAACCCTTTAATTGCTTCATTTACTTCATCTTCAGTTATCTCCCCATTAATAATTACATCATAAAGGTCATTGTCGCATATGTTATCAAGGAAAGCGTCCGAATCATCTTCATCAACAACATCTTCACTGGTATTTAATTTCTTAAAATATTCATATAATTTATCAATATCAATATTAGCATCTTTCTTATTTGAAAAGTTCATATTATTAAGTATTTTCCACATTTCTTTGGGATCAGATTTAGAGGTTTGTCTAAGTTTTGTTGCATTCTGCTCTCGAAAAAGTTCAAAACTTTTGTTCATAGCATTTCGAAACTCTTTTGCTTTTAGATTTAATTCATTTTTGACTTGATCTGATTTATCATGTTTATATTTATCTCTGAGTTTATTAAATTCTTTGCGTTTTTCAGCACAAGTTTTATTAAACCATGGTTTTGACTTATTATGATCATTTAATCTCTTTTTAAGAGTGTGTGTCCCAAATGTATTTTTTGCATTATCAACAAAAATATTTTGAAGATCTAAAAACAAATCATCTATAACACCTTTGGTAATGGTTTCTATACAAACGGAGTTGACCTTTTCATCTAATTCTTTAATGCAATCATTTTCATCTGAATTAAGATTATTCACAAACTCTTGACTCTTCACCTGATTCCATTTAATAATTTTTTCCCCTTCACTAACTTTAGCACGATTATCATGCTTGTCATTTTTGGACAAGATAGTAAAGTATATTCTATTGTGTATGTCAGAGAACATGGGATTAAAATCACATATTTCAAACTCTATAATATATTGGATTAACAATGGGAACATAATTAGATAATCAACAGTGCTAATGTTTTTGCTAGTTGTTTTACCACAAAGTTTATCAGCATGTAATCTACCTTTAACTATAAATAAAGAACACCGTTTACAAAGATCTAATAATTTGTGTCCATATGGATTAATTCTACCTTCATCATTGTTAAATCTTTCAAGAGGAATACCTATATTTTCTAAAATTTTGTGAGTATACATGTTTTCAGTTAAATCATCATCTACAATATGGAGTATTTCTTCTAACAAATTTTCATCAGGTGTAACAAAATCTGGAAGTCGGGCGGTTCTTGCATTAAAGTCGCCAACTAGTGACACATACTTCGATTTTTGTGAAAAATTAATGATGTCATTTTCTAGTTCAATAAAAGAATTTTCAGACGAATAGACCGAATTTTCTGGAGGTATATAAACACAACCAAGATAAACTTTACTCTCAAGGTTTAGATTTAATTCTACCCATTGAACAACATCTGATTCTGAATCAATAAACTTAATAAAGTTAGATAAACACTTTTTGTAAATAATAATAATACCCCCAGATTTACGTTTACACCCTTTCCGATTTTTACAATAAAAAAGATAATCGTTTGGTAAATCTATAGTATCAAGTTCGTCTAGTTTTGTTTCAACAAAAATAAGTACATCATATTTTAATATGAGTTCTGAAAAGTCAGGATTTAACAATTTCGATTTTAATCCACATACATTAAGATATGTAACATTTAGTTTTTTATCGTAACAGTTTAATTCATTGGGATTTAAATGTCCAGTGTTATTGTTTACAGATGTTTCGTTGGTATTGATTGTGTCCGAGTGACTGTCCTATTTACTCAAGTCGACGTGGGGTCCCTCAGGGGTTTCGCTTTCATATGGTTTGCCATTTATCAAGATTTTGTCATACACCATTTTAGCGTTTACGCCTTGCCTTTTAAGTTGTTTGAGTTCTGGTAATAACGCTCTGCGTCTATTTGCAATTTCTGTTGGGTACTGCTGATTTACGGTGTAGCCTCTTTTTCCTTTAAGGGCCCTTGGTACAGCTCTTAAAACTCGTTCATGATCACTATATTTTGTAAATCTAGCTATGATGTTCCTTGGTTTGTCATCGTTTCGCTGACCCAATCTATGAACATTTTGGAATTGTATGCCTTCCACGTTTTCAATATGAAGTTGTCTTTCTAGAAACTCACGAATTACCACCTCAGTATTTTCATCTTCATTGGTTTGTCTAATTCCACCAAATATCAGGTTATACTTCATAGAGTGACTTTGAAGTTTCAAAAAGTCTTCCCTCAAGTTATAGTTTTCAGCCTCAAGATATTGGTTTTGTCGTTCCAGCTCTTGAGTTCTGTCTTCTATTTCATGATGATGCTTTTCCTGTCTTGTAGTAATTTCACTTTGATTTTTCTGAGCCTGCTTTATATTGTCAATCTCACCTCTCATGTTGATGATATTTTCTTCCAGTGCATCAAATCTCCTGGAGATTGAGTCTAGAACATCAAGCTTCTGTAATTTTTCATGTAGGATAGATTCAAGATGTTGCATCTTTTGTAAGATTATATGAATATCTTTAACAATGTTTACAGATTGCATATTATCTAAAGTTGGTGGTGCACATACAGAGTATGTTTTGTTTGGATTCAATGATGTCATTTGAGGGATCTGCATGTATTCTTTGTTCACAGTGTTTAGAGGAGGAGGTGGCACTGGCTGTTGAGTATAATTATACTGTGGTGGTTGTATAATGTTTTGATTTGGTACAGGTGTACTATGTTGAATATGTGGTTGGACTGGTGTAGATTGAAACACAAGTTGCTGTGGCTGGACAGGGGATCCTGTTATGTTCAAATTAGGAGCTTTATATAAGGTCTCATGAGCTTGGGCTATAACATTTGAGGTCTCATTTTGTTGTTGTTGTATGGAGGCCGCCATATTTGACTTGAATGGTGGTGTCTCCCCTGAGTGGCTAAGATCGTTTTTCTTTCGCTTCTGGTTAGTTTTCGTACTCATTTAAATGTTCAGTTGATGTTCAAATGTTTAAAATACATCAATATCACTCTAAGCACTTATAACTCTTCATAAAACACACAAGAATAGTCTTTTTATGTACAGCGTATACTTCTGTCAACTCACTCATCCGCCAATTTTATTCACAATAGTGTTAATATTGAATCTGTAGTAATTATTTCCTTTAGCTGCTTTGACAACAAATTATGAGTTTAGTTAATAGAAGTAATACTAATGAAAGAGTTATGATAAAATGATTCAATAGATATACAAATGGTTTTAACTCCAACTCAGTTACACAAGGTAGTTTAGTTTTAATAGCTCAAACTCAGTTACACTAAGTGGTTTAGTTAAAATAAATCCAACTCAGTTAAACTAAGTGGTTTAGTTTCATATAGAATATAACAGAATAAAATTGTGTAAATTACATATAGATAATTACATGCAACTTAGACATCAAAGTGTATTGGATGAATACATAACTGATGTCATCTTCGCTAGGCAAGGGTCCCGGTCCTGTCCCATTCACTTCCCTTGCAGGGTTCCGGTCCTGCCCCCTCCCTTCCCTTCAAGGTTCCGGTCCTGTCCCTCCCTTTCCTTGAAGGGTTCCAGCCCTGTCCCCTCCCTTCCTTTGAAGTAAGTGGGGTATGACCGGAACCCTTGGCTTGCGAAGATGAACCAATGTTAAAATTGTGAAATGGTTTTACATCTTGTTTTTCCTCTTTCTAGACACTGTACTATGAATTGAAAGACATCTTAAGAATGCAAGAAAGTTATTTTTTTAAGAATTATATGTTTGTTTTTAGTATTGTTCATTTTATTGTAGGTTTTAAAAAAAAAGAATTTATTTTCTGCTCGAAAATACCTCACTGTCTTTTTCTAACAACAACAATTAAATGGAAAATGAAATTCGTCTTCAATGGATATATTACATATTTGACAAATTCTTTCTGCAATAAGAATTTGTAGATATCTCCCTCTTTCAATCATTAGTTGTTGAGAACTTGTTCTTAGTTTGCAAATCATGGATCTATGAGTCAAATTTATTAACTTTTCAACATAGGTTGGTCTTTCCCCCATCTCGTAGATTCCTATAAAAAACTAGTTTTAGATCTAGTTATTTTTCCGACGCAGTCGGTATAGTTTCGCTTTTTACCCTTCGACCTTAAAGACGCTCTTCCATGGGAATGCAAGTCACTTGATCGCAATTCTGTTTTCCGATTGGCCAAATACTGATAACTTAATGGCGTTCGAAAAAACTGTATCGAAATTGCGTGCCATGTTTTTTTTTTTCCCGAATGAAATGTAGAAAATAAACAACTGAAAAGAACAAAATTTTACCACGTCGGCTTTCTTTTCTTTGAAAGATAGTACTTGTTTACATTAGAATCCTGCTGTTGAATACATATATGTCGTGAATTCTTTGTTCAACCTGTTTTTTTTTTAATTGGAATTGAGCGTACTAAAATTAGTAAGTAACAATAACCAAATGAATTTAAAAAGTTTCGGAACTTCTTTGTCCATGGATTTGAATTTTGGGGTTATTTTATAATTCCCATATGCTAATGTATTCTCATTAGAAAGATGATGATTATATCTACATTGTAATAATCGCTTAATTAATTTTACCTTTCATGTGTAACGGGAGTCTTCTGTGTGTGCAAGCTTCTGAAATTGGCCAGACAACACTTTGAAATCTAACTAAGAAAACAGCAATACCAATCTAATCATATAAATAGTGTGATATTCTACCTATATTCAGACTAAATAACCTTATTAAGACACCATGTTGTGTGGTACGTTCGAGCACTGGGCTCTATAACTGTAACACTGTATAAATAAAAACTCTTTTTAGAAACACTTAGTTTATTTGACCAAATACAAAGCCTTTGACATAAAACAATGGTGCATATCGCTTATAAATGCACAACGCTTAATAACTTCAAAATTAACCGGAAAGACAATGCAACTGGAAGTGAATGGCTTAAAGTGTAATTAACACTATTTGTAGCTCGACAGAAAACCAAAAAGACAAATAATTTCGTAATAATTTAGCGTATAAAGCAGCCAAAATGTCCGAATAAATCTAAACCAAAACATTATCTCGGAATGTTACATTCCTATGAGAAAAAGGCATAACTGTAGATAAGTTAGAAGCAAAGAACATACAGACTGTAACAGTCTTACAGTGTAGAGACGGTGTGCTACACACCTGAATGGCTATTTATAGAAGAAGCGAAAAACCGCGCCGACGAACTCGCTTAAATACTAAATGCCGACTGAATTGACCAATCATTGCGACCGTTGTTACTCATGTGTTATTAACTCAATCTCGTTTTCAAACACATTAAGCATATGTAAAATACTGAGACTCAACAGTTAAATGTAAAACTCCGAGCTCAGCTCACTACTGTTTATATCCATAATGAAATCATATGATAATCACGTGATTATGGCAAAACCGTGTGTACATGTAAACAGATTAAAGTCACTTCAATTACACATGCATGGGCAGTCTAGCTAGCTCTGTTAGACAAGCATATTATATACAATTGAATCTCAATTTCAATCATTATCATTTTTATTTATTTGTTTTGTTTGTTTATTTGTTCGTTCTGCTTTTTTTTTTTGTTTTGTTTTATTTTGGTTTTTTTTGTTTTGTTTTGTTTTTTGTTTGTTTTTTGTTTGTTCTTGTTTTTGTTTTTGTTTGTTTGTTTGTTGTTGTTTTTTTTTGCAATTGTTTGTGAAACACATATCGAATACTGTTCGATCTTAGTATATGTCTCTCTATTATGATGCTAACAAATGGAATGAGCCCTCTTTGGCTTTGTGTAATGTACAACAAGCTCCACACAGCGGTAGACGTTCATTCTTTTTTTTTCTTATGAGTGAGTTTTGAGCGTCAGATTCTGTTTTGAGCTTGTTGATGACCGAAAAAGAATCTTGGTATATGGCTGTGGAGGGACGAAATGAACCAAGTATCTTTAAGCAAAGATTCGTAGTTTCCTTCCCCAGGATTATTCTTTCCCCATTTTTCGAAATGGAAACCGTGAACAAAATTTTGTGGAAACTACCAGAATTGGCACTAGCTCGCTTTCCATTTATTAGCGCTTTCACACTGTTGATGATTCTTGCTGAAAGAGATGAAAAGTAAGAGCAACTTTTACGCTTTTCTTTTTTTACAAAATTATGCGCATCATCAAAGCCTTTAATAAAAAGCTGTCTTCAGTGGTCGTTTCATGATACAGTGAGGTTAAATTTTATTTGCTTACAAGTCCCATCAGACCCCATGATATTAAATAGGATTTTAAGAAAGTGCCTGAACAAACGTCATGATTTATACCCGTGTACAGAGTGGCTGAAAGGTTGAGGTGTTAGACATGTAATAATGAGGCTTTCTAGCACCTACATGAACATGCACTTGGATTTTTACTGATTATATAGCTTAGAATATTGTTCTCTAAGCCTGGCCATCATCTGAGCCAAATGGTTGTTAATCCTGTTGCTAGTTAAAAAGCACTATGAAGTTAAGTCCGAATTTCCTCAGACCCTGCAACTCTTCTCTTTTTTTATCAAACTAGGTAGATGTGACGTGCACAATTTCAACTTGCAAGTCGTTACAAGCGGTTGAAGGGCGGTACTCCGTGGTACTGCTGAATCTCTAACTTTTTGTATGGCACATTGTTCTGACCCCAACCTGACATATCAATATCCAAATAACAAAGAGGAGGGTTGCAGGGTCAGAGGAAATTCGGACTATATGAAGTTAATAGTGTTAATTGTTGCCTTGTACATTCATGTACATATTGTACATGTATTTATTGACCATAAATAAAATTTGCCTTGACCTTTATAACATCAATTTTGAAAAAAAAAAGATTTATGGTTTTTGTGGACAGTGTGTCAACAAATGTACAGAAGAAGAACATACATGTACTTTGGTGTGAAGCCCTATATAATGCCCCCTTTCTATTTCAAGATTATGGTTACTGATTTTAAGTTTTGTTATTATTTTTCATTTTTTTATAATTTCCCCATTCTATTTATTTTTCTAAAATGGAAATCTGTCTGGAAGTTTTCTATAGGTTCTTAGTTTACTTCCATGACCTAGGTTTGGATAAGCTCTAAATAATTAATCATACCAACATTTTTTTATATATTTTTCATGCAATGTTTTTAAAACTTATCTTTTATTTATTTTTTCATTAATAAATGATTTGCTTTCTGGTATGCCCATAAAATCTTGTATAACCTTAATACAACTAATCTATGATGATTTGTTATCCTTTGATAACTGTTCTGATGTAAGGAAAGCTTTGGTGATGAGTTTATTATCACTAAAATATAATCTAGCATAGAAACATGGTGTGCCTAAGCCATGTACATGTACAAAATATACATTTTTTACATAGAACTCCATGTAGGAGGAAATTCACACAACAATGGCAGCCTCCGTGAACAAACAGTTGGCAATACTAAAAAAAAAAAAAACAAATACAGAAAAAGTGGACACTTCCAGCATGGTACAGGTGTATGATATGTCATATGAAAACATGTAACTTTCACATTATAGCAAAAAGCTAAGGAGCATGCGGCAGTGTACATTCAGACATATGAGCGTTGATTAACATGTAAGATATATATTTAAAAAGCCAGATTACATATTACAATGCTAACCATTGTTGTCATTAGTGTCTTGAAATTCTCAAATTATTTATCGATACTTGTTTGCTATTTCAGGTATCCTCCGATACCTCCAAGGTTAATCTATACCCATATTGCAATATTCTTGGCAGTAGGCTTCTTGATGTCATCACGCCTTAAAAGAAAAGAGTTGTCATTAGTATATGCTGGTCAGCTGTTATACTTTGCATATAATACATATTCAAACCAAAGTTTACGCTATACAGAACCACAAAGAGTAAGTAATACTTACATGTATATGTACATGAAGGTCACAATAAAAAAAAAAATGATTTTTTCTCCACCAACTGAAAACAAATACAAATGTACACATTGTATTTACTGTACATTTGTACACTATTCTGTGTTTACACAAATGTACAGCTGCAATATGTATAAATGTAAATGACATATATTGTTTTGATTTTGTCATTGTTGACTTAAAGACATGGCAACTTCTATTTTTGTGATATCAAGAAAGTTAATCAGGTAATTTCTGACATTTTACTGGTTACAGTATTTGGTCTAGACTACAGTAGGCACAATATACAAATGTACATTTTGTTTTAAATTCAATTTTAAAATAATTAATTATGAAGTTTCCAAACTATGATATAGGTGCTACAGATTTATTGCGCCATTTTTAATACACACATACAAACACACACATATTTTTAATGCTTAAGTGCAAGGTCCACTTTCTTCAACCAACATCACACAGTATAAAGTAAGAAAATGCATGAATAGTGAGAGCGGGAGAATGCATCTACCAGTATAAACTTTTCTTTTCAAATTTGTCGTCTTCATGTACCTTGTAGACTAATCACAAAATAAAATTCTGTGTTTTACTCATTGAATCATTTTCTCTTTTCCAGATAAGAATGTCAATTAGATTGATAGGATGTGTGGGAACTTTTCTTCTCTTCTCACATTTTTTTGACCAGGTCAAATCTAAGCAGCTTAGAAAACTTGGAGAGACGGTTCTTGGTATCTTCCTCACAGCATATGTGTACTCTGTTAACACAATTTACGAGGAAAAAAGAGCTTTCCTGATGCACATACCAGGTGGAGACTGGAGCCGTTATTTTTTGACACTTGTTTTGGCCTGTGGTGCCGTTAGTTTTTTCTCTGGGTACTTTCTTAGAGATGTGTGTATATCTTTAGCATTTGTTCTTGCCATTATAACACTAATGATTGATTGTGATGTTAGATATTGGGTTGACAAGCGAGGAATGTTTTTCTGGAATCAAATTAGAATTATTACAGATGATCTCTGTATTATTTTAGGTTTTTGCATGTATATAACAAGGGGAGATAACAAAGTTAAAACAGATTGACATGAATGAATAGATTGCATTGTATCTCATCATTACCTCCCTTGTTCTACAATGAAAAAGTCATTATCTTCTTAAAGTTGATAATGATAATCTTTCCATTTGGAAATTATTCTCTTAAGAGCTGTTCCATTAAAAGATATGAGGTACCCAGGGAGGGCACTTTTTCACCAGGGGAGCTACCCATAGAAGTTCTATTGTTGTTTTGTATTTAAATTTTGTCGGGAGACCTGAACACCCATATACATAGAATAAAAGTGCCTTTCCCCGTCACTCATATGTTTTACTGGAAAAGTCCTAATTAAACTTTGTAACCTAACCAACACATTTTAATTTCTCTGTTAAAAATATTCCCACTCTGACATCAGACTGTGCCAAAGCATTTTTATATTCATTTCAAAACACATATTCAATCCTGTCTATACACACCTCAATAGAGTAAAAAAAAATGAAAAAAAAAACATTCAAAAGACCATCACCATGATCCACTTCATCATCATCATTCATTTTGAACATTTTCCCTCTATCCCAACAGAAAAAGTTTTAAGTATCAGTTTATGTAAGGGTAATTCATATTATGTCCTATGCAATACTCCAACAAAAAGGCTACACATTTTTATTTTTATTATGAAGTTGTTTTAATGGTCAATATGGTGAAAAGTATAATGATCCATTCCAATCAGTCTTATCTCAAAGATAATTCACCTCGAAAATACAATAGTTTCCATTGTATTTCAGTGTATTTTATAGACTTATCTCCCTTAATTTTGAATACATTCTATATAAGTTATATCTCCTAAGATCAATGGTAGCACATATATGAAAAGCCATTTTTTGATGTTTATTAACTATAACATTTTGAAACAAAATATCAAAAATAAGAATAAACAATCTTTCCTACCATGTATCCCATTTTGCCTGATTCTTAGCTGGAGAGCTTCTTAGAACTCTCTAAGAGCAAATGCTTATTAATAATATGTGTCATTGAACTAGTAATATATTGTGCAGGCACTGAGTCACATCAGTTAGAGTCTCAATAGGTAAAATATAGATTATTAAATATACCTTAGAAAAAATCTCAGTTTCTTCTACAACAATGAGCAATGATTGCCTTTTGTGAATTAGTGGTGATGTGACCACTGATTTACTGATTATCACTCTATAGCATGCAAATGGTATTTATTCACTACTGGTATATTCACACTGAAATTGAAGAGGATGATTTGGCATGCTGTAAAACCTAGATTTAACCCTCCATTTCGTTTGAAATGCCTGTACCAGGTCTGGACCATTGTGGTATCATCTACCTCAGTCAGGGGAGTAGCTAGGCCTGTTTTAGTTGTACGCAAAATTACGGTGAGGGGTCTTGGGGGGGGGTCGCTCAAGGCCCCCAGTGAGTCTGGCAAGGCAAAGCCCTGAGGGAAACTCCTGAATTTTAACGATTTTGGAACCAGTTTTTATGTATTAAAAAGGATTTGTCATTGCATAAAACCTTTATTTCATTTTTAAAATGAGTGTTTTTATTTTTGTTACTTTTTCCGAAAGTACGCAACTGCGTATTTGCGTATAGGCAGCTACGCCTCTGTCAGTTGTGTTATATCTATTTTGTCAGATTTAATTTGGACTTATGTTTGATTATGGGTTTGATTAGTATTCAGTAATTTTGTTGTTACACCTATTTAGTTGTTTCCACAGAAAATTACTCAAGCACAATATGAAGAAACCCAAATTCCTGCGAGGAAACCAACATTTCTTTGAAACAATTTTTCATGATTTGCAACTTACCATTGTGGTGCCAATTTGATTTGTGGACTTGACAGTATTAAATATACTTTTTATTTGGGCTTTTAATTTCATGGCTAAGCCCATCTATGAATACTCCAAAATTGGTACTCAGAAGTGACAGTTCTATAATATTGGCATTGGCAGCCTTAAGCTTCCAATAAATATATGAAATTAGAAGAAAATGTTGATGGTTTTTACTCACAGAATAATTAGGTCTCTCTCCCTTTCTGATAAGTGGACATGAGGAACTTAATGAAACATGCTGATCATTCTGGTCACATTTTTTTCTTTAAATATTTACATATATGCAGTTGCTGTTATGATTTTTTCCATTTTTTTTTTTACTGACTAATAATTCCCTTTCTAAGAGGTACCTGTAAAATGCAAAATGAAGTTGGAATGAAACAAAATGAAATGAATGGAAATGAATCACATCAAAACGAAAGGAAAGGAAACAAAATGTATTGAAATGAAAAGAAATAGAAATAAAACATATTAAAACAATTTTATTGTTTTAAAATAGTGTCTCTAAATAAAATTGCTTGACTCCACTTGACCAAAAAATGTTTTTTTTGCCAGTTGCAAAATAATTGAGTATTTGTAGCATTGAATGTCTATTTGGGATTTATTTCTTTTCGTTGCGATTTGTTTCTTCCATTTCCATATACACTTGTACTTTTTTTTTGTTTCGTTTCAGTTCATTTTGTTTCGGTTTCGTTTCGCATTTTACAGACACCCTTCTTAGCATTGTAGGATGAAAATGGAAATAATCACTAGTAGCTTTAAGCGCACATGCCATTGATACACAACACAATGTCATAAGCAACATAGGCGTAGGAAGCAAATCTTTTTTGGTACTGTTTTTGATATAGGGACACGAGGCTTTACCGCAAAAATGTGAAAATTATTGGTACGGCATGCTGTACCTGTCAAAATAATTGGTACGGTTGGAGCAGTACCAACCCTACTGGTTCCTACGCCCATGAGCAAAATAACATTAATCTATTATCAATTGTCACATTCACTGTGATTTTCTGTTTTTGCTGTGCCAGCTAAAGTTAGAATATCACGCTATTCAATCATTTTTTTTTTATTTTGATATGCTATTAGATTTAATGTACATGTACCTTGACAAATGTAATTAAAGTTGTTAAATCTGTTTAAGAATTTTGTTGTCTTGTGTCATTTTTTTTAAATTACCAATACCTGTTTACCAATATCTGTCCATATGTCTGCCACAAAATGTTAAATGGCTCAAAAATGCTAATAAGGATTTTGATATTTTTTGGTACATGGTTTATAGGAAAATTCCTATCATCATAATTTTGTTTTCTCATTTGAGCGGCATACTGGGGTATGATGTATTGTCATGCAGAATTTACTCATTTAAAGAGCCAGAACAATTTTTTTGACTTATGATTATTAATATATGTGTAAAAATTACATTTTATGTTAAATAGCACTCCAGCTAAGAATCATGCAAAATGTGATTCATGGGTAAAAAGCCTACATATTTTTATTTTTGATATTTTGTTAACATAGTAAACAGAAATTAGCGTTCAGTTTTTCATTTAACCGGTGTTAATAGAAGATAAAAATTATATAGAATGCACTGCAGATTTCAAAATTAAGGGAGATAACTCTGTAAATGACACCCAAATACAATAGAATCTATTGGATTTTCAATGTTGATTATCTCCTAAGAGCAGGCAGATTTGAATGAATAATTACACATTTCATAGTATAGACCCATAAAACAACTTAATTACAAAAATAAAAATATGTAGCCTTTTTGGGGGTGTATCACATTTTTCATATTTTGCATGATTCTTACAAAGACTGCTACTTAATTATTTATGTTTATTATTGATTTTTTTTTTTTCGTACTTTAATTTAATGTTTATTGTTTTTATCTTAATTGTGTCAGATAATGTAATAATTGATACTGTTCTAAATGCTCAAGTCCCCCCCTCCCCCCCAAAAAAATGGAATGAAACTAATGGCTTTTGTTTGTTATATTTGATATGATGAATGTGTTTTCATTTTTTTATATCTTTTTCCTTTAAGCTTGCTATTTAAAATGAAGAAACAGCTTAACCATTCCATCTATAAAAAAGTATACTAGTACATCCATTGACAATTAAGGAGTAATTCCCCTTATACAGGCGCGTAGCTGGTTTATTCCTTGAATGCCAACATCCTTTGATCTACCGACAACTTACCTGTAAAATTTTGATGGTGTTCAAGGAATAGGTGTCAGTGGTTATCAAAACAAAGGTGCATGCTTATCAAAACATTGATACTAATTAACAGATAGGTAAATTACGGGCGACTTATTTCAGTTCATATTTCAGATAGTTATTCCAGTTGTTAAAATCTAGTTTTATTGGCTGTTTCTGCTCATGCATTTTATCATAAAATCATACATGTACATGTTGTTTTTGTAATCCAATAACCTGAAAATATTTCCATTGATCATTCAAGTTACGTAGGAATACTAGTACTGGAATAGTTACTAAGTTTTTGTTCAGTTAAATAAAATATTTGTAATTGCAACACAATGTAGAAAATCCTTTTTTGCAGTAAGTGGTTTAAGGACTATACTCTTATTACTATAAATTGATATTACATGAGGCATAAAATGTAGAAAATAAATGTATTCATATAAATTAGTTAAAACGGTAGAATGGTAAAGAATAAAATAAATCATTAATATTAGGTTCAGAGTTTGGAATAATGTTTATTCACGTTAAATTTCTTTAATATCTCTGCATATAATTTATACATTTCTAAGTAAAAGTTTAAAAAATGTTAAAATTTTATTATATTCTTACATATTTTTAAAAATCTGCTGATTTCCATATAAAAAAGGTATATTAATTTCAACAGTTAAATATTTATAAAACGTTTTAATTGTTATAAAAACACCTTTTATTATAATATAAACATCTATTGAAATATTTTTTGTTGGCATTCAAGGAATAGGTAACATATAAAATGTTGGCAATCGAGGAAGACACCGCGTAGCTGAGGCCAAAATTACGACAGGGAGTCTGGCGGAGCTCTGATAGGGGGTTCAGGGGGGTGAAGCCCCCCGAAGCTCCGCGGAGATAGCGTTTTAGAGCATCATTTATGCCTCTCCTGGATGTATTTTATCTCAAAATTTTGAAAAAAAAAATTGGCAAAATTAAGTGCAGGCATAAGCTTTTTTGCCTAACGACAGCTACGCGCCTGTTACACATCCATGTACGTGACTTTGGAAGACATATTGGGTTAGTAATATCAGCTATAAGGAAAGGCCATGAAAATCACTTAGAACTATTTTTGATATCGTATATTATAAGTTATAAGCTCCCAGGTCTATGGTTATTTAGACAGTCAGTAGACTCTGTTGGAGGGTAAGGCTTTACCCCAATCCCACCAACGTTGGTGGGTGGGTTTCCTTTTATGGTAATTTGCATATTTTTCCTTCTGATATTTTAAAAACATGCAATGACGGATTGATTTTCTGTGTATCATTTTCATATGCATATTGCTGCTTTGCTTATTTGGACGAATAATTTTATCAAAACAGGAGTGGTCAACACAACGCAAAATCGTATATTTACAATTAGATATGCTTTTTACAGTTAAGTCCCAGTCTTACCAGGCAACATAGGTAAAGTTAGAAACATCCAAGACAAATACCAACTAAACTAGTGCTGTATTATTCAATCATGGTTTTTTTGTCTGATCTTCACCAACATTTATGCTAGATACATTTGTTGAACACATTGGATTTTATATTACGGTCGTATAATAGTATTACCCTATTGTCATTGTCTTTGTTCGTAAACTTTCGTTAATTTATGATAACTTGATTAAACTTATCCAATAGTTTTTTTTAATTTAAACATATTGTTCCTCTAGAGACATGAAGGAATGTCTTTTTTTAAGGTTTTTGCCCACCCTTTGAAAATAATGATCGAACATAGGTGCTATAATAAGAATTCATAGAAAAGGCTTAATTTTAATCCAATGTCAATATGCTCCTTGAGATATTCTGTTTAAGACTCGCATAATAGACTTATCTTTGACTGTTTTGGAGTTAAACTGATAATAAATCCCCCCCCCAAAAAAAAAACAACAAAAAAAACTTTAATTTTTGGTCCGATTTTGATTTTTTTTTTTATTCAAATCAAATTAATTCAAACAACTGTATTGTCATTAAACATATATAACAATTATGTTTATGGAAAAAAACAGAACTCAGGAAGAATTGCATGTAATACTATGAACAAGATAACAAGGAACAAAATAAACACGTCATGAAAATGCTTCTATCTTTCAATAATTCTAACACATGTCTAAAAGAAACATGACTTGATAAAAAAAACACCAATTTTTGCTCATACGAACTCTTCGAGAAAGTTACATTAACTAATTCTCATTTTTTAGAACAAAGATTCTCTCAAATTCTGATTTGCTTTACATTTTAGTATAAAATGGGCTTTATCTTCAATAACTCAAAACAACTTTTGCATAGTCTTTCAGTACGTGGACTTTTATTATAACGAAATATATCATAAAAAAGATAGTGTACATAGGCGGAAAACTAAAAGAACCTGTCCGACTCAATTCTTTAGAATACAATTCTAATTTTAGGGCTGTTAACATTACTTTTTTCTTGGTTTCTTTCTTTCCGGCAAATGATGGATTCAAACTCAGTATAGAGGAACGAACTACATGTACTTTGTTCCGCGGATCTTCCAGAATCTATTTAACTATTTCTCTCTTCATCCGAGTTTATTTAAGTTGAGAATGCGTCTTTTTGTATTCATACATGTATATAAAATCCCTGGTGTAGCGGAAATGTCGGAGTACAAAAAAAAAATGTAATTCCGATTGGATGTTTGCTGACACTTCAATAACATTAGTTGTTGGTCATATTTTAGGACGCCCACCCCACCGGCGCACCTGCTCAATGCTCCTAGTTTTTACTGGAGTCTGAGTTGCTCATATGTACATCTTGTATATAATTATTTTTTTGATTAAGACTCTCCTATACATTTGATTCTATTGCTACTGATGAGAGGTTACTCCTTGAAACACGTGTTGTGCGAATCGAAATATTGGTATTTTTGTATGTTACTTTGGTTTCTTTGTATTTGTTTGTTTGGTTATTTCACGTTCTTCGTTGTGTATGTCTATTTTCCTTGTCTAGTCGTTATCATTGGGTTTGTTCTTTTTGATTTTCTCGATTCCAGATTCCCTTAATTTTCCTCTTGAAGTACTTAACCATATAAGAGAAATAGATTTCACAACTCGATACTATAAATGGGTTGATATTATCTCCCCATATTTGATTTCAAGAAAAACAATATACTCGGCAAGCGATATACGATTTTTAATTCTACCGTTTTGTGGTATTGGTTTGAATTGTCACGATGTGTCCTGTTTTGCGCGTGTTTCATACTGTGTGTTGGAGGAGGGGGGTTCTTTCATTTTGATTATGCAGGTTTTTGGTTTTTCTAATCATGGTTTCCTCTGCTTGGTTTTTGTAACTTCACTTTCGAATTTAGTGTTATTCATTTTTGCGGTTGATTTTAATTGATTTTAGTCAAATGCCTCTCCACAGAATCTTCCTAATGAAGAAAATGATGATTAGTCGGAATTTTTCCAACTTTTTAAACTATGTAAAATCTTGCAGACAGTCATGTTTACTTTTAAAATTCCAGTATCTAAGGTAGGAAATTTAAAAAATGAGTTGAATTCTATAGAAAAATATTTTCGCATTAACACTCAGCTATTTTTTCTTCAATTTTCTAAAATCCGGTATTTGTTTTCGAATCATTAGTGTGACAAATGCTTGATACATAAGTTGACAAAATGTATACTTGTCACATCATATGATTGCACTTAAAGTTTCGTGAAAAAGTGTTATGATTTTAGTATTCAAGAATGCAAAAAACGATCTCAACTCTCCCACGAATATGACTTCAGTAATGGGTGTCCTAATTTCAAAATTCAAATTGAGTTGAGATTGTTTATTTTAGGTGCCTGAGGGTCGAGGTGGAAAGTCAGTAGGTTTACAAACAAACATTTTGTGTTTCATATTAGTTTTTATCTCATGGGTACGGCTAAACGAACATCTGTACGAACCAACATAAAAAACCATGTAATATACCGCCAAGAAAATTAAGATAGAAAAAATCATTTAATGTTAATTGAAAAAGATATTATGGAAATAAAATTACCACCATAATCAACGGCTAAATATTCGTTATTATGTAATGCATAAGTAAAAATACAACTCCATTAGATTACCAGCAGGAATTCCCCTATCATCCTGCTGTTAACATGCTAGTATACGGTGATCTTTAGGGACATTACTTAGATAAAAATGAAAATATGTAATTAGCTGATGATTAAATATAATTATTGACACAGTTTGAAACATTAAGATCTATTACGAAATGAATTTAAGATTCCTGCTCTAATGGCCATGTTGAGAACATGTAAAGTTTTTGTTTTTGCAAATAAATTTTTTTGTCTCTACACTTAGGTCTTTTGGCAGAAAATAAATTGGTAGTGCATCAAGAATTGAACCTAAAATCTCGCTTGTTGTGAAAAAAATACATTATTGAGATAGCATAACACCCGCCCTCCTATTGATACATACTGTTTAGTAAGAAAAGGGATACAAGTATAAGAAGTTTCCATAGAAGGAAAAAGGGGGGTTGGCTCTGTTAAAAGCAAAAGGAGCTTAATTATCTTTTTTGTTTACTTCAAGCTTTTATAGAACTAAACAGCTGTTTAAGTTCATGCAAGAGATCTCGGCTTACACATTAAGAAGGGAAAGGACTTAGCTAGGCGAGTCATCCTCTCGTTCGAAATTTCTGGATCTCCACTGCGAATTCGCCCTAAAATAATATTAGGCGCGACAATGTATTTTGCGGTTCATTGAACGGTCACTTTCTAAAGTAGTTGCACGCGTTGTAGTGCTAGAATACCCCTTCTCGCAGAAGAATTTCATATCTGAGACCCTCAAAATAGCTTACAACGTACGGCCAATCTATAAATTAAGCCACATCAAATTTTAAATCAATCGATCAATTAGGAGCCGACATTTGTGCGACGACGATTTTCAATATCATTCCCACATATAGTGAACATGGCAGAATCCAACGAAACAGTAAGATGATATCGGAGAGCACCCAAAATCGCATATAGCATGTACCCAATCTACACGAAGTACACCTCAAGTTTGAAATTAATCGAATAATCGGGGGCTGAGATTTTTATGGCCAAAAAATTCTACATCATTCCATATTGTGAAAAATGGCAAAGTCACATGTAGCAGCATGTTCATATTGGGAAGCACCCTAAATTGCTTACAACACATGCACCATCTATATTTTATATATTAAATCATACGCAAATTTTGAAATCAATTCATTCGTTGAGATGTGAAACAATTGCTACGGAATTCGAAAGGACGGACGGACGAACAAGATTATTCCAATATACCACCCACTCGTTGGGTGAGGGTATGATTAGTCATCAACTATGAGTACACTTCTATAAGACAAGGGTGATACTGTTTCTTAATCGTGTCTCCATGTCATTTGGTAAATATAGCATAGTTGTGGGTGGGTGTAAGACGACCATCAAAAGAAATTAAAAACATTCGAATATTTTAAAACTTGCAATATACAATGTGTTTCATTTTTTTTTTCGTAATTTCTATTACAACATTATATAGAGATATCATATCTTAAACTTGTATGTATCAAAGAAAGTGGAAAAATAAATGATTTAAACTAATAGAAAAAAAAAATAGATATATTCTTGTATTAGTACTAATATTTTGTGAAAAGAAATTTTACAATGGGTATAGGTCTGGTGACAATGCTCATGTTTGCATTTCCTAAAGTTAGTTCATTTGAAGAAAAAAACATATTCTGATACATATGTTTTAGATTTGATATAATTCTTGACTGCTCTTACAGTATACAAGTATCGCACCGAAGAAAGTTTGGATTTTTTTTCATGTACGTATTTTAAACGTAGAATTCCAGACTTATTCCGTATCCGTATGAACAATATTTCAGGTAAATATAGGACCAGAAAATGATCCACTAAGATTTTTATCAAAAATGGCTGATTTTTATGTTGACGTTTTATGATGCCGATGTCTCTCATTTCGAAAGTTAGCAAAAATTACAATCCATATAAATTTGCTGTCCACGCTAAAGGTGATTCATAGTACGGAAAACCCACCAAACAAGCGAAGTATTTTCGATCTACAAACGCTATACTATTAAAGTAAATTCTGCATGTATTTTAGAGAAACCCCATTAAAAAGCATAACAATATTCATTTCCGTATTCAGATCGGCGCTTCTGACAAAATCTTGTATTTATCTTTCACTAAAACCAACCAAGTCAAAGCAAACCAAGAACGATAACTGTTGTAAAGTGCTAATTTCATGTACAATTTATATACATTTTATCTCAAAAGCGCAACACCCAAATGGAAAACCAAGACAGGTTATGTGGTCTGTATCTGATTCTGAATAAGAAATAAAAGTAAATTTAGTGGGTTTTTGATATGCATGAATCACTTTCTGTTTGATTTTCCGATTGGTGGTTTTTACGGTCTTGATCATGACTATCTTACTAATCTCGCACGTACGGGGATTGTGTTATTAGCTTAATGTGACAGAGCAGGCCCCCTTCTTAGGGGGCGTTTTCCTTAAGCGCCAAAAAGGAGGCCTTTCGTGTCACAACTCTTTCGCGCCAGTTTAATTTTCGATTTTCGTAGTTAAATTGCGCCAATAAATTAATGATCCTTTTGCACCAGAATAAAAGGTAAATTTATATTATGATATTGTTTTCTTGTTGCATTAGTTGCGTGATGTGGTTATTGTATGTTATTCACCATTTAAAAAAAAAAGATCTCTTTATAATTGGTTGTTCATCTCTTTGGCAAGTATAATAATAAAAATGTAAGAAATATAAGACATTTATTTTAGTGAAATAATGTAAATACAAACTCTCCTCATTTTTCCAGGCTTGAGACCGGCAGGTTTCCCTGGCGGAGTTAATGTTCATTTTAAAAAAAAAATCTTAATACATGTATAGCATTATTAACTAATACTTACCGGAATAATTCAAATCTGTCTTGTCGGGTTCGGATAACAAATTCTAATTCTAAATCATTTTCTTTATTTTATGATCGTTTTACATTAGATTTATAGCTTTTTGACATTTAATATCCTTATTTGTATTTGGCGCAAAAGGTAGTCTTTTTTTCTGGCAGAAAAGAACTATATGGAGAAAAAACAATTTGGCGCAATTTAACAACGATTTTTTTCCAATTGGTGCAAAAGGACGATGTCCTTCTTAGGCCAGTCAGGGGGCCCTGCTTTTGGGAATCTCTGGATCCGCCTCTGTATGCCCATTGCATAGCACATCTGCTGAAATGTGATTTTTAGACTTGATGAGTTATTTTTTTTAATGATTTTTATAAACTACAACCTTTTAGATAGCATGAGATTCGTGCGTTTTGTGATCTTTCTTTTTTGTTTAATATAAAAAAAATGTTGTTTTAATTTGTTGTCTTTGTCATTACAGTTGCCGTTACGGTCTTTTTTTTTAAATTTTCATCTATAAGAAAACAGAATTTCCCCAAAGGAACTTAATGTTTTTCGTTTTATTTAGGTTTCTTAAAAAAGCTCACCCGTTTAAAAACAAAATTTGAAGTTATTTTATCTTATTGTAAATTGTAGATGAAGGGGTATTTCCCAAACATGACATAGTTTAAAATCTTTTTACATATGCGTAATTAATTTTCAAATAAGTTTACAAAATTGTGTGTAAATATGATCATTTATATTATTCACAAACTCATTACTTTTATTCAATATTTAAATGAACATTTAGTTTTTTTTCTAAAGGGATTAATTTCTTATGAATTTACAAACCACCAATTTTCAAATATTTGGACAAATTGAAATTTTCACACTTTTCCGGACTTCGGATACGATGACACTCTGTATGGCATTAATCCAACCGGATTATCTCCATCCTCTAGGGACAGAAACGTTATCATGAAACATGAGATGGGGCATCTGGTTGGGCTTGTCAAACACTCCCCTCCGCGTCAATCTGCATGTACAAATAGTGTTTGTTTATTTATCGTAATGATATCATGGCTAAGTAAGACTGTATCTAATAGCGAAACAGCGTGCCAAAATCTCGAACCTACGAACAGACTTAGTGATCCTCTTGATCTAATTGTCATTAAACAAGAGGACTTAGGTTAAGTAAGATACAGTTTAGCGTCAACGTTATTTTTTTTTACGGAACAAGTGGTAAACTTAGCGACTCTTTTTTACTGCGTTTTCTGTGTAATTGGAACCAAATGTTAAGCACTGCAATGAGTTCAACGGATTTTATTGATAAGCATACAATGTACTTGAACTACATAAAACCTTCTGAGTCGGCGCTTGGAGAACCAGCATCAGACTTTACGGACGCGATTGATTCTGTGCAACCAATGGACCCAAAACCAATCACTAATCAGCATTCTATAGAAGGCATACTGTCGTCTGGTCGAAAAGAGATGGACCGCGTTCATAAAGGTATCAATTTTCTGCCATTAATGGATTAATTTAATGTATTAATAATTAATTTGATTAATTAGGATGAATTATTTTGTCAACTTCCATTGGTTTCGTTAATAAATTGATTTACATATAATAATGTTTGGATTTTGTTTTAACTAGTTTGGTTTGAAAAAGTGTGTTTTTTTTCTGTCTTTGCGAAAATTTACTTCAGTATTTTTTCAACAGAATTTCTATAATCGATAGCTTTTTGCAATTTCTTCCACTTCTGTTATACCTTATTTTTTATTTAATCTACGATTTTTTAATTACTTAAAACAAATTTGTTTTGCCGGAAACACAAAATGAGCTATCCGATTATAAAATTTCGTTAGAGAGGTTTCCCTGTGTTCAAATTTGCATGCCCCCTTTTATCGAAATTTTATAAATTCTTTTAGAATAGTTTAATGTTTCTTTATGTTATGTTAACGTGGATTACATAAATAAGTTAAGTTGAGAATCTTAAAATGAATGCATTCCTTAACCTGAACTTTATAAATTTAAAATTTAAGAATTTCTTCAATTTATTTATTACTCCTTTATGTTTCACATTTTTTAGTTATTCGATTTAACGTTATAGTTTTAATGTTTTTAGATTTTGCGAACATATCAAAGAATTCGGAAACTTCCCCACAGAGCAATTTAAAAGCACATTCAGGAAACTTAGAAAAGGACCATTCCAAAACAACCTCTTTATCGCCAAAAGCTTTAATTCAACGGAAATCTGACCCAGCTGACGATGACGACGAAAGTTTAAAGAAAGAGGATTTGGACGAAAATGATGCAAGAAATAAGAAGCGAAGGAACAGAACGACTTTTACAAGTTTCCAGTTGGAAGAAATGGAACGAGTCTTCCAAAAGACACATTACCCGGATGTGTATGCACGTGAACAGCTCGCGCTACGGTGCAACTTGACAGAAGCCCGAGTTCAAGTAAGAATTATTTACTTTTGTGACTTTATTTTTTGTCTTAAAAATTTTATTAATTTTTTTAATATTTTCTTTTTCCTCACTACATCAAGGGTACAAAAATACTAACATATAAATAATGCAAGTTTCGGTATGATGTAACATAACGAATTTCATGGATAATCCTCTCATCAGCAGCATTATATCCAAATACATAAATAGGTCAAGATTAAGTTTAGAGACAGCCCTTTGACCAAAGAGTTTTAAATTATTTTATTGAATTTGGCCAGAAAGAAACCATTTTATATCATAATTCTGTGTTCTGAAATGTCACAACCTCCATTAAACAAATGAAACAAAGAGGTACTTCAGCCGAATGGTTTAATTCGTTTCAAATTAGAAACACCAACCGCTTCTTTCATCGTTTATCGAAATGGTGTTAAAAGTTTTGAAGAAAAAGAATACTGTGTAACGAGACATTAATGTTTTTTTTTCTTAAAAAACACTACTTATAATTCTACTAAAAAGTGTATTTTATGTCATACGGCTATTAACGACCACTTGAAGATTCGCACCATTACAAAACTACGTAGCAATTACACATCATGAAGATTTATCCACGTTTAATAACTTATTATAACAATAATACCCTTTCTTTTAAGTGTAACTGACAACAGTTTAGAGCTTTATAATTCAATTTATTAAACGCGTTATAGGATCAAAAAGCTAATTTCACTCCGCCACTCATGACACGTGGACTCGATTACTGGCTATTTATTCTGAGTAAATACAGTGATGTTTTGGGGGTATTGGAACGTGTGACTTCCCACTGTGTGCTTATTGTCAAACTTGTTATTTTTATTAACGGCCTCGTTATTTTATTTACGGATTATTGAGTATTGTCAGGGATTATTCTAATCAGAGGAAGTGAATACTTTCCCAAAGCAACCCACTTTACCAATCGAACGAACTACACGTACTACAAAAATATTACTATGAATTTTGGTACTTCATACTACATTATTTTTATTGTTTTTTATCTTACTTTGAACAATTTTTAGCCACTATAAACGCAAGAGTTTTATAAGGGTAATTAATTTTTAAGTATTTGTACTAAAAATCTGTCTTTATCCAAAAACAGATGTATGCATTTAAACTCGAATGACATGTATACGTTTGCAGGTATTTGTTTCAAATTATAAGTATTTTTATTTTAAAAAAAAAGTGGGATGAATTAACGACAATTTTTTGCAAAAACCTTAATTTGCATTTAAACAGATAAAAAGGAGTCAAATCGTAATCGAAACACATAAAAGTCTACTATTTTGACTTTTCTTTGTTAGAGTTGTTAAAATGACTAATTGAAGTATTAAAAAATTCGCATCTGCAATAGATAATTAGACGATTTTTTCTAATGGTATTTTTCATCCGGCCACAGATATTTTGTTTTCCTCTAAATCAATTTAAAACAGCTGGACCTAAATAAGCAAATTACAAAATGTATCAAACCACAAAAAAACAAAATTAAAGTGGTAAATCTCAAATTTGAACTTCACTAGTAGTCTAACATACGGTGTACATAAAAACATATTGTTTTATTTTTTTTCAAGTGTTAATTATAGAAAATTAAGCAATCATATCAATAATTTAGAGTCATATTTCCTCATCAGTGTTAAACAGACTACAATTTTATTGGTAAATAAGATTTTGGATCCCATATCGCCAACTCTCAAAGAGCTAAATGAACTTAAATAATAAGAATAAATTATGATCAAATTTATATAATAACACTTCATATAAATACGTTATAGTGAAAACACTTAACATATTATATGTTCAAACAACCAGTAATAAATTAAACATTGATAAAAAGGCTATGCTTTATATAAAATGTCCGATCTTGAATTTGTATCTGTGACTGTTGAATTTGCATTACCATATTTTATTTTAGTGTAAAAAATCTGTTATCAACTTAATATTCAAGGTCCCATTCTAGATATATTCCGTACGGTATAAGACTATTATACACCTGACGCTTATGTAAAGTAAAAGATGCTTTATATTTACAATAATTCATGTTCCAGAAAAAAAGGACCCAAAATAATTTCGATATAAGAAAATGAAACGGTAACATATTTGACATGAGGAAAATATTAAGCTTAAAACGTTGATTTTATTTTTTTAAATGATATTCAAGGATTATTAAGATTTTGTTGATGTTAACTGTTCATTAATTTCCATAATTAATGGTCGAGGAAACATAAGAAGTTATGCAAATTTGTTTGTTTTCAGTATTTTACACATTCTAGAAAGACGATGCAGTTCTATGGAATGCATTGTACCAATGCAACCCAGTTATAAAGCATGGAAGTTTATAGAAATATCATGTAGCCCGAATTCCATCAACCCTGCAATTTTTCTTAATCAATTCATTTATTTATTAATTTATTTTGGATACCGAAACGGTCAGAGAACAACATTATACGATGGTCTCCTTAGCGTATACAGAGGGGTCAGGTGGTTGTTTAAAACTTGTGTCAATTTTGTGCATTTGTATAGTAAAATGGTCTCAGCTGGATCCAAATCTCGCTTTCCACAATCTCTAGGTCCGCATCGGTGTCTTTCGAATTTAGGTTCCACTATATAGATAGTTCACTACAAGCAAATCCAACAATTTTTTCCTGTAAAAAGTATATATTTCTCAAAACCTTACATTATGGACATCCATGAAAAAAAGATATTCTTTCTATTTTGTCATGAAAATCTGTAGCCATGGTAACATAATAAAAATATATAATCAGTTTCCTTCCCAAAGTTAATTGTCAAAAAAAAAGGTTTTCTAAAATATCAGGCACAGAAAAAGTAAGCAGGCATGGTATTATTTAAAAAAAAAAAACATATA
The DNA here is from genome assembly GCA_037379345.1 of Perna viridis. Classification (NCBI taxonomy): domain Eukaryota; kingdom Metazoa; phylum Mollusca; class Bivalvia; order Mytilida; family Mytilidae; genus Perna; species Perna viridis. Next base: position 43,210,430 of record CM074518.1, on the reverse strand, counting down.
AAAAGTGTACCTTTTTCTGCTAATTTGTTCATGATTTTAATTGTTAAAGTTCGTGCGAAATTTTGCATTTTTGAAAAACAGCCAGTGGTACAGGGAAGAGAACCCAATGAGGACCCGAATCTTTCCTCATATCTTAAAGCATGTATTTTACACCTCTTTATCTTCACAAGTATTTTATCTATTTATGTACGAATGCTCTACTACTCACAATCAATATTTCCACCAAGTTTCATCTTTTATTTTTAAGTTTTACAAAATTAGACCGGGTCAGTTTTTGGGTACGAAACAGAGCACCCTCAATCCCATCTGTATAGTGCAACCTTATTTGTTAGACTCAGATTCATGTCTGGTCTCACAAAGTTGTCCGATTTTGCAAACATGTCCGATCGTATTGTGACGTCAAAGATAGTCCAGTTACATTATGTAAATGTACTGTGTACGGTTTCATAAAAAAATCTCAAGTTGAGAATTTCCTGAAATCATGAGTTTTTTCCTAAAAATAATCATTTTCAAGTGATCTGATCGGCCAAAATTTGAGTCGAGCAAGGATATGAGGAAAATCTCAGTTTGAATTTTTTTTTATGAAACCCGGGCCTGATGTGATGTACCTAAAGGATCTAAGGAACGTACACACGACACCAAGCTAAGGAAAGAATGAACTGCAAATATTATGGTTAGCATGTAAAAGAAAGGCAACAGAAATGACATCCGGTATACCATTATAGATTTTTTGTTCCGAGTTGTTCAAAGTGGACAAAGAACGGCATTGTATTTCTTAATTGGTGGTTCAAACTTGACCATATTTTATTTCACATTGTTTTTTTATATAAAGTTGGCTCAATTGAGTATCGTATTTACATGTACTGAATGTCAATGATAAATGTGTTTGGAGGAGTGGTGTTCAACGTACACCTTTTCATTTTTAGAATTTTATGGACACTTTTGATATAACAGGGAATAACATCACAACGTTGTTCAAACACAGGGCTTGCTCCAAGTATCAAATACGCAGTCGACTAACTAATAGTTAAGATGCATATTTTGGGAGCAACCACTGTGGTTCTAAAGTGCAGTTGATTGTGTTTGCATCAGTTCATAAATGAATTATAAACAAATGCAACACAAATTACTATTGAACGAAATGTATGTAACGTAAACGTGAAGGGTTTAGAAAAGTTTAAAAGTGGGGTATAGGCTAAAAACCACTAATTCCACTTTCCATAGGCTTCTATGCTAATTTCACAATATTCAATGGCTTCTCTGGACTTTACCTTAACTTTAACCTGCAGAGGACTATATATCAGCATGATTCTACATATGTCACCTCACAATCCTCAGAATGGCATGTGGGGTTAGCAGACTTGCAGTGCAGTACTGGTCACCGGAAGTGAAGTGTCTATAAATAGCATGGGAAATCCCAGTGTTTTCACAAGATAGGGGTATATTTAAAAATCATTATGGAGATTAGGCTTCACATCACAAGAAGCAAAATGCACCTATAAAATGTACAGAAATGTTTTTCCTTTCAGAAACTGTTTAAATTTTTTAAATAAAATGAGAACTTTTTTCACAGCACTATGAGGAACAGGGGTAATTTCTGCGTAGGACTATTTTTGCGTACGTTCCAAATGCTCATTGGTTGAATTGGTGGTCTGTAACCTATATACCGCAATTGTGGATCCAAGAGAAAGGTTCTGGAGGTCGAAACCCTTTTTTGCTTGAAAATTTTGTTAATTTCGCGCAAAATGTTTGATAGCCCTTGATCTATTTTTCTGAACCTCTTTTCAAAGTCACTGGATCGATTCGTGAGTGTACGGAATCCGGATTTGCTCCTAGCGCCGGTGTTCTGTGTTATACCAAATTGAACAATACAACTTGGCTATCATTGTATCGTAATATCAATTTAATATTATTCAATATCAACTTAATATTTTTGTATTGTTTAGTTATACAATAAATATTTTTAGACTTACAACAACTCCCTTTTTATCATCTTTAATCTATCGTATCAAAACACGAAAATAATCTGGAAATCAAAACCTGTTGTTTAACTGAACACTTAGAAAGTTGTTCTTTCCACTTCAGACATAATTATCTCGCTAATAGGAAAATGAATCAAATAAAATCCAGCTCAACGAGAGCTGCTTATCGTAATGAATTCAATAATAAAACACAGTATATGCTTTGGTGCTTATTTTAATTTAGTAATTGAATTATTTTGATGCATAAGATAGGTTTCTAAATTACCTCCCGTAGTAAGAAAATTGTAAGATTAAGAAATCTACATGGTGACATAATATACTCGCACTATGGACATGTAGAGTTAGTTCGTCATGTAGTCTGGGAGTTCAGCATGAGTCGTTCTTGATTTTTGAAGAAAAAAAAAATACTTGAATCTTCTCTCGGAGGTTACCACCATACCAACCATCTCTGTTTGTGTTCATTTGTTTTTAAATGCTTAATCTGTCTGGTTTCTGTTTTCACTTCCTGTCAAACTGTTTTGTTTTCACCGGTCTGCCCGTTTTTTTTTATTCGTCCGTCACACCGCCAGTTTCTCTGAAAATTTGCATTTTGATTTTCAAAACAAACAATTACAATGGGGCCATGCTAACGTGATAATCTTTCTATTTTGATGTTTTACTTTTGAATTAAGAGCGGGGTTAATGTGTTTAATTAATTATAATATGATCATATCACATGATATTTCAATGCTTACGACAACGATTACAAACTATGAAAATGAAGTACTTATTACATGTTCTAGTTCAATTCTTATATATCTGAAATAACATACAATGCTCTTTACATACTGAATATTACTGCCAAATCTGTATCACATGTGATATCAGCCCGAGACTCCCATATCATCCCAAGGGCCATCGACCCGCGGGGTGATATAGGTGGAGGGTTGACACCGCATGTGATAGATTTTTATCATATTATATTTTCATTATATCATATATTTAATTATACTTCAAGTATGGTCCGTGAAGGGGTGCGATATAGGGTATGCGGTATTGGTCTAGGGGTGTAATATAGGGAATGCTATATAGGTATAGAGGTGTGATAAATGGACCAGGTATGCTATATAGATCTAGAGGTGTGATATAGGGTAAACGATATAGGTTTAAGTAAACACTTATAATGGATATATAAAAAAAGTATATTTTAATATAAACATATGATATATCACACCCAGGGACAGGTCGAGTTGATACCGCTTGTGATGCAGATTTTGACATACCATGCTCATTATATCATCTAATTTAATTATACTCCAAGTGTGTTCCATGTAGTGATGTAATACATGTTGTATATGGTAAACGAAGCATACCAGGGTTGAAACAATCACTTATAATGAATATGCAAAAAGATACATTTCAATCTCAATATATGATATATAGAGAATAATACTTGGCAAGATCTGTACCACATATGCCGTATCATTCCACAGGACTAAGTATGGTCATGTATGCATCGTATGAAAAAGTTCATTGAAAAAAATTAGGACAACATTGTATAATTTTGTGCACAACAATTTGATCTGAAAGAACTTGTGTCAACTGAAAAAGGGTGACACAAAGTAGGCTGTTTTCTGGTACTATGTGTTCTGTTGATCCTGAGTCAACACTCATACTAGATGTAAGATATAAAGTTGTAAAACGCCGAAGTTCAAATGCATGCACTTAAAGATTTTAATCACATAAGGGATCATTCTTTGTCATTCATTTTTTAATAGGTTTGAACCATGATAGATTTGACCTCAGTGCTACGAATATTAAATAGCGAATCAAATAGGAGGATAATATTTGTATCTATTTGTGACATCATTAAATCCGGGACTTTGATTGTAGTACCAGTTAGCGATACAAATACTCTCAGACTGTCAGATAAATTATTTTTTATAAGTTTTGTGACACCAAATCTTAAATAAGTGAGGCCTAGGAGGCGACAAAGAGGGCTTATATGAAATTCTTTTTAGTTAATATTTGATATATTTTGTTTCCCTTCGAACTATTCCTCCAATCTGTGCCGTTTTCTAAAAATGACTCAAATTTAGAAAATGACGATATGAATGGGAGTTTAAGGACATACTTTCAATACGGGGGTTTTTAACATCATTGGGTCAGTATTAATAGAACCGGACATGGTCTTCTCCTTTGCGATAATGCGTCGTAAGAATTTAATATCTGTTATCGTTTTTAGTTATAAAGTTCTGCTTCTAGCGACATGAAAAAAATGTAGGTCTACAAGACTGAACACAATTGGTTTGAATGAATCCTTCTTTCTCTTCAAATTTGCCTAGCTGCTATTTTGCTAAATTTGGGTAAAAATCAGCATCATATTTATCTACAAAACTATTTCGATAAGTTACATGTCTATATATTTTTTGCAAGTTTGAACCATGATAGATTTGCCCCGAGCGCTACAAATCTTATAAGTTATCCGAATAACTTGATGGTATCATTAATTTGACATGCTCTTTTAACTTAGGACTTTGAAAACATGATCACGATCACTCCAAATCTGTTCTGTGTACGGAATGGGTTTACTATATTACGCTAATAATTAATAATTCAGTTAGTTGAAAGTTTTGAAACAATATTTAAAAAAAAATCCTCAAATATCTTGTATCCATGTCAAAGCAGTTTTTCTGTTTCAAAAATAAATATAAGCAATTAGCACTAGATTAGTCTGTTAGTATGCGTTGGGCGAAGTGCAAGGCGTTCGGAAATAAAATGGCAATTCTAAAGTTGTCTTTCATTGCCGTAATACCTCTAAACACTTGTGAGTCAATTATACGCTGAATTTTCTCTTTGATCGTGTCTAGTGCTACACATGCTAAGTGTATGAATTATGATATTACAGATCAAAGGGAGACAAATCCCACAGAAGTTTTTCTTATTTGAAACTACAAAACGTCTCATTGTTAAGTCGAAAATGTACATTAAATTATTTTTTACAAAGCTTGTATAATAGGATTCACTTAAGCTCTATACTCTCGTGACTGAGACTAACCGTCGTGCATACATGAAAGCCAATATTAACAGAAAAGTTTTTAAAATCCAAAAAAAATTGTCTTATTTCTGAAAATATACACCGTCAAGAGAATGTCTGACATGAAATAAAATCGGATGAGGTACGAAAATCAAAAATCGTTCGAATAATTAAAAAAAAACATCAGCAACGTTAGTGAAAACTGCCAAGTAGTATGGGAAAGAAAGACGGACACAATGTTAACTGTCACTATACGGACGATACATTTATTCATATTCATTTTATATAATAACTCATTTCAGTTCTTGATTCGCTTTTGTATTTTTCATGAGAAACTTGATGCGGATGTGTATGTACAATTTGTACATCAATCGGCGATGGGAAGAGTCTATGTGATTTTTGTGGTGTAAAGGTATAGGGGTATTAAGGAGGTAGACCTAGGGTAAGGGACATAACTCTTGAAATCAGTCATATGTTTGTATCGTATTCAATGTCACCAAATATAGCTTTCATTTGAAGCAGAATGAAATCAGTCCAAGTTACTTTGATGCTTACACGAAATTAATGTAAAATGCAGACTAAAAACGTTCCAATGATTTGTAAGGGTTTTTTTCCTTACCCTAGATCTACCTCCTTAAGCTAAAATATCAATTTTGTTGTAATAACATAAAATTTGTCCATAACATATTAAAAAATGTTTACATAAGGATAAAGAATGATTTGTGACATTATTTTATTGTAATAATGAGGTCATAATGGTGCCCCAATTATATGCCATTAAACCAAAAAATGCCGAGCGTTTGTTGTTGTTTTTTCGGACATACTTACATTAAGAAAACTAGTCCACACCCAAGAAATACTTACTATTTTAACATACGATGAACAAATTAATATGTATTTGTATGTATTGACTTTATATAAAATTGTTTCTTGAGCATGGACACAATTTTCTTGCCAAAAATATGATCAGGAAGTGACCAAAAAAAAATCAAAATAATCCGAATATCTAAATTTGGTAAACTTCAAGCAATGGTCTTGACTTTTTAATGCAAACAAATATCAGAAGTCTTTTTTTCATGTTTGCGATGGTTAAAATTAAAATTAAAAGAGGGAAATTGGGTCTGATGCTAAAGTGGGGTTGACGACTATCCCGAGAACGTAAAATGTTTTCTACTAAGCCAAAATCTACCTAGTTGCATTTGAAAGTCTGAATAGAAGATTAGTTGTTTTGTTTTATGGTCAACATAATTATGTTTAGATATCAACGATATGTTCGTAATTATATTTTCCTCAATGTAAACTATTTTGGAAATTTAATCGTTTTGCGAGCCATTCAAGGGTTCTCTCATGGTCAGAATTTTTTTTCACTAATTCCCCCCCCCAAAAAAAAAATCCATATATAGATTAAGACCAGAATACATACTAGTGAAAAAAAAAAACAAAACAAAAAACAGTCAAACGAAAAAAAAAATAAGTGTACAAGCTGATACATGTATGCAAACATGACTCGTATAGCAACATAAGATGTACTTTATTTTCTTCTTCAAGCGAAAGAAGGAACAAAAGCTAAAACACTTAGATTTAAGTGTAATTATTTAATATACTTCACGAACTCTTAAATTGGTGTTCAAAATTGTAAGTGTTTGTCATAACCCACTGTAATTTGAAGGAGAAACGCAGAACATTAAGGCTAAAAGACATCAGGAATCATCCTTTTATTAGTTTGAAAAAGGAAAGAATTCATGTAATCGCTAAATATATTACGATAAAAACATAATATACAAGTTGTAATATTGCAAAATAATTATGTAATAACTAAGAAAATGCACAATTCTCGAAGTAAAAATTTAGTACTACATTAAGTTATGAACATTAACATCTAAAACCCTAGCTGAGCGTTAATTAAGCTCTTTTCTATTATCCACAGTTATTACGAAATATAATATCATATTTCAAAAAGACGCTTTGAAGTAGCTGGTTCCCGCAGAAATACTCATCCCGCCCTTCTCTGTAACGATGAAAGGGGGTCGGTAGGAATCTCAATTCAGAAGTAATTTACAGAGAAAAAATCATTATGAAAACACTTATAAATATACAAGTGCATAAAAGAATAACGAAATTCTTGTTTCATCGCGATTCAACATCTGATATTCGTTTGTGAAGCAAATAACATAATTTCATTAAATACTTAATTAAATTTCATATCTAACAATTTGTAGAAGAAAGGTATATCGCTTTGCTATTACAGACCATTTGGCGTCTAATCGCCTGCTAATGGCTGTATTACTCAATGTGATCTTTTATTACATTCCTATATTATGCACGATTCTGTCTTATTGCACGATAAAATTGCAATTTTGTTGTCGTTAGACATGGAACTCTCACCTAACCCAATGGGAAATTGACAAGTTCTTCAAGAACCCATCACTATCAAAAATCATTTGTCTCACTGCGTTTTGGGCTTTGATGTTTTCTGTGCATTACATAAAAATTCATACTTGTTAAAACACTTTATAACACCCTTCAATGAGCAATAACAACTTCCAGGAGAGATATTAATCTGTTAAAGAGACAAAGACCCATTAAAATTGTACGTTAACGCTCTTTTGTGCCCCATTGGAAATACAAGTCTAGGTCTGTCCATCAGTCCGTCTGCTACAAATATTTTGTTTATTCGTTTATTTGTCGTTGTTGTTACGGGGCTAATAATTTTTTTAATCTATTTTTTGTAATAATTATACTATGAAATTTCGTTCTATGAACTTAGTGTCTAACAAAGCTCGCCGGTCTATTTTTCATTTCGACCAGCAGAGTAGACAAAAACAAACAAACAAGACAAAAACAAAGAGACAAATAGAGAAATATAAACGCGCGTTAAAAAAAATATGTTTCATGGGGCATAACTAAGGAGAATTATTTTCAATACAGATAATCAGATTTGGGGTTTGGGAAAATTTTAATCATTTTAGTCAAATAAATCGTTTATTATGTAGAAATTTTTATGCTTCTAATGATTGCAGATGGGATAATATACAAATCACATTTATCAATAACTTCCTGCCAACATTGAATGATATAAATATTTTTACGATCAGCAACTTCAAAACATTGAAACATCAAGGAGAAATCTCATATCTCTTATCTCAATTTTTCAATTTTCTTCATTTAGATTACTTAACTATTTCATTAAAAATTTGAGATAAGATGAAGTGTTGATTTCATGTTGAATCCAGACTTACACGTGTTAACTCGGTGTAACAACATCCTATGGCGCTATAATGAGTTTAATTACACGGAATAGCCATTTGAGCTTAATTACGCAGAAACACAGCAATGTCATTAGCACTTGCCAAGTTCAATAGGCAGTAATGAAAAACAGATTATCATATCATGAATTTGTATTGTACATTTATTTTGATCGAAAATAAATGTGAAAGAACTCAGAGTTTATAGATGCAATTGCGAGACTTTGATACCCGCATAAAATATTTCAAAAGTTTAGCAACTAAATTGAAACCGAATTGTTCAATTCCGTTGACCAGAAAGAGCCTAAAATGGCAAAATTTGCATCGACATTAAAGTTTAAATTGATGCCGCATAGTCTCAGTTAGATACTTCTATATTTACTAGTGACTAACATTATGAAAATAGTCGCCCATTTTAATTTATATCGACTTTTCCCAGACTTTTGAACTAGAACTATAAAATATTGCATTTGTCAATGACAATTCGCTCTGCTTTGCATTATATATTATTAGAATTATTTACTTATTTGTAAGTAAAACCGTGGACTATATAAATAAATACTAACCCGGGTAAAACTGAACGAAAAATGAATGGTAAAAATTCAAATACATTCAATGGATAAATTGAACGATAAAATAGAATAAAGTATAAAGGAGTGAATTAATGGAAAAATGAATGATAAAAATTCGAATCCACTGAGTGGTATAAATTGAACGATAAAAATATAATTGTTCAATGGATAAAATGAATGATAAATAAAACTGAGCGAAAAATGAATGATGAAAATCAAAAATACATTCAATGGATCAATTGAACGATTAAAATATTATACGATTTAATGGATAAAATGAGTGATAAATAAAACTGAACGAAAAAAAATGAATGATAAAAATCTGAATACATTCAATGGATTTATTGATCGATGAAAATATATTACAGTTTAATGGATGGAATGAATGATAAGCAAAACTGAACGAAAAATGAATAAATCATCCGAATACACTGAATGGATAAATTGAACGATAAGAAAAATAATTCTTTTAATGGAAACAAAATAATGATAAAAATTAGAATACAATTTAATGGATAAAATGAAACATTTTTTTTAAAAACTAGAATAGATAAAGCAAGCGTCAAACAAAAGAATAGCATTTAATAGATACAATTTCATAACTGTAGGTTTGGTTCCAAAACAGGAGAGCAAAATGGAGAAAGAGAGAAAGATATGGACAGATTCAAACCATGAGAGGCATGGGCACTGGACCGTTCGATATGGGACTTGGAAGACCAGAGACATACTCACAGGTACAGCAACTGGGCATGTTTGTCTTTTTAGTTTTGTTTCTGATTCATTGGCAGTTTAATTTGTTGTTAAATGCTACGTTTAAATGTTTCATATTAAAGAACTTGGACGACTAAAGACATACTGGTGCTCACAGGTATACCGTTTTTGTCTTTCAGTTGTTGTTGTCTTTATTTGTTGATTGGCAATTAAATGTGTAATTAGAAACTACTTTTAAAAGTTTTATATATTTAGAACTTAGGAGACTAGAGACATACTAGTGCTCACAGGTATCGCGACTTGGCGTTTTCTTATGATTACATTTGTGTTATTTATTTCGTGTTTTGCAGTTATTGTTGTTTTTTGACAACTTCTTGTTACTTAAAAGTTACAACACCGATAAAACATTACAAGGCAATACATATGGCCTTCACGAAATGATGAAGGATATCACATATTTTCTAAGGAAAAAATAACAGCACAAGGCCATCGCGAATTGGACATAGTACGTCTAGCCAGGAGCTAGGATATCACAATTTTTTTATTACGAAAATGAGATCGCAAAACGAAGAAATTTTTATACGAAAATATGATTTACTAAAGATCCCCTGAATCATCCTCCCAAGTCAGGGTTTTGAGTCCACCCTCGCTCCCTCAAACCCCTGACATCACTCATTCATATTTAGCGGGTATCGTCCAGCCAATTTCGATTGGTTGCTTCTCGGGTGCGAAGCACCAATGAAAATTGATTTGACATAAAATGTCAGTGAAAAGGTAAACAATGATACGAGTAACTGATATATGCAAGATGTCACAAATTATTCAATATAACAAAAAAAAAAAAAGATGAATGTAGATTCTGTTTAGAGTCTTTAGCGAAAAAAATGACGTTATGTGTATGTAGTCATTTGGTAAGTTATATCGAAGAGTTTCTATACGAGTGATTTGATTGGATTTTGGATCCGGGTTAAATTTTGGTAACTCACTAGATGGCGCTGGACGACACCCGCTAAATATATATGAATGAGTGATGTCAGGGGTTTGAGGGAGCGAGGGTGGACTCAAAACCTTGACTTGGGAGGATGCCCCTGAATGGATTGTTTTGTGACTTTACTCAGAAATAATTTGCAAACAATACAACACAAAAAGTTGAAATATCATTTCATTTGTTCCGTGAATCATAAATCAAGCAGGCCTTTATTTATCCCAATAGACTATTCTATTCTTCTTTTTTTTTTAGATCCAACACAGTCCATGGATGGGAGGACATCAAATGCCATATTCAATGCAGAATTCAAATTGTATGGTTTCACATTCACAAGTGCCAAATTTCATGAACCTTGCTCATCCGGGTCATTTTCCTTCATCTCAGGCTGGTCTCCATCAGTCGGGAATATCGCTTAACGGGACCCAGTCGCCTTCATTTGATTGTGAGCCTACGGAAAGGCGATCTACCAGTATAGCAGCACTGCGTTTAAAAGCACATGAACATAGTGTGGCGATGGGTTTGTTTAGTGCTTATGGAAAGTAAATATGGATATTATGCCATGTTATTTATGTAAACAAATACGATAATTATCTAATCATTTTGCTCATTAATGATCTGTGAAAAGATGAATTAGTTTCGGATTCTGGACAAACATGCTAATGGAATGTCAACTCCAATTGTCTGCCGGGCAGTGATGCGTGTGTTAATGGCAGACAAAAAGATATTTCTGGGCATGACTGCTGACAGTCTTCCAGTGAAAGAACGGTCACTGAAATAAAATGTGTAGTAAAGGAGTAACCTTTTGGTGACTTAGGGCGATACCATTTGATTTTGAGAGGAGGGCTTAGAAGAACTTTAATATAAATATTTTGCCTCCAACTTTTTTGGAAATAAATATTTCGATATTATAGATAGAAGAAAAAAAATAGTTTGGTCCTTCCTTAACACTTTAATTCAAGCATTATGATTGGAAGTTCTAAAAAGGAACGAAAAATAAAATTAGGAAACAAGTTGAAATTGATAAAAATCCCTAAAAATTCAAATGGTTGCTCTTTAGTTTATTTATGTACTCTAATACAAATATAGTTCCAGAAATACTGGAATGCCTGACTGAAAGCATAGGTGGTGCATGTTGTGGAGCAGGCATTGACTTGTTGAAAAATATATATTTTGTAAGAGCGATTATTAAAATTTTATCCTTAATTATAAATCAAATAAAACTATTTAGATTACATCAAATGAATTCTTTTCTATTTTTTTTTTCAATTCGGAGACCACCTATCAAGGGTCAAAACTTCATGGTTGGACAGTTTAGATTTCTGATTCTAAGCAATTTTCGACTTATTATTTTATAATTTTAGATATTCTCTGATTTTCATCAGTCTAGACGATTAGAGTGATGAAGAAAGATTCTACCATCAGATTAGATTTATTAATTCTCAAGGAGGCCTAGGAAATGAAAAAGTTAAAATAAGGTAGACAAGAGAGAATAGCTATTTAATTAACTGTCCTTGTAAGAATCATGCAAAATCTGAAAAATGTGATACACCCCAAAAAAAGGCTACATATTTTTATTTTTGTAATTAAGTTGTTTTCTGGGTCAATACTATAAAATGCGTAATTATTCATTCAAATCTGTCTGCTTTTAGGAGATAATCAACATTGAAAATCCAGTAGATTCTATTGTATTTGAGCGTCATTTACAGAGTTATCTCCCTTAATTTTGAAATCTACAGTGCATTCTATATAATTTTTTTCTCATAAGAGCACGTTATTTTCTGTTTACTATTACATTTCAAACAGAGTATCAAAAATAAAAATATGTAGGCGTTTTATCCATTAATCACATTTTGCATGATTCTTAGCTGGAGTGCTACTTAAATGCCCCAAATCTATAAAGGAAAAATCTAAGACAAGCCTAATAGATTCTTGGGAACCTTTATTTTCAAACAGAGGTTTTGCTTCGTCGTAATTCTGCACCCAACCCCATATACTGAAGTTCAGCAATTGTGCAATTCTGTTCAGAAACCCGTAATTATGTTTCTGTTTTCTTGTAAGTGTATCATAGTTTTCTACTCTGATCGTGGTCTTGTGCATTTGTTTGATAACTGATCGCTAGTCTAGACAGAAATCAGAAGTCAAAAATGTATTGGCCATAGAAATTACTTCTTTTAAACTTGTTTAAAGGCAAGAGAGAGTTGTTTATCTTTGCTAATGAACTTGCTACGTGTACTAATTCTATTGATTAGGTATAATGAACGACTGATAAACAGCATTATGTATTGGAAAGGAGTGCGCAACGTCATCCAAATCCAACGCCTACAACCTGTAAGAAAACGAGGTCAAATGGTTTTCAGCTTAACTGTCTAACGATTAAATCAAAAATACTTTATTAGGTCCAAGATTAAATACCAGTTGACGATTGATTGGTTGAGATTTTTTTTTAAATATTGGACTTTCAGTGCTACTATCGTCTTTAAAAAGTATCTGGATAGCAAGGTACCATGTACCATTAGCCATGTGACCCTCCGCGGAAGGCGAACCTTGCATAACCGCTTCATCACCCCACTAGCTACATGTAATTAATACGCTCTGTGAAAAAAAAGGTATCAAAAGGCATGAACACGATTCATTACAAATCGGCCCCTGAGCAGAGCTGTTTACAGTCTGCTATTCTTATTTGCATTAATAAGCGGGGCTTAGTAAGGTTTAAAAGTGACTATATCGAATTATATACGGTGTAGAAAGCTCTTAACAACATAAGAAAACGGAACGAATATGGTGAAACGTTAAAAAAGCACCAGCGCACATATAACCCGAATATAAATAGTTGACAATTTCAGAGATCACCAAAAGGTCTTTAACAAATGAAAATACATTTTTAAATAAGCTCTGAAAGGTCTAGCAACAAAAGTAATAAAATTCACGATAACAGAACGATGAACAAAGTTCTAAGCAAAAAAGAATGGAGAGTTTTGAATTTTATGATAAACAAAATGAAATTGTCGAAATTATCTTTCCAACCACGGTTGGTTTTATTTGATTTACTTGTTGAAAATATGGGAGACATATAAGGCTTAGAACTGCAAAGATGGGTTCCCAAAGGCTTTAATAATTCTGATTACATACAAGCATAATTCCAGCAACAGAATAGTAGAACCGTTTATCTTTTGCGGTAATCTGTGATTGTCCATCGCGGTTCACACACCAGCACCTGAAAAATAAGAATTCCTTTTTGTGAAAGTTCACCGACACTGTTCATTTTTCGGCCTAAAACTTTCAATAAACCGAGAGCAAATCCGGTGCATTTGTACCTAATACGCCCATGTTATCATTAGGAGGCCAAATGAATTCAAGGGCAATAAAGTTTATAGCTACATTGCATTTCAAAATTATCGAGAGCCGAGGGTCAAAAACAAATAAAAAACAAACTGAAACAAAAAAAAAACTAAGACAAAAACGGAGACAACGAACGAAATGCAAAGAAAAAACCACTTAAAAAATAAAGGCACTAAAACTAGAAGCATAGACCTGATTTTTCCATTGAATCGTCAAATTCAAAAATCTGAGTAAATCATGTCATGTCAAATTTAACGAGAGAGAATAAAAACTATATGTATGAAGGCAAACCGGATTTTCCTGCAGTTCTATTTTTCGCAATAAAAAGAAATGATTCCATCAAAGACTATTCAAGTTATTGCAGGACCAGTTTTAACAGCCCCTCGCCTGCTGTGCACCATCAAATTATAATTAACAGACTTTTCACCCTGGAAAATCCACAATAACGGAACAAACAAGACATCGTTCCATAATCGCAGTAGAGATAAACGAAATGAAAATGTATATTGTTTCTTCTCAAACAGTTCGAGATCATGAGTAAAATTACAAATGTAGCACTTTTCTTAGCAAACCGTTAGCTTGTGACTTTCATTTGAAGAAAATTTTACAGGACTAACAAGCAGTTGTATTGAATTTAAATGAAACTTACCTGCAGTGACTGAATTGTTAAAAGGGTTTAATAGACCCTATTGTGCTAACTGTTGACTTCTCCATGAACATACATAGAGCATGCTCAATACACACATCCGCCAGGAAAATTCTTTTGTTCTACCCAAGCCCTACCTCGCGGAGGTGTATACTGAGCATGCTCAATAACTTACCACAAAAGGGTCTATTACCTTTCCAGATAGCATTGTTTAGCAGCGAAAGATCCGTCTTCGTTACAGCTAGGAGAAAATCCATATTTACTGGCTAACATAGTTTGTGCCCAACAATTTTTCAACATTTTTGGTTCTTCCCATGGAACATTAGCTGAAAACAAAAGAAAATCATGCTTTTCAGGTGAAACACACTATGGTTTGAAATCACAGAATGTGAAATTACTGCTAAAGTGAATTATAAATTATGACTTGGCATCTTGTGAATAAGAAAACACAACTTTTGTGGAAAGCTTTAAGTCCAAATTAATTGAATTCTGATACTACACTCTGTCTAATAAACAGATAGATTATATTTTTTTTACTTTTACTTGTATGTTATTTATGGCATATAATTGATCAAATACACGTACAATTTAGTACAAATAATACACTTCACTAACTTAAAACAACTCTTTAATCCAAGCCCAAATGGGACAATTTTTAAGAAGAGGTACAAATAACAAGATTTGGGAGAATCACCACTTTCATATCTAATATGTGATTGCAGCAAGTATGAAAATTGCATGAATTCGAGATACCTCAAAACATTTTAAAAGTACCAGTCCATATAAAATCAAGACACTGCCTATGGTAGAAGTGATTCCTGGTATAGAAAAAAAGTTTACTTCTTACATTTTACTATATATCAAATTAAATGGAACCAGATCTGTATTTTTTTAAACCATGATACATTCATCTCTCACTGGACTGGAATCAAACAAGTTAAACCATACCAAAGAACAATAACTCTCGTAAAGTGCCATTTTCATATATACAATCTATACCATCGATATCACAAATGAACCGAATGACAAACTAAGACTGGTTATGTGGTCTGTAACTGTTTCTGAATCAGAAATAAAAGTGACTTGGTTGATGTTTTTTTACATGCTTGAATCTCCTCCTGCCTGATTTTATAAAGACTAGTGCTTTAAGTCTTCCTTGGTCCAGGAACTAATTTTGATATGTAATGGATCTACCCCAAAAACCCTTCGCAGATTTATTGGAAAAAATGCACGTAAGTAAGTTAATATACCACACTGAACAAAACCCTCTGACTGCTTTGAATCTTATAATATGGCCATTAAAATGTATACCTTTGGCATCCTTTGAAAAATATGACAAAAATTCTTGTTCAATTTCCTCCTCTTGGGCTATTTTTCCAGAAGACGTCCCGCCTAAATGTTTGTAATGCCACTGGGCACCTGCCTGTTCATTTTGGCCTAAGAAAAATATCAAAAACTGTGATTTTACATGTATCAGAGAATATTCGTTGGGTCATATTGTGTAAATTCCATTTAATTATAACATAGTTTTAACTTAGTTACAGTTTTCACACTCTGATGTTAATAAATATAATTGCTTTAGCCGACTCACACTACTAAAATTCATAAAATCACCAAGAGTCCATGGCATATAGTGTGAAAAAAATTAACTTTCATTGGACTTACTGGTTTGTACATGTATGGCCACTGGCAGTGGCACTGCAGGAGCCCAGTTGCAAAATTGTTTCAAGTAAGATGATTTTAAAATAATGTCTGGACCCGAGCTCCCATAATCTTTAATGCATACAGATTCTGTGTTCGTAAAGGATACGGGGACACCGTGAGAAGTCAAAGGCCTTGTTGAAAGGTTGAAGAAAATGAGTAGAACACCAAAGTCATCTTTCAATGGTAAACATAAGCCCAACTGAAACGAGGATGCGCTCCAGAAACTCACCTTTGATTTGCTTTGCAAAAGCGGTCTCAAATATGCAGATTAATAAAGTTATTCTAAAGAAATATGTACAAAACATAGCAACAAAATAATTTGGAACGTCAAGTCTTTTCTTGAATGACGTCGGAAGGAGAAAATAATGGCAAAACAAAGCCGGACACACAAAACATCCGTACATCGTTACGCAATTTTCCTGCGTGTCTGATTGCATTTACTACATTTCACCTCATCTTAAATTGAATAGATGAAACAACAACTGTTGAGGAAATTTATTTGTGTAACAGGTTTCAAAAGTCAGTCACGGATTTTAAAGCGCCAATACTAAAATGTTACTCTACCCGCTTTAAATCAAATTTATATTACATATAAACAGTACAATTGCAGTGTTTTCCATGCCTGAAGTTCGATATACAAGTATTTAACCAAGCTTTTCGACAGCATTGCCCCTTCGCCACCCCACCAAATTTTGGATCCGCCTATGATGAGTACACGTGAAGTCGACGACGACGTCACAATCGTCGTCACTGTCACTGAAGTACACTAAATAGAGATGGGAGCGTTGCTTATAAAAGCCGATTGCACGGGGTGTTTCAATGGAGGAAAACAATGTAGAGTATCGCCATTAGTGGTGATAGATAAAACGTCCCCACCAGAAAGACGGCTTTCGGAAGAAATTATTAAAGAATTAAAAACTTGTGGTATTTTAACTTCGAATACCGCGACGGCAAGGGGCGGCTTAGCATTCGATATAATGCCGGATGGAATTGTTCAAACTCGGAAACCAAAGAGGCTCCAGCTTTACAATCAAATAGTAACAAAGTCCACCCCAGAGGAACACAAGGTATGCTTTAACATTGTGTACCATTGTAATAACTGTTTTCGGTGTGTGTTGATTTTATGTTTGTTAATAATTACATTAAAAAATAAGAAATCAGAGGATCGAGATGGAGGTTCTTTAAATTTCTGACGATTCATTTATATTTAGTAACCCTTTCTACTGAAGCTAAAATGGTTCCTGTGTTTTAGGGAAAGTCGATCATTTATAGTCTCAACCTTTCGAAACCCTTATGCTTGATTTTTTAAAGGCTACCTGTAAGTCAAATATATAGCTAAGTGTATTTTCACGAAACTACTTTAGAAAAAAAAACGAGAGCGTTTCCACGCAAATAAGTGACAGTTATTTGTGTTTATCCTTGTATTTACTCTGCCACTACATTTCTGTCATTTGGATATAGATTATGTCGGATTAGAGCTAACCCCCACATATCAATATCCAAATAAAAAAAAGAGTAGGGTTAAATGGTCAGAGAAAAGTTGGATACTTAAGCGTGAAATGAATGTTTCTGGAAATCAATGTTGAAGAACCATAGCATGTACCTCGTTTGATTACTGTAAAGAGGGTTCATGAAAATGCTATTTCACGCGATTATTGTCTTTTATATCTTTGTTTCAGCTAGCGCTATTAGAGGAGAGAGAGAGCAAAAAAGCAGAAATTAAAAGAAAAGAAGTGCTGAATGGGAAAGGTACAATTAGTGTCTACATATCAACCAGAATCATATAAATTGTGAACTGGCTTAGTCTGCGCATAAGTTTTTAATTAAAAGTGATCAATAGCCATATTTAAAAGGTAAAAAGGAACTAAATACATGTAAATCACATAAAGTGAGGCCCAAATTTTTCGGCCTTACGGTTTTCATCAGGAGCACAAAGTACTAGCTGCATGAGAAGAGAAGACTCCCAACCAAGAGTACTATAGAGAAATATTAATGCTTATTTTGCAATATCAGCACATCGGATGCCTTGCAAGAAACAAGAACTCCTCACCCTTCATCACCCTAGTTCATCCACGGTTATAATAAGACTAGTTCTGCTTCTACTAGCTTTTGTTTTGTTCTCAGTGTATAATAAATTTGGAAATCCCTTGTATTATCGTATATCCATCCCTTCGTTTGCACTTTCGGTACTAATGATTATTCATTAGTGTTTTTTTCTTCTTCTGGAAAATGAGTGAGAATTAACTTTCAAATTCACTGAAGAATATCTGTTACATTTTTCGTACTTGTATTTTCAACACACAAATGCAGATGAAATATTCAAAGGCGGAGATTAAAAAAAACTTTTTTAGAGAGGGGGGTTTCGTTTTCAGAGGTCCAGGTTATCATTAGTTCATTTGTACCCAAATTTTCACATATTTGACAAAATATTCCAATAAAAAGGAAATCGATATTCCCATAACAACCCCAATGAAACCGTGATTTCATTAACTACATGTACCTGACACTATTATGCAAATAACCCGTTATTATATGATGTATACATGGTGGCTCGTCGGATTGCGTCCCTTAGTTTGTGAGAAAAAAAGTGTAGTGATCAACGCGCCTCGAACCTTGCGAATCCCCTTGAGAAAATTCTCTATCCGCTTACGATTATTTAAACATAAACAACTGTTTTGGATACTATCTGAATGTCAGAATATCTTTCTAAACAGAAACTATCCATTGTAACCAGGGAAGAATTATAGTAATCTGGGTTTCATTGGTCAGTCAAAGCGAAAAAAAAAAAAACAATTAAAAAACAACCAAAACTTAGAAGCTTTAAGTTAAATCTCCATAATTCAACAAAATTTGGATAAACCACGAAAAGTTCATTCCCAAGAATACAGTAAAAAATTCCTATAAGCGTTATCTTTTATTTAAATTTATTTTGCAAAATTTTGGGGCCAAACAAATTACACAGAGTTCTTACAAAAGAAAATAAACAAATAACCGATGTGGACGTCCTTCTTGCAACTCTATAATGATAGCCAATGAAGTAAAAACGCAGGACTAAACTTCAATTTTTTGGTTTATTACTATAATTTTATGGTTTTTCCATAGTCGACATTTGTGTCTACCGAATTAGTATTATTCAACGCTTGAAATCTTATTTAAAAAAGTGTTTTTTATAGCATCGTACTGTAGTTTTACAACAGAAGAAAATGGTGCTTAACACTGGCTTCCCTCGTAATATGTTTGTATCTACCCATTTCAGAATCGAATAACTATATGTAATGGGACATTATTTCCATTTAAACAAAGAAATAATCAGACAATATGATGCTTTACATTGCAGGAAAAATGGGAAGAGAATACGAAAAAAAGCGTATGGAAGTCCTCCAAAGAAAGGAGGATAAAATTAAAAATAAAGTCAGACGGACGGAGGAAAAATTAAAGAAAAGAACACTGGAACTGAAGAAATAAGCATTGAACAGTTGAACTGAAGAGATATAGGCAGTACTTTTCGAGAATTGGCGTGAATCTATATGTCATACATACACACTTTTACTTCTGATGTTTTACTATAAACCAAATTTGAAAGTTTTATAATTTATTAATTGTATATATTTTTTCGAATAAATGCTTATTTGCTTGGAATAAAAATATATTTTTTATTAGCAACGCTCGAAGTTTGTTGGCATACTATTCCCTAATTTAGTACTCCAGCAGTGCTAGAGATTGCTTGGCAAGCGGTTTTTTCTAGTTAGGTAGTCCAGTAGTGCTAGAGGTTAACATACTATGGCAATGTTAGAGGTTCGTTGGCAAACTATATCCTTATTTGGTACTCCATCAATGCTAGGCATTGGTTGGCATGTGTTTTTCTACCAGTGGTATAGGTTAACAGTTAACTGGCAATGGACTCTAGCAATGCTGAGTGTTGGATGGCAAGCTATTTCATAATTTTAGAGGTTGGCTGACAGTGTACTCTAGCAATGTTAAAGGATGACTGACAAGATACTTTTTATATGGTGCAATCATTTAATGAAATTCAATCGTATATATACAATATTAGTGTGTTACAGAAAAATATAGAAAGTATTTGTATTAGGCTAAGGAAGGGGAAGTAACTGTGAGACTACAAATATTTCAAGTGGAATTTTACCCAACTCTCCATAAACCATAAAATTTGGAGTGCTGCTTCTCAGCTTAAGGATATTTTTACAAAATTTAAGATGCACCTTTTCAATGTTTTTCTTATTTTCAAAACCCCATACTTCAGAGAAATATAACAGTATTGGTGATATCAAAAGTATCAAATAACTTCAACTGTAAATCAATTGGCAGTGGAATATTTCTTAGTTTCCTATAGAGAGCAAATAGAGCTTTTTTGGGCTTGATCTATTAGACGATTTCTTGCAATAGTGAAACTGTCGTTGTAATTGAAAACCGTGCCTAGATATGTATACGACTCTATTTCTATATTTTTGTTATATATTTGAAATTGAAAATGTTGTTTACACTTTCTTTTACTGAAGACAATAACTTTTGTCTTTTCAGTATTAACTTGCAATTTCCATTCTTTACAGTAATTAGCAAATCCATCCAATGCTTTTTGTATAGCTTCCTTTGTTTCTGACATTATAATTGTATCATCTGCATAAAGCATCACAAATATTTTGACATATACATCAAACATTTCTGAGCATGAACTTTCTATCAAATTTAGATTTTGTACTTCATTTCTTGCAAACAGATTTCTAGATCATTCAAAAATATTGAGAACAAAAAAGGTGACGAGTTTTCTCCTTGTCTTACACCAACTCAACAGTTAAAAAAGTGCTGAGAGTTTACCTTGATGCCTAATACAAGACTTAATATTCTGATACATATTGAAAATAACTGAAAATATTTTTCCTGTTACATTGGATTTTTGAACTTTTAGCCACAGACCATCTCACTGTGTCAAATGCTTTTCTAAAGTCAACAAATGTGCAAAATAGTTTTTTACCTTTTGAAAAATATATAGCTAAAAGGGAGTGTAACACAAAAATGTTGTCAACAGTAGAATCAGATAAGAGCTCAATCTCATCAGAAAACATAGTAAGTCTTTCATTCAAAATGGATGAGAAGGTTTTCCCTAAGCATGAATTTAGTGTAATTCCTCTACAGTTATTTGGATCCGATACCAAACCTTTGTTCTTATAAATAGGTACAATAATTCCTTGTGACCAAAGTTCTGGTACAATACCTGTATCGATTACTAAATTAAAAATCTTTAAGTTTAGACATTAACTCCAAAACAGTGTTTTTAAGATATTCATTAAGAATATCATCAACTCCACAGGCTTTACCATTTTATATTTCTAATATTTTAACTATTTCATCCTCAGTGATTGGACCATTAAGTAATTCGTTCAATTCACTTGGTAAGTTGTTAAAAAAATTTTCAAAATCAAAAGTCATTTTCCCCCATGTTTTCTTTCTCATTTAGTTCTATGAAAAAATCGTACAATGTACCTACAGAAACATCACTTTTGTCTTTTTTCTTTTTTGTCTATGCTGTTTAATATTTTCCAAACATCCTTTGGGTCGGAATTGTTTGCTTTTCGTAATAGAGTTTGGAAGTTCATAGCTACAGGCAAAACTATAATCCGAAATATTTTGAATGATTATACATGTAATCGAGTACATATTTGGTGCCATGACAAACCTTGTGAATATCATTTTTAGTCCTACATATGTTTAGTGAATGAAAGAACGTTTTAATTATACGTAACACTTTTTATGAAAAAAAGTCCTACTATTTCCTAGTGCTACATTCTTATGTTTTAATGAATAAAATAAGCTAAAAGTTTCATCAAGTGTGTATGAATATATCACTTTCCTAAGTTAAGTCATGATACAAACTCGTAGTGCTGCTTGTTTATGTTTTAGTGAATAAAAGTTTTTTTTTGTTATTATCAAGAGCGTTCAAACAGGTCCATATTAACTTGGGTTCACTTGCAACTGTCGTCATCGTTTTCGGTGATGTTTTATAAATGTTGTAATTGACTAGAACAAATCCAATTTTACATGTAGTTGAATATCAAGAAGAGAACATTTGAAATACTGAATAATTTACCTATATTTTACCTGTTCCATGGCGCAAAAAGTTTATTACTTTCTTGGTGCAGAGTCAATACACTCCGTGCGGTTAAATCGATTTTTTTTCGGCGCAATTCGATTATTATTTTTCAAAAAGGTCGGAGTAAAATATATACTTTCAAATTTTTCCAACCACTTCCCTACTTGTCGTTCATCAAAATGGACAGAATCACTATGTCATGTGTGAAGATAGCGTCATGATAAGTCCAGGCCCCAGCGCCACAAAATTTGAAAAATTATTTAAGTCTAAGAAAATTTTAAACTATTTGACGTCATCAATTTCAAATACTTTCATTGGAGTTTCCATGGAAATTACGAATATTCTCTAACTTAATCATTTTTTCAGTTTTGTGGCGCTTGGACCTGATAATTATGTCAATTCCCTTTCAGCAATGCAAACCTTGTTCAGAGCTATTTCTGAACTCTCGATAGTTAAATCTAAATTTCAACTAGCTTTCTAACGCTCGCATGATGAAAAAAAAATGTTTTATGTCCATCATTTTTAAAGAAAATACAATGAAAACCACCGCTTCAAAAATTGCACCAAATATTAAAAAAAAGGTTGATTTTTTTGCGTAACCTCCTTTTGCCCTGTGCCTAATTGCAGGCAGGTTTCGTGACAAAACCTAATACAATTATTTTTTTTCAAATTTCCATGCATCAAGAACAAATAAGTAGATTTTTTTTGGGTGTTACCCCCTTTAACCCCTTATAACTAATCACAAGGCTCCCAGAAGCTTGAATCGCTCACCAGGTTATACTTTTGCCTTTCAAGAGCAATAACTCTAACACGGAGTTATCCTACAATTTAGACTCAAAGAAGACTTTGGTAGGACTTATAAGGATCTCTCTATCATACACTACAAGATATTTACTGAAAACTGTAAAAAACACTGTTGTTTTTCATCGTTTAAGGACAAAACGGAGTCGTCTGACAAAATTTATCCCTGCAGACTTGTGTAGACCTTATCATAAGGATCATTTCGGCAATTAAAAGTTTCTCTCTGTCACAATTTTCAAGATATTGACTGAAAACTGTAAATAAAAGTCATTTTTCCCCTTTCATGGGCAAAAACTCTAACAAGGAATAGTCCGATAAATTTGACCCCCACAGACTTTTCTAGGCCTTTAATAAGGATCACATACTAGTATGTGAAAAAATTCTGTGTGACCTTATTCCTTTTTATAGTATTGACAGTCATATTTTTCTTTTGATCAAAAATCCCCACATAAGTTCTATGCACAATAACCTATGAAGCATTTACACCAAGTTTGGTTCTAATTAGTATAGTAATTTCAGAGGAAAAGAGTTTAAGCTCACATAGGTCCCTTAATACTAAAAAAAATAGAGTAAAATTTGAGAAGTAAAACCTTCTACATTAATTTTAAATAAACACCTATTTAACCCCTTTTTCAAAACTGTAGGGGTCAAGTTTAAGTAACAAGCTTCCTCAAGTAGCAAATAACAATATATCAAAATTTCATGACATAAGGAATTCAACAAAGAAACTAAAAGTTGAACAATGCAAACAACCATCATAACATTATATGACTGCAATTTTTTGTGGTTGTATAAAAACAAAATGAAATGAAACAGTGACAAAATTTACTTTTTGTAAAAAAAAATGCTGTCTAAAATCATAACAGTCTATAAACTGAATTATGGTGATCACAGACAATATAGTTTTTAAATTTGATCACATTCAAATTATGAAAAAAAAACAACAAAAATATGACAACAAATTCACCTTCAATATATGGAGAGATTTCAGGGATAGATACAAAGATTTAAAAAAAGGGGGGAGTCCAAGCTATTAACTGCCAAATCTGCAATTTTTTTTTGCAAAGTAATCAAAATTTTCCTACTTGGTGGGGTTTGAAACTGCCACTGTACTTTCTTCCTGTCTAAAGACAATTGGATTTGTATTTATTGCCTTTATCATATCTTGAATATTTATTGTGTGACTGTAAAGTCCCTTGGAACAGGCAAATATAGGCAGTGAATTAGTATTTTCTCTAGAGCATCTTTTGAGTGGGGGTCTTCCTAAAAACAAGGCTTGCTCTTACATATGCAAATGCTTAATTCGTGAATACATGTTCAGAAACAATGGTGTACAGGGTTGGAACTTGGATTCAAAATTTATGAATGAGGGAGGGGAGGTGCCAGGATATTATTTGATTTTTTATCTGAATTCCTTACAAAATTAAACAAAAAAATTCCCAATTAAAATTGAAGTTGCTGAGAACTAAATACACACCCATAACTGAGAACATGAGTCACATTGACATGTAAGTCATTTAAAATTTTCTCAACCGTTCTTATTTGGATCAGTGATTCCTGAATATATTTGTTTTAAATATGTCTACGGAGAATCATAAGGAAGAGAGCTAAGTCCCAATACAAGTTTTAACACAAACCAGAGGCAGATCCAGGAGGAGCATAACCCTCTTCATAAACAGTAAGTGCTGACCTGGGTAGGACCTAGGAATATATCTCAGGTGTTACTAAAATTAATGTCTACATAACAGTCAAACTTGTCATAACAACCACTTGTATTCAGCAATAACTTGTCTAAAAAGACTAAGATAATAATATCCCTATGTCCACTTGTATTCAGCAATAACCTGTCTAAAAAGACTAAGATAATTATATCCCTATGTCCACTTGTATTCAGCAATAACCTGTCTAAAAAAAGACTAAGATAATAATATCCCTATGTTGCAGTGGTGGATCTGGAGGGGGCAGAGGGGACGTTCACCACTTTAAATTGTGAAAAAATATTTTTAGCATGAAATCTAATTTTTCACAAATTCTACTCCCAATTTTTTTTGCTGTGTAGTGCATTCTATGTAAAATTATCCTTATTATAAAAACTCCATCTCTTAAAATGTTTGTGTTCCTATGGAAAGTCTCTTTGGCAAAAACTAATTTTCTATTGAGGAAGCCTGGAATTTTTGTTAACTCAGAAGCACTAAAATACTTTTTAATTTTTTTACAGCAGCATCCAGATTTATTTTTTTTAAAAATCTACATCATTAAGTGATGAGGAAAAGATTGAATCATTTCATATTCTGTCTATTGCTGAATAATTTTAAAAAAAAATGCTATAATATAGAATAATTTTTTTTTCAGAACTAAATCCCATGCTCCCAAAGCTAAAAAATGGTTGGTGCCTTAAGGAGGTAGACCTAGGGTAAGGGGCACAACTCTTAGAAATCATTGGAATGTTTGTATTCATTATTTTACATTAATCTCATGTAAGCATCATAGTGACTTGGGCTGATTTCATTCTGTTTCAGAGAAAAGCTTGAAAGGTTTTGGTGAAATTGAATATGATACAAACATATCACTGATTTCATGAGTTATGTCCCTTACCCCAGGTCTACCTCCTTAAAACAGACTTGACTATACTTTCCTTCTTTTACAGTATGGCCAATTTTAGGCAAAGTGTCTGCCTGTCCCACCCCTTTTATCTACTCATGAAGACACTGAGTAACTTTTTAAGGTAAACATGTAGATACTAATTCATCTCAAACTTACATCAAAATTTATGGTCACAGATTATCTTCAAGTGACTACATGTTACCTTTATATTATTTAACTATAAAATGAGATAAAAAGTGAAAATGTAGTTTCAATAGAGAAGTCTGATTATTATCAAAACTCCAAAGCAGTATTTGGGGAACTTGATGACGGCTCTGTTTCCATGGCATCAGAATCCTGTTTTTTGTTTCCAATTTCCAGTCCAGGGGTATCACTTTTGTTATCATTTTCAACATTTGAATCAGGTCCTGACTTAGCTTTTTTATCATCTGTATCAATGCTTAAATCACTTTCTACTTTTTCATCAATCTCTGTCTTAACATCCATTTTTTCTCCTGCTTCACCATCCTCACCACTCAGGGTGTCATTTGAGTCTTGTATATAATCATAACCTCCAACTGTTTCTTCTATATACTTCATTTCTTGGGACTCGTCCATTAAATCTTCGCCTAAATTGTAATGGTACTTTTCATCTGTTTCCTTATCTGACTCATATCCATTTTCAACTTTTCTCATGTAGTCTTGAATATATTGCCGTTCATTCTCAATTCTCAACGTTTCAACCCAATAGTCCTTACAACTTTTGTAGCAGTTTTTCAAAGTCTTCTTTTCCAAAGCTTCCTCGATAATGAACTCTAAGAATTTCACTTTGATATGCTCATATCCCATTTCTCCTAGACACTTCAGAATTCTGGTGATCCTCAAATAGTTATGGTAGGACCTAAAAAAGAAAAGTCAAAATTAGTTTTTTAGCATAAATTTTTGTAAGAGTCAGGCAAAATGGACAAAAAATAAGAAACATGCATGTCAAAAACCCACCAATCTGACAATATAAATTCACTCAAGGATACTTTCTCTACTTGAATAGGCCATTATTTGACCTCAGCAAATCTGGATTTTTCCAGTAATTTATCAATAGAAAGGTAAGAAAAAATGAGGTACACAGCAGAGTTATCTGCTCTTGAAATTTTCATTTCCAGTGCTTTTCAAAGAAATTGTAACTAAATTTACTGAAATGGTATGGACATTTTTTCTTCGTATGTACCAACAATGGCATCACACCACAGCTGATTGATTGACTGATTGTTGTGGTTTAACGCCCAAGCAGCAATATTTCAACTATATTCAGGCGATGAACATGAAATGAATGATAAAATGAACATGAAATGATGATGATGATAAAATGAAAAAAGGGATAGGACACAAGGACAATTAGGGTTGACAAATATTGATTGCTACTAGAAAAAGGGAGGGACAGGTAAGCACTCTACCAAGACGTTTTTTTAAGAAAATATGTTCACAAAGTATTCCTGAGATGATAAATGTTGAAAATAGTTGCAATTATTTCAAACTGTGTAGAATACTGCGAACCAACTCGTATCAATTTTATTTCACTACTATTTATTTTTCGGTATTTACTTTAATCTGTAATGAAAGCCATTTACGGGACATATTCATACTGATTTAAAAAAATACAAGCATTCCAATGATTTGTAAGAGTTGTGTCCATAACCCTACATCTACCTCCTTAAACTATAACTGTAAACAATAGTTAATCTCATCCTTAGAATAATCATTTGGAATTAGTGTAGCTGAGATAGTTGAAATAGAATTTGGATAGATGGTGGAATGGAAGGCAGATGTATATACAGCTTAATTCATACCATAAATTGGGATATTTTGGCGTCAGGTTATTCTAGTGGTTTTCTATCAACATAAGCATGTTTAAATTTGGTGCATTCAGAATGATAAAAGTTTCATTTTGCCATTTTTCCTTACAGTGGAAACAAACAATCCTTCATTTATGATCCTTAAAGGAATCTAACCAGTGACCGATCCAGAGATCACTTCAAAGGAGGGAAGCACCATATGGGGACCCCCAAAAATGCATGCATTTTATGTGGGCTGCCCCCCCCCCAATCCCCTTGAATCCAATGATACACAATGTATGTATTGGCATTTCATATTTTCACAAAAGTTATATCATGGCATGTTTATTTTTGGCACTTTCTAAAGAGAGTGCCAAAATAAACCAAAATAAAACTACGACCAAAATATCCCAATTTACAGTACCACTCACTGGTTCAATAGCAGTAGTACTTACCTATTCAAATGGGCAAATCGTTCCTTCCAATTCTTATTCTTCTCTAATTCACCAGTCATTTTATCTTTAATCTTCATGCCATAGAAATCAAGCATCATCTCATACGACTTCATAACTCTGTGATGAACTTTGGGATTCTCTTTGATTTTCTAAATAGATAAAAATAAAGTGCTTTACAAGAAACAGCTTGATCATGCTGATATGACCCAAGAGTTCACACCTTGAACAGCGAGGACAGGTTTGGACATAAAGTTCAAACTGTAAACAGCTTTAAATTGGGATTATGATTAATTTTTTGCCATAGCATTAGATTCTGACCAAAATAAAGTTGGTCAGAGAACTTTACATCTCACAATTTGACATGAAAAATAAACAATTTATTCATGTCTATTGCTGGTCATTTTTGGTTCCAATGGTCTAAAGTTTACAACCATAACATTTTATATTTATTAATTCTTGTTTTTTCAGCCAATGATTCATAAACAGTTCAGGCCATGACTCCTAAAACCAATACCAGTCCAGTCTTTGTAGTATAGAACCTTGTATATAATTTTAATAGAGATTCATACATTTATACTATAGTATTATAATTTAATTTCATGAAATTTTTGCTTTTGGCCCTTGGATTGGATCATTAACCTCAAATCAATACTTATGATTTGTTTATGGTATGAAACATTGTTACGAAATTTTACAAAGTTTCATCAATAAATATTGAAATTACCACACAAAACCTTTGTATCTTACTTCATATTTTATGAAATTTTCTATCAAAACCCCATAATTTCTTCAAATGTCAGTAGAGCAGAAAGTCAAACACATCAAAACACAATTGTATATTAAAAAAACAACTCAATTATTGCAAGTGATAAAAAAAAATCCAGAAAGGTGTCATATCTATGAATACAAATCTTTCTCTTACTAACCTTGAGGTACAATGTACATTCAGTATTGTGATCATGTTGTCAGTCCGTTTGTCCGTTTTTCATACTCTATTCTGCAACTCCTCTGAAAGGGCTTAAAGGACTCATAGATTCTTTATTTCATAATTCCATTGTGTACCTTTTATTTTGTTTATTAATTTAAATGACTTATTGGGTTTCCTGATGCAAAATATTGGACCGAATCATTTGTTGACCAAAGGGGACCTAGAGTCCTCTAAACTGCAACTCCTCTGAAACTGCTCAACGATGTTCGATGAAACTTTCACATATTCTCTATTACATAATGCCACTTTGCACCTTTTTTTTTTAATCTGAAAATCACTCATAGGGTATCCTTTATGGTTTCTGTGGAGGGAAGCGAGTGAGGGGGAAATCATCAAGTGAGCTGTGCTCACAGTATTATTAGAAGGAATTTAGATGCCTTGTTTCAAACATGAAAAATCAGGTATCTAGAATGTTGTATTGTATTTGAGATCATTTAAGAAGGTAGACCTGGGTTTAAAGGACATAACTTTTACAGATCATTGCAACATTTGCCTCAAGCATTTTACATTAATCTGTTCTAAGCATGAAAGTAACTTGGATTGATTTCATTCTATTTCAAATGAAGGCTTGCTAGGCTTGAGTGAAATTAAATATGATGCAAACATATTACTGATTTCAAGAGTTATGTGCCTTACCCCAGATCTAATTCCTTAAATACAGGCAGGAAATTATCACATGCCACCATGATCAGTGCTCAAATTTACAACTAGTCACAGCAATGACCACTGGATGTTTCGCAGAAAATTGATTTAGTATACCTGCTTTTAAAAACACTGCCCTTTCTACAAACTTGTACTCATCATCAGGGTATGACCTAATTTCATTATTGTAAAACTTCAGCCACTTTGTGGTGGGATAATTGAAACTTCTTATAAAGAATGATTCAGTATGAATACATCATGAAGGTTAACTTAGATATACGGGTAGTCATTCAAAACCCATTGTGAAAAATAATTTCCTCTGTAAGTTTCTTCAATTTTCAACAATGTTTCAACTTTTGATGTAGGCTGTATTATCAAATTTTGAATCTACCCATTGAAATGAGTAAGAAATTAACAGGCCTATAATTGTCACAAGAAAATGTCCCTTATCAAATATTTTTCAAAACTATAAGTTCTTTTTAAAATTCCAACTTACTTCTATTTCATGCATCTGTAGTTCTTGTGCATGAAAGTTCATTCCTGCAGATTCACGCAAGGGGAACAACCTAAAAATATAAAACAAAAGTAGGAGTAAATAAAATGCTTTGCAAGGTGCAGCTTTATATGCCCAATGGGGTCGAAACCTAAACAGTTGTGGCAAGTATGGACACACCAGCCAAGCTTGATACAACTCTGAATCTTGATAGCGATTAAATATTTGACATAGGAAAAGAATTTGACCAAAATCCTAATGGCTCCATATTCCTCAAGAAAAGCAAGATCAATCCCAGCCTTCCAGGTATGGCACCTTAGGTACAATTTTAAAGAGAACCATTCACTTTCACTCAAGTTATTATCTTTACACCAGGACATGGCTTGTTTCTGGCCCCTTTATGGTCCCTCATTCTTTATCAGTTCAAATTACAACATCTACAATCAATTCCAGCCTTCCTTTTGTGGTACATAGTACCTTGAACTACACTTTGAAAGTGATCCATTCACAATTAATCAAGTTATTGGCCTTACATCACTAAATTTATCTATCTCCCATTTAAGCTATTGAGTAACACTAACAACTTAATATAATGTAAACGTTTATTTCATCTTGCCAAAATATTACTCACCACTGAATATATCCATGATGCCTCTCTAATCTTTGATAGTCTCCAAACCACTTCTGATGAATATTTGTGATGTAATCACCTGGCAATATACAAATCAAAAGTTATCAGGTATAATTCCTTTTATTATCATGCAATCATCATCATCTTCCACAATATACAATGTGTTGAACACAGCTGTGCTGTATTTTGTGGGAACACATTAGTGGTCTTAAGGTAGTCTGCTTGTCTTAAGTGCTGAAGTCCATAAGTTTGATCCCCAGTTACCAAAGACATTAAAATTAGTTTCTACTGCTTCTCTGCCAAGCATGTGGCATTTAGGAGATAGCGTGAAGACTGCATAGAGTCAAAATAATGAGTCAAAGTGGCCTAGTGGGTTGACAAATCTACCTGCTGACAGTTGTTTCTATGAGCTAGCACTTTTAATATCTGGCTCTGATTGTCAGACTAGTGTGTTTGATTGATCTAACATTCTTGTCCATAAATGCATGAAATATCTACGGATAGCCTAGGATAGCGAACTAAAATATATCAACCAATGTGTTTTTTTGTACATATTTCCTTATAACAGTACCTTTTTAGTCATGTATATAATTTTTGGCCAATAAATATTAATCTCTGGTGGTTCTCAAATCATGAAAATTGATTTACCATACCTGCTTTAAAAAACACTGCCCTTTCTTTAAATTTGTACTCACCATCAGGGTATGACCTAATTTCATTATTGTAAAACCTCCAGTTTTCATCTTTATTTGGGTCATCTTTTTTGCCCTACAAAAGAAAATAAAGGCTCTAAAGTCTTAACAGCTTGAATTGTTCACCTGGCTTGATTCAATTCAATTTTTTAAAAGCGGTCTGTTTTAACGTTAAAAATTGCCAAAAGATGTTAAGAGCAATAACTCCAACATGGCTTAACAGATTTAGGCAAAAATTTGACCACAGGCTGAACACTTTTATTCCATCAAAGTTTTGATGGGTATGATAAATCCTAACAGTTTTAGAGATACATGTATATGCAAACAATTTCTGTCTGTCCTCTATGTTCTAGTTTCAGTAATGGCAACCATGTTTTTCAATGGATCAAAAATCCCCACATCAGTTCTATGCAGAGTGCATACCAAGTTTGGTTCAATTTGGTCTATTAGTGTCAAAGGAAAAAACATATAAAAGTAATAACATTAAAAATAGTGAAAAAAACTTCAAAAGGGGCAATAACTCCAACAAGGCTTAACAGATTTACACAAACATTTGACCACAGATAGATCTCAACCTACTGAACACTTTTACCTCATTATATTTTAAATAAACTTAACAATTTTGGATATAAATGTGAAAAGCTTCTGTCTGACCACTATATTCTTGTTTAGTTAAGGCGACCATGTTTTCGATTGATAAAAATCCTCACATCAGTTCCATGCAGAATACCTTGAGAAATATTCATACTAAATATGGTTTTTATTGGTACAATAGTCTCAAAGGAGAAGGATTTTGAAAAATTGTTCATAACAATAACTGACCCCAAATAACCTATGACATTTTCTGGTCAAGTGAGCTAAAATCATAAAATGTTGAGTTAATTTGACCTTGCTTAATTTTTCATGATAATATGAGTATGGGTCCTTATCTATTGATGATCAAATCTCCTGTACCTGCTGAGCATTTGAGCATTGAAATAAAGCTACAACTCTGCATAAAAATTTTCATTATCCTACTTTCAATATGTATTAGTAAAATGGTACATAAGATACAGCTTGATACATGTACGACCACAATGGTTGAACTCTAAGCAGTTGGGCCCAGTATGGATACACCATTCAAACTTGATGCAGCTTTGATTTTTTACTGTTATTAAACAAGTGACACATACGAATTTGTCCCCTAATTCATAATTGGTTCATGGCACAACAGCTACATGGTACTTACATTGTGCATGTATTTCTTATAAAATTTTAGAAGTGATTTCAGCTTGAAGAAACAAATTACATGTATTGAATAAATACTGTATTAATTGTACATATGTGTACAATGTACATGTTCTCATTTTAAATCTATTTGATCTGGAATTTCTACCATTTAAAGCATTTAAAACTGAAGATGAATAATACAGAACCTGAAATTACTCAAGTGTCTCATCTGACAGTCTCTGCTGTATAACTAAATGTGTATACATGTACATGTGTATGTACACATGCACATAGCCCTTGAAACTTTAAAAAAATCTATCTAAACTCAAGACATACAGGATAACCATTTCTGTAGTCCTCTGAATCTTTCTTTCTCCAATCTGTAAACATCCAGCTTGACCAAAATGTGTCTGAAGAAGTTTGGCCCCCATCTGCTGCTGATGTCTTGCTGAATCGTGTTCTCTGTTCAAAGTATATACAAAGCATTGTTTATCATTATTCATTTTCATCAAATGCCATACTGTAAAATGGAAAAAGAGTCATTTTTTGTGAACAGAGTCCTTGATTTCCTGTAACCACCCTTTTAATATCATCTTCACCTTCAAATGTGCACTACAAAGATCAACATAAATAAGCAACCCATTTCTCATTTCTGTAATGGTAAACAGGCTTTTAACTAAAAATGTTTACTTGGAAGCCCACAAGTTCAAGTTAAGTAGTCAATATATTAGTTCTTTAGAATCACAGTAGAAACTGTAGTACCCAACACCAAATTTTATGGGCAATTGGCAAGTGTGCCCCTGCTAATTTCAAACCCTGGTATTTTCCACAATCAAAATGGCACTGACTGAAAATGACGGACTAGTTGAATGTTGAAGATCTCACCACAGTTAAGTAGTCCTTTTTCATATTCTCAATTTTGACATTTTTTTTTTTAATTTTAAGCAATGGGAAGTAATTCTCCAACCAGACAGACTGGTTTCCTGTCTAACTGGAGCAATGGACAGCAGTAAACATCAAATTCAAATATTTGATTTATTTGAGCTGTGTTAAGTACTTAGATACTTTTAATTAATTTATTTCAACCATTTAGGTTCTTACCAAAGTCAAAATAATTAAAGTTTCAAGGAAAAATGTTTCTTGTTCCTTTCCCCAATGAGACTGCAAACTGTTGGTGGGTTATGTCCCTTTAAAAAAAACTTGGTAAAATGGTTTGCATTCTGTGAATATGAAAAAGGTCTATTTAATTTTCTGGAACTACATTTACCATTTGATTTGTGAAATCTTGATACTTCACGATCTACAGATGCTTTAGAAATAAACAAAACAATGATGCATAGACAAACATTTCAAAGATGTCACTGTCATTTGATCGGAACTACTCAGACATTTAAAAAATAAAAATTTCTGTTTAAGAAGATATTGATAAAACCCTGCATTTGATGCTGAACCTGGAACAGTTTGTCAGAGATAATTTTTCAAAAATTTGGAATGTCCTTCACAGGCTCCCACTGATCAAAATATATCTTAATCAAACTCGCCAAAAGTGATAAATGACATGAAGTCTACTGGTTTGAATGGGAACCAAGATTTGTATAACTTTATGCTTTTTTAAGATACATGTACATGTATAAGGCAAAAAAAATAAATACGCTGTTTCCTGCTTCCCTTCCTACACTTTGGTCAGCTTGAGTTTTATTTTTCCACTCTACATGGTGGAGGAAAATAGTCTCTCTATTTTAACTCTACTGTGTCTCAACCAAAAATAAAACTGAGGTAAAATTACTGCAAATTAACTTTTTCCAATTATTTTCTCTGTATATAATCAAAACCTTGTTTAACTCACAGAATTATTGTCTACATATATATGTTTATCTTGGTATGTTTGCAAAAGGAAAAGGCTAAAAACATATTTTAAGGAGGTAGACCTAGGGTAAGGGACACAACTCTTACAAATCATTGGAATGTTTGTATTTCTGCATTTTACCTCAATGTCATGTAAGCATCAAAGAAACTTGGATTGATTTCATTGTGTCAAATGAAAGCTTCATAGGCTTTGGTGAAATTGAATATGATACAAACATATCACTGATTTCATGAGTTATGTCCCATACCCTAGGTCTACCTCCTTAAAATGGTAACTCCACTGTGTTGGGTTGTGAAACTGTGACCCAATTTAACTCCACCTCAATCATGTAGAGTTGAAAAATTAAAATTCATGCTGATAGCATACAGTAGATTTTTGTGCCCACCCTAAACATTGTATGGCCATTTTGGCTCAAGCACTGAAAAAGTCTAGATTGTGACTTATTTCCCCATTAACTCACTGTAAACTGTTATAATAAAAACAATTTCCCTACCTACATACCCTTTTATTTTCTTGTTGGTAGCAGGAAACATGTACCTACATGTACATGTAACAGTAGAAGCACTTTCCATCATTTAGTGCAGGCGAAATTTCCAAACTGTCCTAAATGAGAAAAGCAAATTGAATGTAGATTAATTTGGTTTCTTTTCTGGACATATGGAACCACAGACAAGTTGTCCCAACTCCAATACTCACTGGTACCTGCAGTCCGAATTTCCTCTGACCCTGCAACCCTCCTCTTTTTTATTGAATAGGATATATTATAAATGGAGTCTAATATTATTGAAAAAAATATTATCCCTTGGGTGTTCTCCATAATCACTTTATATTAAAATATTTAGTACCAGCTAATGAAACCTGAGATTCAAGTCCTGGCTACATGTAGCAATATTATATCACTACATTACAATTTTCAATATGCCAACAAATGACTAATTCTAAAAAAAACATGTCATGAGATTTGGTGAGTTTAAAATAAAAAAATGGAAAATCAAAATTTAACACAAAAGTAGCTTTTAATTTTTAACAACAAATTTATTTCAAGCTTGCTTCTGACCATGAGAACTTCCAGAATTATAGATGTTCAAAATATCGATAGGTCAGCAAATATGGCAAATACCTAGAAAGTAGAGGATATCACTAGTAAATGTAAAAATTGTAATAAATAATAATCAGCACCAGCTTAATTGAAGAATAATTAGGCATTATAAGGTCAGGTAAACTTGCAATAATAGATGAAATTTTGCCATCTGCATGCAGTAAAAGACTTTTTTCAGCCTACCTTTCTTGAAATATTTAGACTGCAACTGACTTGTTTGGTTTAAAACATGATTGACTTTCACAATGTTCAAATCTTTTAAAAATACTAATATAATCTTTAACGTCAAATTGTCAAAATCATGTGTGATTAAAAAACTACATAGAAGTAGGTAAAATGACTAAGTATAAAGTCCTGTTCTGTATGGATGAAAAAAATTCTAGGGAAAGAAATCCAGTTCTAAAAAATAACAAAGCTAAAAATTCCTGTTGGGTTTATAACTTAAAAGAAAACCCTGTTACTGTCCTGGTAATGACCAGAAAAGTACAAGTGACAGTAACAGGAAGTGAAAACAAGACCAGGATTCTCAGGGCTGGGATTTTCATTTATTACATGTCTTGCTCTTCATTGGGAGAATTTTAGTTTTTTTTTTCAAAATCCTGCTGGAATCCTGGTTTAGTCAAGCTGGACTCCAGTTGGATTCCAGTTGACATTTTCATACAGGGAGCATTTTTAAATGTTTCATCTTCCTCATATCAATAACAGGGTTGACAAAACTTATGAAAGGTGTATGAATTAATAGCGAGCACTGCAAAGCGGTGTGAGCTCTACTGTTATTATGTGTACTTTTTAAATTTCCCTTAGGGTTCCCCAATATACAAAAGAAAAAGAATTCATGTCCCGGAAGTAACAAAAAGTGACTGTCCTTACAGAGAAAATTCATCATTTCCTTCAATCAAACAAATAAAAAAATATAGGTTAAGATTATGTTACAAAAAAAATAAATTAATTTTTCTGATAGTTGTCAAGTCTTTCTCTATTTTTTTTTATTTATTTAAAGAAGTAGATGTTGCTGTTGCCAAGAACCTAACCAGCCTTGGAAAAAAATATAACTCCGATTAAATTTTCAAAATCGAAGCATAGCTTTTTGTTTTGAATTTGCAGCTGTCGTCTTAATTTTGTTTACGTCACATGATATGTGTAAAATATTCCCACCAACCGTGGAAAACTGTAATATTTCTGGTATCTGTACAGATAGATATGACCGACCAAAACTGAAATGGATGTTGTTAGAGAAGCCCTTAAGGGATAAAAAATGTAAATTATTGCGAAGTGGGATTGGAATATTTTGGGGAGAAAAAAATTTAACTTATTAATTTATTAAAAAAACTCCCCCATTAATTAACAAGACATATTTTCAAATAGAAATATTGATTTCTCTTGCTGCTGAAAGATAAATAAAAATGTTGTAGTTGCAAAGCAAAAATATTCATCCAGATCAACTCCCGTCTGTTTAATGTCCTTTATTATTTTTACGAATCTCGCACCGATGCTACATGTATAGTAAAGCTCATGGTGCTTGCTGATTTAGGCATTGCCTACTCCATTTTATTTTTTTTTTTGTGTGGGGGAACATATTACAAAAAGTTATTGAATGAATCATGACACGTTCCCAGGAACTATAGAAGAAGAACTGTTTATTCACCAATAAAGGGCCCATAAAGGGCATGATTACAATACAATTTTTTTTTTACATACAACAGTTTTGATTGAACATATATAATAACATATAATATCAACAGTTAATTTACAAACTAAATAACTGTCACATTTTTTGAGCTTTTACTTGCATTATGAGTAATACATCATAGTAATCAGCACATTGTGTTTAGTTATCATACTGGCACACCTCAGTTTCATTTATAAAATTGGATTATGATAATGGAAATTATAATTATGATCATCAAATTATTATATGAATAAAGAATGTAAATGTATATTCACTTAAGGACATATGTATTTTCAATAGTGATAAGAATGCATTAAAAAAAAGAAAAGAAAAAAAAAAATAAATGCAGTGGACATAATTCTCACTAGAAGCCTCCTTGTGCCCAGTGCAGAGAAGCAAGTCTTTTGAGTTGCTTCAAGACAAAGGACACCAAGGGACGGTGCTCTAGGCTTCAAGTATGAAAATTAAGAAAAAAGTTAGTATAATAAAGCCCTGATGTACCCTGTCAATGGAATTGCCTTTCTCTTTATCATTTCCCTTTTTGTCTTTATCTTTTGATGCTCTACTGAAGTAGTCACCCATAGTCGTTTGCTTCGAGGTCATATTTTGAATATATCATTCATTGTTCGCTTTCTGTTTGTTTATTTAGCTTCCTGGTTATTTCACCAGAAAATGAAACAGGAAGTTACAAATTTCGTTTCGTCCCACTTGAATTTAGGACCATACGATTTTCAATCTCAAATAGAGAATCTAAATGAAAAAAAAAATAATAATATTAATCAATTAAAATATCAGTGAAATTAAAATTTTCTTCACAATGAGCTAAAAATTATACACTCGAAGGTTACTTTATACACTTAGGCTTTCTGTTTTAAAAAGTTGAAAAGCATACGTAAATGTTTGTCTCTCTCCCCTGTAAAAAATACCCCTTCAAAACAATGTGAAAAGAAAAGAAACATGCGCTCTTTTACTATTTCAGGAAATAAACTAAGGTATACTTTTATATTTGTACTTGCTAGATATGAACAGAACTTAATTACCACACACAGGCGTTTTTGCGACTCATTGTAATGTAATGTCTAATGACTTGGCGAAAGTATTGACCTTTAATACTCTACATTGACTACAAGTACATGTACAACTACAAGCATGTATACGTATCTGTTAAATTTTGCATCAGGGATTTTAATTGAAGTTACTGTCATCCATTACCCCATTTACAAACCCCTGGGTATAATGTTTACCTACTTCTTTTCTTGACAATATGTGCTTGTTCGAAAAGCTTGAACTCCTTGTCAGCTAGCACCGTGTCTTCAATTTTGCTGTGAATTCTCTTTTCTTAACATCTGGGCACTCAAAGAGGTAAAGCGAGATCACAGATGCTACATAGAATCCCAAAAGCTGTCTCATGATTTGTAGTAGCTAGCTTTTTAATCAATAAAAAACCTCTCTTCTTTTACAAGTGTAAAATATATGATATTTTTGCACATGCTTTTTGTAAGTTCATCCATTTTCATCTATATTTTCTTCTGAATAATAATATCTAATTTGAAGTAAGAATATGACTGTCCAGCTCTGTGATAAATACATTTTAGTAAATCCATATTTTTTTGGTGTCGGAACGTGTTGTACATAATTTATGTTGTTGATGATTGGGGTGCGTAAAAGATGGCGCAATAAAAAATAAAATCGAGAAGTTGAAAATAGTATTTCGTTGAATGCTACCTTGCTCTACAAGTTCCCCTTGTTGAAGCCAACTCTGTAACACAAGATCTTTTGACCAGATAATCCTGAACATTTTAAATATCAATTTCTATATTCGAAGATATTAACTATCAATAAATAAGAATTTTTCCATCTCAAAAGATGGACTAATGCTGGTTCAGTATGTCTTCCTGTCATTTAAAATTCCTTCAATTTACCAATTAAATTAAAGTGTGATGTTGTAAAATCCAATAGTATCCTTTGTGAAATACTTTTCCCCAGGAAAAAAAATAATATCAAATTTGATCCAGGGATATTTCATAATACATGTAGTTTTCCATGTTTTCCATGGCTATCAGATTGTTTCCATGCTCAACTATATGATGATTAAACACACAAGTTTGTGAAAGGATTTTAT
This sequence comes from Perna viridis, assembly GCA_037379345.1. Classification (NCBI taxonomy): domain Eukaryota; kingdom Metazoa; phylum Mollusca; class Bivalvia; order Mytilida; family Mytilidae; genus Perna; species Perna viridis. The sequence continues at coordinate 43,171,041 of CM074518.1, read as the reverse complement.
TTAGGGGTATTATTAAAAAAGTGGGGCTTATTTATTTGTTGGGTAAAAAGAGGTCACAGTGTTATAGGTGTTAACAATTTGGATAGTTTTTTATATGAAATGTTATTATACCCCATGCAACGAAGTTGCAAAGGGTAAAATGTTTTTGACCCAGCTATCCATCCGTCTGTCAGTCTATCATCAGTTTTCTGGACTTTTTTTCTTAATGCTTGCAGATATTGACATGTTTTTGGTATATAAATTCACCATGATAAGTTACAGATTAAGTTTAATTTTCGTTTTGCTCTGATGATTTTTATCAAAATTACTGGCCTTGAACTTTACAAAATTCACAGAAATAACAGTAAAAATTCACCATGGTAAGTTACATGACAAGGCTGCAGTTGGTTATGCTCCAATGATTTTTACCAAAATTATGGGCCTTGAACTGAACTAAATTCACAGAAATATCCGTTTTTCTGACTTTTTTTTCTAAATGCTTGCGGATTATGACATTTTTTTTTTGTATATAAATTCACTATGATAAGTTATAGGTCCAGATATTAATAAGTATATATCCTGGATGATATTTCATGGGTTGTTTTACACATAGTTTTTCATCCAGGATATTATGTAATTGATAAATATCATCCATTTTATCAAGAGCATGAATTATTTTCACTATTCATATGTGAAGTATATTCAGGATATTATTTAATAGTATGAAATAATATCCTGTGTACAATAATGACTACCTCTAGCTTTTTCATAATAAATTATAGTAAATATTATTGTTCAAGTAGTGGAAACAATCTAATAGGAATGGAAAACTTTCCACAGTGAAATGATTTCCACAGGATAAAATTTGATTTGGATAGTAATATGTTTTACAATGTAACACTGAAAATGAGAACATGTTTTGTTGTATGTAATGCAGTTACATTTGCCCCAAACTAAAAAAAAAAATCTCACTAGGTTTATATAGCTGTAAAGTGTTTGAGCTACATGTAGTTTTATTAAAAGTAATTCTTACTCTTAAGAAGTAATTAACTCTCTTGAGAGGCTTGATCCAAATACATTTATAAAGTTCAAAGTTAATTAATTCAAATCAATGACCTGCTAAGGACACAATAACAATACCATATTTGACTAGGGGGAAAAATACATGTATATGCAATTGTGTACATACTTATGTTTATAAAGTATGAATATATTTTTTTGTATAATGGTGCCTTTGAAAAGAAAAATGTACGTGAAGTTGATATTTTAACCATTCAGAACTATTTTGTATTCTTCCTAAATCATAGGACATCCTAGTTATCCAAGACCCAATGCTGATAGGCATACAAGTACAGTATTGTCGTGAGATAATCAATAAAATAATATAATCATTGACCAGAACTCAACACTGCAGTTTAAAGGAAAGCAGAAAACACATTTTTAAATAAAATTGTAAAATTTAACCATAAACCTTCTTATGGAGATGTTTGTAATTACAAATCAGATGGATCCACAATTTGTTAAATCAAAATAAGTACCCACTCCCTTGCAATTGAGAGAGGGCGGTATAAAAATATACATGTACCTGTAAATGACAGAATTTGCAAATCATGCAATGCAAACCAAATTGAAGGTGCTTACAATCAGTATGGACAAGTGTTTATTTGTAAAATAAAAAAAAAGCATGTCAAATTTTAATTCATTTACAGAAAATAACATTACATTAATATTTAAGGTGGATCATACCCATTACACGGCACAGTCTTTTCTCTCATCTAGCAAAGTCATTCCGACACATATATATATATATGTATATATACACAACGTCTCAGAATGTGACGACTCTATTTGCTACACTGGTCCATAGGGATCAAATTGATACAGGGAAGATAACGTAAACTTATAGAAGGGTCTGAAAAATTACCAACGATGTTAGAACTGTCAAATTTGTGATGCAAATTTTTGGTCGTTCCCTCCGCGAGACTCGAACTCGTACCGCTCGTACTACGTGTACTAAGTTACAGCCCTAGATTAATCCTACGAGGAGGAATGACCCGGCCAGCGAAAGCTATATTTTTATATAGCCTAGCTGGCTGAGTGGTCTAGGGAGCTGGATTTAGTGCAGGCGGTGTTGCCATAGATGTCACAGAGGTACGAGTTGACATCTATGGTAACACCGCCTGCACTAAATCCAGCTCCCTAGACCACTCGGCCAGCTAGGCTATATAAAATATAGCATTCGCTGGCCGGGTCATTCCTCCTCGTAGGATTAATCTAGGGCTGTAACTTAGTACACGATGTATGGTAGTACGGGACAGTTCATCTAGGTGTTATTATGTTGGATAGAGGATCAAATTATATATATATGTTCTATTATCTACTAGTGTTTGAAGTGATGTAAAAATAATATACATGCATTTAAATAACTTCAAATGATAGTTTTACATAAAAATTAGAATTGCAAAATAAAAAAAACAACATTTAAATAAAGAAAAACCCTTTTTCTAAGGGGAGATAATTGGTGAGAAAATGTTCTATTGAAATGTTAAGGTATTGTAGTCTTTTTAATATTGCAAGAAATGTCAGTCTAGTATATGTATTCTTTGTATAAAGTTATAAAAAAATTTGTCAGCAATTTTATTCAGAAGTTTGCGAAATATTGAAAATTCCCCACAGAATCCATATAAAATGTAATTAGATATTGGCTTTAATAAGGCTCAGTTATCTCAAAATTAAGTACGGTGACCTATGTTTTATATATTAAAACACTCAAAGTTTTCTATAAGGAAAATTAGGAAAATTTATCTACTAGAAATATTAAGAACATCTTCCTTAACAGCAGTTCAAAAATGACTCTTAAGGCTACTATTGATTATGTAAATCATTGTTTAGCCCTTACTGATTCAGTGTAAATACTTTTGTATTCAAAATTAGTCGCCACCACTCATGGTGTATATGCAGTTTTCCTCTTTATAACCATTGTGTCTATTTGGTCTTGTATCATGACTAATTATTGTGAATATGTTGGTACAATAAAATGTTTATATTTGTATTTGTAGTAAAGTCATGTTAAGTCATATGTTCATAATGTTATAAACAAAATAAAAAAAAAATTGTAATAGAAAATTTCAAACCTGTGCAAGATGGAGTAAGGAATAAAGAAATTTGCTAATGAACAAGTTGGGAAATTGGGAACAGTTGCATTATTCAAAAACAGATTCATAAAAGAAAAGTAACTTGATCATTATCAAGAATTTTGATTTAATAAAATGTTATAAATCCTTTACAATCGGTTTCCATTCCTTAGAAATAGAGAGAGGTCATTATAAGAAAAAGAAACAGTGAGTTGAGAGAAAATGCATTATGTGTGATGCTGATTGCATGGAAGATGAAATTCATTTTCTACTTGCATGTAAAAAGTATTAAAATTATAGACAAACATTCTTGAACATTTTAGACAACTGTTGTTCAAATTTCACCTTTTTATCACAATGAGATAAATTGATTTAGTTAATGATAAATGAAATTGAGTATGTTATCAACCAACTTTCAAACTTCATGCATTTATCTACATAAGTAAGAAGTGATCCCAAAAATTCCTGTAATAACCATGCTCTTATGTAATATTGTCAGAAAATTTTTCTTTTTTTTCTTTTCATTTTTATTGGTTCAGCTGCAATTTTATTGTACATGTATATGCTAACTATTTGCAATTATATATGCCAGAAATGGCAGGAGATTGGTTTTAATAAATTATTCTATTCTATGGGTCTGCCTTTTCCTGCATAGGACTAGGTGTCATAATTTATTTTCTGTTATTTACAATGTAAATTCAAACTCTCAGTGATTCAAAGGTCAAATGTAAGATTCATAGTGAATCATTTGATTTCTATAATGAGGACTTGGACTTCTGTAAATGTACAAAAAAAAATGTATACTGTGGTAATAGTATATGTGCAGTAAAACTTCTCTAAAGCGAACCCCTTTCTTTCTGTAGAATTTGGTCGGTTAGGATAGGTATACAATTTATCCAGGTTCAAAATACATTTAAACTGACACGATTGGACTTCAAAACTTGTCTGGTCTAGGCAGGTTTTCAGTTAATTCAGGGTCGATTTAGACAGGTTTTTGGTTAATTCAGGGTTTGGTTTAGACAGGTCTCATTATACTAGTATTTTCTATTCTACATACAGGTTCATTAGCAATAGTGCAAAATCCTTCCTAAGAAATGGAGACTTCATAAGATTAGACATCAAATTGAAACTCAGGTCATTTTCAACATCAACTCCAAGTAAGCAGTTTTGGAAAGGCAGTAAATTGGTGATTGGTGCAGCAGGATTTTGTGGATGTGGTGCTGTAGCTTTAAGAAACATTCCAAGTGTACAGTGCAAAAGTCCTATTATCAGATCTCGACTAGATCATCTTAGCAATAAAACAGAGGGTGAAGAAGCTAAATTTGACTGGAAGAATTTTTTTTCTCTTTTAGTTCCTGAGCTAGGATATTTGATAGCAGCAATACTTGTAAGTTTCAACTGATTAGCCTGGATTCATAATTGATGTTCAAAACTTTTTTTGAACTAATATAATCAACAGGTCTATATAACTTCATAAGAATGTCATGGCCAAAGACTCATGAATTTAAATAAAAAAAATACTTTTATGCTACTATAATAAAGCTTATAACATCAGAATTTAACTGCATCTAATAGGCTTTGTGCCATCCTGTTAACCAAGTGAAATACTTTGAAACTCATGAAAGTTTTGGGAAAAAAAAATCTAAAAAATTAAACCTTTAGTTACAATATATGAATCCATTCTCAATACACACTGGAGCTTATTGTCACACCTGAAAATGTGCATATCAAGGAAGCTGAGGTGGGAGGGGGTTGTTCCAGTATGTAAATTAATTAAAAAAGAGTGTTTTTTGTCCTAATTGTGCAAAACATGAACAAAATTTGCAAACATTTCCAATGAAAGGGGAAGGGGGGCTAGCCTAGGATCCACCACTGCATAACACATCATGAAACATGTTATATGGCATCAGGAATTACATATTTAGTACATTCATGTAAATGGGTATCTTATGTTAAATATTACTTTTCCTGTATGAAAAAATGTTTTCCATGCTAAATGATTCCTTCCAGAGTGCTCTTGCAGCTGCATTTATAAACATCAGAATTCCAGTATTGTTGGGTGATTTGGTGAATGTGATATCAAGTTCCTCCAGAGATGAGCTGAAAAATGTTTTAGAAGAAATAAAGAAACCAGCAATCAAGTTAATTCAGTATTACAGTCTCCAGGTAAAGTACATTTTACATGGTTTGTACTTAATCATGACATTGTATAGTGAATACTCTTGTATGAACTCTTTTCACACTGACATATTTTTTATCAAAGTTCATACTTGTGAATATACACTCAGTTATAGGGATTAGGCCAAAAATTAAAATGTCTGTTTCCTGCTACCCTACCTACCCTAGTTTTCTATGCTAACCTAAAAAAGGGCCATATTGGCTCAGACACCTTTATGTCTAGATTGTTTCCTCTACAACTCAAAGTAAAATGTTGGTGAAATATAAAATAATTTCCCTACGTTATTTACCATCTTTAAAGTGACCTACCTTTTTTTTTCTTGCTGGTGGCAAGAAACAATACAATTATTTTTTTGGCCTTAGTGGGGCCTTGTGCCTTTTATTTTATACTTGCTGAAATTGTCCCATTAAAATAAAAAAAAAAAAATTTACAAAGAATATATAAAAGAGTTGCATTGAAGTTCTCCATGTTCCGATGATAATTTGAAATGGCCTATTCTCAAAATTTAATCCCAATCACTGTACCATGTAAACATTATGTACACTTACAGTGTGTTACTCATACAGTAAAACCTATCTAAACAAAACCCCTTATAATATACAGATTTCGTTCAATGTAGAATGCTGTATGGTTTACACAGGTTCAAAATGCATTGATACTTACCATACTTACTGAAAAACTTACCATACCTACTGAAAACTTACCATACCTACTGAAAACGTAACATACTTACTGAAAAACTTACCATACCTACTGAAAACTTACCATACCTACTGAAAACTTACCATACTTACTGAAAAACTTACCATACTTACTGAAAACTTACCATACTTACTGAAAAACTTACTATACCTACTGAAAACTTAACAAACTTACTGATAAATTTACCATACCTACTGAAAACTTACCATACTTACTGAAAAACTTACCATACTTACTGATAAACTTACCATACTTACTGAAAACTTACCATACCTACTGATAAACTTACCATACCTACTGAAAAACTTACCATACTTACTGATTAGAGTTTTCAGAAAATATCTTATTTTGATACATTTCTGGTTTATTTAAGGTTCAGCTTCTATAGATTTCACTGTAATTTTCTGGAAAGATTTTATAAATTAAATGGCTACAGCTGTCTAAATTTTGTGAAATAAATATTAATTGTGAGGTACTCATTTTTCCCTTTTAACAGTACATATTGATGAGTAATCAAATGGCACCAATAAATGTACAACATCACTAACTAATTTACTGTCATTCTTAAAACAACAATGATGATTGGGGGTTGTTAACGACCTTGAATACCCATACAGATCTCTCAGGGTCAATGTTAGTATATTAGTACAACCAACTGGTGTTGGTAGAGGAGCCCAGCCTTCGGGACACTTGACCAAAGAACTTGGTCAGAGTATGTCTTACTAGTGGCTGGCTGCTGTGTAGATGCTCTAACCTGCTCTGGGTCTGGGAGCGTTTCCCCACTCTAACTGTCTTGGAAGTATGTCTACTGAAAGGTGTTAAAAACCACAAAAAACTCTTTTTCTCCTTATGTTTGTTAGTAAACATGAAACTTAATTGTAGTTACAACTTCTTTAACCATTAAATGGAATTATAAGAAATTTATACATAAAAAGTATAAAGTTTTATAGGCTGTTCCATGGAAATATATAAAGTTAGGAAGCCACCCATAGAAGTTCTAGTGATGTTTTGTAGTAAAATTTATATTTTGTCTAGAGACATGAACCCCCACCCATATACAAAGAATAAAACAGACCTCTCACCTGTCCATGTTTTACTGGAACAACCCTAAAATGAAGCAAATGCTTGCTAGGGGAGATCATTCAACTTAATATTTTTTAGGTTCAAAGTCAAAGAGTATTGGATGTATCCCCTTTGTGGGACTTTTACATAAATTTGAATGAATACTAGTTATTTAATCTTTTTTTTTACTTATAAGATACACATGACATATAAGCAAACCAAAATAAAGATTTTAAAGCTTTCCTGCAATGTTCTTCATTAATGTGTTAAAAGAACAATTTGTTTTCTTTAACAGGGAATATTAACATTTTCATACATATCATTGCTTACAACTGTTGGAGAGAATGTTGCCAACAATCTCCGTAGACAACTTTTTGAAGCCTATCTGGAACAAGATATTGAGTTTTTCGACAAAAATAAAACTGGAGAGCTGATTGACAGGTGGGTATCTCTCAATGTGTGTCATATTAGAACATTGCTGAGTTGGCTGAGTTAGTAATGCCATAGGGTGATTGCAAAATTTCCCCACAAAAATTTAGTTCAACACTTAAATTTTTATTGGAAAGTGTTGCATTTACCGCATGGAAGAACTGCCTTAGCCTGATACAATAAAATAATACAAACAAGTCTTTTGTACAAAATAGGTTGGACCTTTCCTTTTGCAATACAAAGCAAGACTAAGGTGCGGACAGTTTTCTTCTCAAAGGGGGGGGACTGGGAATTTATTGTGAGTTAGTTTTTTTTGTTTTGCCGCAAGCCTGCAATAATCAATTATTTTTAGCAGCAGCTGGAGTTAAAATTTTTAATTGAAAATCTACATTGTAAAGTAATGGAAGAAATATTAAATTATAGTATTTTTTGCTGTCCATAGCTGAGTAAAAAAAATTTTGCTCAAATATGGAATAATTATTGCTATTTTTATTAAATTCCAGCCCATCCCTCAATATTAAAATGATAATGCCTAAGTGTTGAATCATATTCACAAGTCATTCTGAGAATCAATTCATGGTCTTAAATTTTATTCACCAAAGTACCTATTATCATCTACCTGAAATATCAAAGGTTATTAACACTGAATTCTTAGCACTTCCTTGAAATACAAAAGTTTAAGTGTGTCAATAGTTGTCATCAACTGCTCATTAAGTAAGATTTTATATACCGGTGCATCATCTTGTATGTACTGGATGTTTACAAGTTGTAAATATTGCCTTACGGAAGTTTGTAGGTCATTTTCTGCCACTTCTGTCAGATTTTCAAACTCGACTGTTTTTTTCCATTTCAAAGCATTAATATTTTTTGCTTAGTGACTCCCACTTTTCTTTTCATTATTTCATTAAACACGCATTAAAATGTTATTTGGGAAGATTTTTTTAAAATGAAATCCTTGTTATTTCTTCAGTATTTTAATAGATAAAACCTACTAAGATAAACCTATGGAAAATCTAGAAAAATTCTTTTCCCGGTAAAGTTTCAAATGCTTATATCTGAAAAAAAACAAGCACAATGACACCTCCAATTTTTCTTCTAATATTGTTCTAGAATGAAAGATTTAGAAAAATTTCACATCCCTTTGAAACATTGTTGTTGGTAAATAGAGCAGTAAACATTCTTCAGGTCATCAGCTCCATTGCCATTTCTCATGGAAACCAATGAGTAAAGGAGAGATTTTCATGTTTACCTTCTTATTGCCCCCACCCACTAAAAATATGATGAGGATGGTGTATTGTTTATAGCCAGATAAATAAATAGGGAGGTACTTATTTTGTATTTATCTTTTTGGTATGGTAATAAAATGGGTATAGGCTGTCAAAATTGAAATAATGGGCTTTAGAACCAAGAATTAATTTTGTCAGTAGTTAGCCAAACGCTTTTCAATGATTAATTTTTTCTCCCTTTTTGTAGGCTGACCTCGGATGTTCAAGATTTCAAAAGTTCATTTAAACTATGTATATCCTCTGGTTTGAGAGCAGTGGCACAGGTAATATATTATTCCTAAATTTAAGTTGTAGTTGTTTGCCCTTTCTGCACCTACATGATTCTTAAAAATATCTCTACTGAAAAGCTTTATCTCATTTTTTAGCAATTTTTTTTATATCTTTGACAAGGTATTAACACTGATATTGATTATTTTAAATCCAAATTGTGGATTCTGAATAGCAAAATAAGGTTTATTTTTCTGTCTATTTATATACCCACAGATGTAATTCTGATTATTGTCTGATGATCAAAGCTTCAACATCAAAGGTCAGTTTCAGAATTAAGATATATGTGTTACTTAAAACTTTATTTTCGCTTCAGACAATAGGTTGTGTTGGCACCATGTACAGTGTGTCCCCCAAACTGACTGGGCTGATGGTGACTGTGGTCCCTGCTATCATAGGGACCGGTACGGTGATGGGATCTGGACTCAGGAAAATGTCTAAAGAGGCACAAAATCAGGTAGGAGGGGTAATTTTATTTAAAGTAGATGATTATGATATTATAATTCATGGGTAGTGATTTATTTTGTAAGAACGAAATTCTGCATTTAGTACCCTTTGCATTTATAGATAGAAAAAAGATGAAAAACTTGCAGTACATTATATATTGGACACTTTTCCACATTTCTGCTTCACTGTTGCAATACACTACAATTGGGCCATGTGTAGAATGAAAACTTGGTACTTGGTATATGTATCTCTTCAATTTTATTTCAAAATTACAACAATTTTGATATTTTAATCAACATATATATATAGCAGGTCTTTGTATAAATATAAGGTGTTAACCTCATTAGTATTTTCATTCTAAGATGCATTTAACTTCAACATAAATACAAACAAGTGCTGTCTTTAAAAACAGGTAGCAGACGCAGTAAAAATTTTCTTCTTTTTATTTCTAGGTTTCTACATTTCTTTCCAGAAAATAACAAATGTTACACAATTACACATTTTCAATACAGTTTTATTTTAACGGCTTTAAGTGATCAGTATTTGGCCAATCGGGAAACGAAATTGTGATCAGATAATTGGCCCTTCCATAGAAGATCGTCCTTAAGGTCAAAGGGTGAAAAGCGAAACTATATTGACTGCATCAGAAAAACAAATAAGCAAAAACAAATGTTGGTACAGATTATACTTACTGTTTTGCTACGAGTATTTATTTCAAATTTTAGCTACAGTAAAAACCTGTATAAACTGAACCCTGAATAAACTGGGTACCTGTCTAAACTAGACATCTATTAAAGTCTGTTTATTCCAGTTCCAACGCAATTTGAACCTGTTGAAAATATAATATTTGCCTACATGTTAATTTAGAAATACCACTTAGAAATACCTTTAGTTCAAAAAGTGGTTCTGTTAGATCAAGTTTCACTCTACATCTCTGTTTTCCAGTTATCAAAATCAACAGCTGTCGCGGATGAAGCAATTGGTAACATAAGAACAGTCAGAGCATTTGCAATGGAACCTAAGGAGAAGGAGTAAGTCTTATGTTTCACAAGGATAGTTGAATTTTTATCTTGTGTCAGCCATTGTAAAATATATTTCATTTCATGTTGTTATACCCTGCCACACAAGGTATTATGTGGTACCCTCCAAAAAGTTGCATGTCTGTCTGTCCCTCATCCATCTCAGTTTAAAACAACATTGTTCCTATGACATCAAAATGTATTTTAGAGGCAATTCTTTAAATAGGGAGCAAATGAATGTTGAGGTATCTTCTTTCCATTAAAAAATTGTACTCTTTATACTCATATACATGTACATAGTTTCTATGAAAGTGTTTTTTACATGCAGTTGTTGATCCTTGATGCTCCAGGGCAGCAAATTTGAGGGACTTAGTAGTATAATCTGTCTGTTTGCCTGTCTGTCTGTTCTTTATGATTACGTGTAGTGAACTTAACTTCTCTAAGACTGACTATATATATTAGATTTGATTGGTTTTTAATTACTGATGGAAATGCAGTCTAAAGAATACAAACTTTTACAAGGAAATTACACTTAAGTAGTACTCCAGCTAAGAATCATGCAAAATATGATACATGGTTGGAAAGCCTACTTATTTTTATTTTTGATATTTTGTTTAAAATGCTTTAGTAAACAAAAATTAAAATTTGGTTTTTCATATAACACATGCTCATAGGAGATAAAAATTGTATAGAATGGACTGTATAATTCAAAATTAAGGGTGATAATTCTGTGAATGGCACTCAAATACAATAGAATCTATTGGATTTTCAATGTTGATTATCTCCTAAGAGCAGGCAGACTTGAATGAATAATTACACATTTCATAATATAGACCCATAAAACAAGTTGATTACAAAAATAAAAATATGTAGCCTTTTTTTGGGATGTATCACTTTTTTCAGATTTTGCATGATTCTTACAAAGACTGGTACTTTTGTTTTCTTTTGTAGATTATTCAGAAAAGAGGTAGACAAGTCTAGCAGACTAAATGTATGGCTCGGTATTGGGATAGGAGCATTTCAAGGGTTATCTAATATAGCTTTAAATGGTAACCTTTTCTTTGAAACATGTGGGTTATAGAACATGGAGAATAACATACATGATTGGAGTCACTTGCCTTCCTGTGTTTTGAAAACAATCATATCAATTACCCAGTTAAGAGTTCTCATCTTAAAATTTTTGTCAGTGGATGTTTATCTACAATCAATTGATTAGGAATGTGATTAACATATGTTTAATTATTTTTACTCTGTCTTTTGAAAGATTAATCTATTTAAAGCTTTTCAGTATTTTCTTTGCTTAGGCAGAATGAAAATGCATAGGTATAAACTCTCCTGATTTTGGCTGAAGCCTCCCGATATTTAATCATTAATTCCAACATCTCCCATTGCCTTGCTGGTCTCCTGGTAGATCCCAATTTTCGAACTTCAATATTTCATCAGTCTCTATGATGGGGAGAAAAGGGGAGGCCAGGAAGCTAAAAATTTGGACTAAAATAACAGTTATTTTCAAAATTTTAACCTGATTTGGTAATGTATGAAAACAACCTGTCAAGATTTCTTATAAAAAATTTAACAGCTAAAATATGTCTTGGAAATGACACTATGTCAAATCTATCTCTTTCGCAAAAAATTTAAGAGGGAAATTTCCCTATTTTGAGTTTCCAAAGGTCAACAGGTATGCATATGTTGTTATTAACTTCCTGGCCCCAGGCTACAAAAACAAGTTAATTAAATTTGAGAATATTCTTTAATAATTCCAATCTAATTAGCATATACTTTTTTTGTGCCTTATGATTGGTTGTTCACCATTTACGACCTCAGCAAAGACAGTTTTAATTTACAATAGTGCAAATTCAATGTACAATGTAAACAACATGGCTACCATTGCTTCACCAAACACTGTTTTTCCAGAATTAATCGATGTGTAAAATCAGACCATTCACTCACAAACCTGACATAAAAGTATGTCAAACTTTTATTTGTTTTGTGAGTGAATGGTCCGATTTTACACATTAATAAATTCTGAAAAACAGTGTTTACTCCTATAAAATTTTTGATGCCTTTAAATCCATTGATTTTGATTAGAGTTATCATGGAAGTTTAAATATTGAAGTTGTTAAAATTTTGTGGGGCCCAGGTCATGTATAGTACTAAATATAACATTTTTAGGAGGAATTATTATCACCTTTCAGGAATAGTACTAGGTACAATATTTATGGGGGGCAGATTGATGACAAGGGACGAGATGTCTCCCGGTGACCTTATGTCTTTCCTGGTCTGTACCCAAACTATTGAAAGGTTAGTAATATGAAAGGAGAAGTATTTTATGAAATAAGGGAGACTTATTATACAGAATTTTTGAGTTTTGGTCTCACTAATCACTTTTAACGTTTCCATTAGCAAAGTTTTGAAAATAAGACTTTCAAAATCATTATGCTAATGGTACGATGATTGTAGACATTCTTCAAGAAATTTACTTGAATAAATATTACTGAAAATCCACATTTTTTACCTTTCCTGCTAACTGACAGCATGGAGGCAAATTACTCACACATGTATACAATATTCATACACTTTTGTAGTAAATTACAAATATGATTTTAAAGTACACATTCTCAGCTTTATTTTGACTACTTTTAATCAGAATACACACAAATAATGCACTTAAAATGCATAGATCTAGGTTCAGTGTGTTTTTGGTACTATATAGGGGGGTAGGCATTTGACCTGGAAGTGGTTAGTGAGACCTTTCTTTAAAAGATTTATTGTTCTTTTCTTAATTAAAAATGACTACCTGTACATGTATTTATATGTATTTTGATCTTACATTGAATATTCTATGTGTAAATGATGGTATGCATTATACATGTATCTATTCATATTTCTTCAATTTCATACACACCTATGGCTACATGTATAATGTTATATGACTATTCTTACATTTATCCACATGTTATACCATTACAATGTTGATGATTTTCAGGTAAAATGTTGCCTGTATGAAAGGAAACCCCTTTTGTTTTTTATTATTTTTCCTATATTTTGTTTCAGAATCATGATCTTTAGTAAAGCGCTTGTTTTAATGCATCATCCTATTAAAGTAAATTTTAAATGAATACTGTAGATATTAGAATCAATTATTGATTCAGAAAAAAATCTCAATTTACATTAAATGTACTTAATTTATTACTGCAGGTCTTTAGCCCAGCTTTCATTGCTGTTTGGTAATGTTGTCCGTGGCATGAGTGCGGGAGCGAGAGTATTTGAATACATTAACAATAGACCCAGCATTCCACTAACTGGAGGAAAGAAAATACCATTTTATACTCTACGTGGCGATATAGAGTTTAAGAATGTCAGATTTTCTTATCCAACAAGGTCTGAACAGGTTTGTGAGAAATTAAGTAAAGTCCATCAAAGAATCATGCTAAATAAGAAATCAATGACACATTTAAAAAAAAGCACAATTTTTTTATACAACAGCAAAAACTTGGGGTCATATAGTGAAATTAAGTTGTCATTATCATCCTTATCATCCTCGTCATCCTCATTCATAGACATTCAGCATTTGGACAATAGCATAATTATAGGAGTAATGGTTGATCTTTTTAAAATTATAATACAAGGTACCATATCACAAAAAGAAGGCTTAGATTGATTTTGGGGATTGTGACTCTAACCCGTGAGAAATAGTGGACATAAAAAAAAAGCCACCTTGATTATGGTCAAATTCTTATCTTGTTAATTGCAATCAAAACTCAGAGCTTTATTGAGCTTGAATGGTGTGCACAAAATGTTCTGGGTTCAACCTCTGCAGTCTTATGAAGTTGCATCCTATAAGAGATTTTATCATATATTCTGCATGTTTACATCAGTCATTTTGTTGATGGAGTGGACAGTTGTTTTTCATATGAAGTTCTCTAGTGAAAAATATTTGAAGTGCAAAATAATAAAAGAATCCTTTGGCAAAATGAGAGTTAACTTCCCCTCGAAGAAAAATTCAGTGCTTTTTTTTTTAATTTTTATCTGCAAAAAAAAAGAAAAAATATATGAAATGTTTAGTAATTTTTCTATTCTGTGAAATATTCTTAACAATATATTATTCTGTGAAAAAAAATGAGTGGTCTTTTGACCCGTTAATCATCCCTGCATGCCTCATAGGTAGTTAGGTACTTAATGAAAATTATTCTTTCAGCATTACATATTTCATTTTGTCAGATGAAGTTTGCATGAGTTATTTCAAAATAAATGCTGTTTTGTGGTTTCCTTTGTACGTAGAAGGCATAGTCAATATGTTTCAAGTTACTTATAGTACTTCCTATTGCAAATTCATTTACCCTAAAACAAAAAATGAAACCTGAGACAAACAATAATAGACATCAACCAAACAAAACAAAGAAAAAAAAACAGACCAGTTAATAACATAATAAAAAGTTTAAACGTAACCAATGACATGGAAACCTATTATACATTGATTTCAAACTTTTCTCTAGCTTTTATAATATATTTTTTTATGATTTAGGAAGTTTTAAAGGATTTTTCCCTAAAGATCCCAGCAGGAAGAGTTGTGGCCCTTGTTGGATTGTCAGGAGGAGGTATATTAATCTTTTTACTTTTACACAATAAGAATTGTTTCCACAATTTTGAAGTTTACCTAATTCAATGAATGTGACAAATGTTGATTTGAAAACTGAAGGATATTTAAGACTTATAAATAATTGGTGTTTTTTTTTTTGGTGTGAGTTCCCATGTTTTTTTCACAGCAGTTGGTTTAGGAGCATACAAGAATCTCATTGAAAAAATATTAAGTAGCATTCCAGCTGAGAATCATGCAAAAAGTGATACATGGGTGAAAAGTCTACATATATTTATTTTTGATATTTTGTTTAAAATGCTTCAGTAAACAGAAATTAACATTTGGTTTTTCGTATAAACTGTGCTCATAGGAGATAAAAAATGTATAGAATGCACTGTAAAATTCAAAATTAAGGGAGTTATCTCTGTAAATGACACTCAAATACAATAGAATCTACTGGATTTTCAATGTTGATTATCTCCTAAGAGCAGACAGATTTGAATGAATAATTACACATTTCATAATATAGACCCATAAAACAACTTAATTACAAAAATAAAAATATGTAGCCTTTTTTGGGGTGTACCACATTTTTCAGATTTTGCATGATTCTTACAAAGACAGCTACTTAATACCAAGGAAATAGTTTTTCCCCCAAAGTAATAGTACTTTTACAATAACTTCTTCTTGAAGATCTTTATTTTTTTAAAACATATAAATCATATGAATATTTGGGGTTTTTTTATGTTGATTTTGTGCAATATATTACAACCTGTAAAAATTCAGTATGACTGTTGCATTGTTGTTGGAAGTGAGCTACACAGACTGGGAACAGATGTCATACCTCACAATATTAGAAACAATCCAAAGACCAAATACAATAGAAATATGTCAACAAATATCAAGCAAAGAATCAAAATAAGTGCATGAAATTTACTATATTGTGCATACATATTGTTTTATAAGGTATTTACAATGTATTTCTAAAATTGCCTGTATTTGTAATTACAGGCAAGTCAACAGTTGCCTCTTTATTGGAAAGATTTTATGAAGTGAAAGAAGGAGAGATTTGTATCGATGGTACAAATATTAAGAACCTGGATCCTTCTTGGTTGCGAGGGCGAGCCATTGGTTTTATTAATCAGGTAATATCAGGTCAGGGGAGACAATTTTGTATTTTTGGGGCATAAACAGAAAATATGGCATTATCAGCAATTTTGTGGGGTTGGTAGTGTAAACTATACCCATATATCTTTTTCTTGGCATAACCAAACTCTGAATACTGTGGGAGATAGTATAAACTACTATAGATATCATCTAGAATCATATTTTGTCTGTTCTTTTCAACTCAACTCAACAAACGGATGGTATATATTTGATTCACCTTATTACTGTTGAATGAATGATTAATTTTTTTAAATATGGTTTCTAGTTTTCGCCATTTCATCAATTTTCAGTTTATGGAAGCCTAAAATCTGCCAAAAACAACAAGATTGGTAAAAATACCAATTTTCAATGTTAAGTTTGTTATTTACAAAGGTCTTTGCCAAGATATGTGACCCTTTGATATCTTAACTGATTTAGACTCCTTGCAAAGTGTCATTTAGAAATCATAAATAAAAATTTTGGGTTGGGAGCACTCCAAATTGCAAAAATGTTCCCAAAAGTGCTCTATTTTGGCATATTTGCAAGAAAATTCACAGATTTTTCAATCATTGAAAGATGGAATGCTTTTCAATATGGTGAATATTCTAAGTTATTTATTTAACATTGTAAATAACAGAAAAAAAACTTTTCTATATCAAATTTCTAATTTCCAGTCATATAGGCCTTACCTTCATAGCAATTATCTTGGCTCCCAATAAATGGATTGATTTCAAATTTGATGTGTGACTTTATACAAATGGGGCGTATGTTGTTCATGAATTTAGTTGCTGACAAAATCCACTTACAGTTTTGTGGGACTTTGCCACTTTTTAGTTAATGGAAAAAAGTGGAGGTATACCTAGCATGAAAATGCATGCAGCTTCATCTTTATTCTGAATGTTTTAGGAACCAGTATTATTTGCTACAACAGTAATGGAGAATATAAGATATGGCAGACCTGATGCATCTGATGGAGAGGTAACAAGGGTCATAATAGTGGCAGTCCAGGTCAGATAGCAAATCAAGAAATAAAGAAATTTGGAGGTTTTGATTACGAAAAGGAGGGGTATCAGGCTGAAATATGCTTGTTTTCGCACAAATTGAACAAAATTTCCTTACAAAAGGTGGATTCCAATCCCCAAACCTCCCCATGGATTCACCACTGCTGATCATTCACTTTCTGACTGATGACATCTGAAATTTCATTTACCCACGATCTGGGACATATTCATTGACACTTTATTAAAGACTTTTGCTTTTCCTTAAGGTGGTAGAGGTAGGGTTAGGGACATAACTCTTGGAATCAGTGATATGTTTGTATCATATTCAATTTCACCCAAGCTTTTCAAGCTTTCATTTGAAACAGAATGAGATCAATCCACGTTACTTTGATGCCTTTATTAGATTGATATAAAGAGCCTGAATATAAACGTTTCAATGATTTATAAGAGTTGTGTCTCTTACCATAGGTCTACCTCCATAAGTAGACTTGTAAGAGTCTAGGACCTTCCACTTTTAAAAAGTAAATTTTGTCCTTTGCAATATTATTTCTTTTTTGTACTTGGTGCAAAAATCTGGAAATTTCTGTTGGAGATTTTAGTCTGTACCTTACATGATCTGCCCTCTACGCAATAGTTTGGTGAAGGATAAATCGCTCAAATTTATCACCCTGATATTTCACCCTCTTGACTGGATTATTCCCCCTAAATTTTCTGGTACAAATGTATTAACTTTAATACATGTATAACACATCGTGCCCTCACCATCATTTGTTATGCAAGAATACCATACCAAAAAATGTATCAACCTCGACTGTGTCTCTGGCAACATGTTTTCTCTGTGTGGTATTTAAGTGTACACTTAAGGCACTATATATGTAATTATTACACAGAATAGGATACAATATAATACCACTCAATAATTCTAACATTCACTGTTTTTATGCTTGTCAAAAAAAGTCTTCAAAATTTAGTCTCCTGTATTAAATATTTTATAATTGAGAAAAACTATGTTTTGAAGTGGAGCTTCAAGTGTGGTTAGGTGTATGATTGATTAATTGATGATTGGGGTTTAACGGCTGAGCAGCAGTATTTCAGCTATATTCAAGTTAGGTGTATGTGAAGTGTCTTAAGTGTTTGAAGTTCCTGTTTACCGAAAATTGTTATATGAATTAAGAAATGGTATAGATATATATGTACTTTATTAGCATATCTTCTAGTCTTACCCATTCAAAATTATTCCACCATTTCTACTACACAAAAAGATAGCATCGTATGCAGAGAAAAGAAAGTTTCCGAAAACAGATCTAGTAGTGATTAAAGAAGTGCATGTATAACTCTGGTAAATGTTCTTGTGGAAAGCAAAGTGTAAAAGGACTAAAAATTTGTCAAATACAGGAAAAAAATACATGTAAAAGATTCCTTCACTTAGGCCATAAGAATGTTCTCCTATTTGAATTAGGAAGACAGGTAACCTAGAACATCTGGTTTTGGTTTACATAAAAAATCTCAAATTAAGATTTTCCTCAAATCTTCAATTTCAAGTGATTTGATTGGTCAGCATTTGAGTTGAGTAAGAATTTTAGGAAAATCTCAATTTGCAATTCTTTATGAAAATAATTTTTACAATTAAATTTTTTTGTATTTGTAGAAATAATTGCTGGAGTCATATTGCAACTACACAGTGGAGATAAAATAGTTAGCTGTATCTGTGGTTTTTTTTTAAGGTATTAGAAGCAGCTGACTTAGCCAATGCCCATGGCTTTATTCAGGGGTTCCCTCAGGGGTATAATACAGTATTAGGAGAAAGGGGAGTAACTGTTTCTGGAGGACAAAAACAGAGAATAGCAATTGCCAGAGCCTTGATCAAGAACCCCTCAATACTGGTCCTTGATGAAGCTACCAGGTAAAATTTGTAAATATGCAAACTGTAAATGATCATTCCCATCCAGTATAGTTGCAAACAGAAATAGTCAAACGACTATCTGTATTCTGCATTGATTAAAAATATGACTAAACTATAGCTATATTGTCCATTCTACATAAAATTTACTTGTACGGTTTTATAAAGACCACCTATCTTATAATTATACCCCAACTCTCATTAGAGTGGAGGCAATATTACTATCACTTTTTCCTTGAGTCCTTATGTTACACATTTTTGTAACAGATTTCTCAGGTGTAAATTGGAAGAATGCTTAAATATTTGGTATATTGCTATAAACATGTTTAGTGGTAGTATGATAACTTGAACCATGTGTCCCCTATTCATGTTAATTCCTTTTCTACCTCCTGTATATCATAGATGGTTGAGTGGGAGTATTCTTATCAACAGAAACATTCTGAGAAACATAAATGTTTCAAATTCTTTGTGGTGTAAAAATTTGTTGTCTCATGTGCAAATGTGAGCAACTAGGGGTCAGTTTTTTGGGAAGTTCATCCATTTGATGAATATTTATCTACAGGATATCTTATTAAGGTTGAACTAGACTTATCCAGTGAATAACTTCTGTCCAGTGGATACATCTTTTGAACAGCTGTGATATCTATATCATAGTATAAACAGCCAAAAGGATCACACATGAGAATCCACAGGTACGTGAGGGCAGGTCCCTATATGAGTCTCTGGGTGCCCCTCCCACTTTTTTTCTATCTATATGTGTATAGGCTACACATATCAGAAACTGGACGTGGATAATAACTGCAGTTTGATGGTATCTTTTGCATTTGTAATGGTGATCCATGTTGTATAGAAAAAGGGAAAAAAACAACAACAAAAAATAAGTGAAAATTCTATCAGATAGAAAAAATGGGGAGTGGCACCAACTTGCTCATATAGGGACCCATCCTCATGTACCTGTGATGAGAATCATATTAAGGGCAACATATCATCATCATATAATTGAGCCTGAAATTAATATTTATATTATAGTTTGCATATGATTATTGCATGATTATAATTTGATAACCCTATACTGGTATATAATGGACAAATGTGTGCTTTACATAGCTAAAAGTGTTACACATGAGAATCATATTAAGGGAACATATGATGATCACATAATCGAGCCTGAAATGATTAATATTGATGTTATAGTTTACATGATTATTGCATGATTATTATTTGAAAACCATATACTGGTATATCATGAACATACGTAAGCATGCCAATTATTATCATATGATTTCTATTAAGTATTTTATGAATTAAGTGTAAGTATTTGTAAGAATCAGGCAAAATGGAAAAATCAGAAAGATGCATTTCAAAACCTCACTGATATGACAATATAATTTCACTCAAGGATACTTACCATAATTGAAAAGTCCATTATTTGATTTCTGCATCATTGGATTTGCTAATATTTTTTTTCAACAGAAAGTTAGAAAAATGAGGTTTTTGACAGAGTTATCTGCCCTTTAAATGTTCATTTACAATACATTTCAATGAAATTATATCTCAATGCACCAACATGATCTGGAAAATTTTGTTGTTTCCCTTGATTTTGATTGTTCAAATAGTCAAATTACACTGTCAAAGTGATGGGTTTTATCATACCATGTTTCATCCACTGCCTGATTCTTACAAAGACTAACACTTTCGGCTTAAGTATAATTGATGCTTTTTACCAGCAAATGATTTATATTTTCAGTGCACTTGATGCTGAATCAGAGAGAATAGTACAGGAAGCACTGAATAAAGTTATCCAAGGTATGTTTAAATGCAAAATAGAGGAACGACAATGGAAACAATAAATAAATTATTTATTTTTAGCTTTTAGGTATTTTTACAAAAATATTTTTTGTAAATCATGGGTATCCAAGGAAACAAAATGAAGACCAAAACAACTAAAACAATGTACAAAACCCAAATAAAACTCACATAAGACCTCAAACTGAATAAGAAATGAGGACATTAAGAATTTTTAAGGTTATAATGGTGTTGACTACCATATTTTCCAGACTATAAATCAATATTTTTACACAGCAAAGTGTCCGCCTCGACTTATCGTCCACTTCGACTAATATAAGGATTTTTCAAGAAAAAAAAAATGTTCTTCTATGATGCATTTCATTAGATTTGTTTAGTTTCTTTTGATTGCTTTAAGGAGGTAGACCTAGTGTAAGGGACACAACTCTTAAAAATCATTGGAACGTTTGTATTCAGCATTTTACATCAATGTCATGTAAGCATCAAAGTAACTTGGAATAATTTTATTCTGTGTTAAATGAAAGCTTGATAGCCTTTGGTGAAATTGAATACGATACAAACATATCACTGATTTCATAAGTTATGTACCTTACCCTAGGTCTTCATCCTGAATTCAAAATTGTGGGTAAACTCCAATCAACGAGAGTCGTCACTGAAACAGTCAAACCAGTGATTGAACGCGAAGATTATTGATCAGTGCTGCTATACTTTATGAATGAATACGATGATGTGAATAAAAACTTTGAAAGTTTGAAACCATTAAAATATATAAAATGTATAAACAAACTGTAGAAGATATGTTAACAAAACTCTTTTTTAACTGGAAAGACATAATCGAGTGTTCCAGAGCTATTGGTCCTTTAATATGCATATTTATACCCATTTACGGTATGTCGAAACACATTCGCATGTGGCTCAAACTATAATTCAGTTAAGGTGTTATTAAAACGATTGCAACCAAATTTACAGGTAGCAATTATTTTTTATTGTATTTTGTAATACCAGGTAATAATGTTTATTAATTACCGGTTGTAATTATGATCAATTCATCAAAAGAATTTCCCACTTATTTCACACATGGGTGCTTGACATGTTTACAATTTCGTACACCTGACGATCTTAGGAGTTAGAGTCATTGACACGCCATTCAATAAAAATATATGACGAAGTACACTTTAACAGAAACACAAATATTAATTTAAATCAGAAAAGCTATACAAAGTAACATCGCTGGATATGCTATTAAAAACAAACTGCTCAACTGGGATCTCGCTGACACCTACGATATAAATGCGCACATTTGACCCTCCATTTATCAGTGATTGGGATTACCATGCGCCATAGACACATTTCCTCTTAAAATGGTGCATTGAGTGACTAATGTGTTGCATCATGTGCGTGCATTAAGTTTCCATCATTGACAGTAAAAAAGACATAAACGTGTCTTTTAACAATGTTTTTATTAGCTGCAGGGGGATGTTTTGATCACCATGTTTACGAGGGATTTGAAGACCAGGGAATGAAACGGTACTTTGTAGATTTTTTGGATTACATATTCTTGATTGCCTAAGCTTTTGAAAGAACATAAAACATTGTTTTGAAGAATAAAAATAATTTGATAATATCAGAAAAGCGTAGACTGGCGGTCCCATTTGAAATTGAAAATGCCACCAAAGACATTTTTAAGCTGGACCCATGGCAGAAGAAATTATTTTTTTCAAAGCCTAAAAAAATATTAATGATGGTAATTACCAAAATCAAACTGCAGTTGTTGTAGAAACTAACTTGGCAGCTGGACACGATTATGAACTCCCTATTGAAAATATTCATAATGGTGGTGTCATATTATCTGGTCCTGAAGCACCCCCCAAAAAAATCCAGAATCTGATTGCAGCCAAAAAAAAAAAAAATAATAAGACTCTTTCCTATCATTTGTGATAAACTTATTTAATATCAAAGTTAGGGTCTAACTGATGGGGGATCTGTAGACTATGATAAAGCACTGGACAATACATTAGTATATAAACTCTAACAACAGAAAAGAAGTGATTTGATGTGACAATTAATTGACACAATTAATTGTTAACTCTTAATAAACATTTGATCTGCAGTGTAAATTAAAGTTTGTTTATGCTACATTTGGTCTTCAATATCTATGTCTAGCAGGCCTTAGCTGCTATTCCAAATTTTGTCCCATGTTTTTTTTTAGAATGGCCCATTGAAATTGAAAATGTCTCATTGAATTGAAGGGTAAGAGGGCCATAGTCCCATTGGCAAAATTTTAATCCCAATCACTGATTTATCTGCCAAATTCAACTTATTTATGTTTTTTTCATTGATTTTGGTCAAAATTAGGCAATTCGACTTGTACTCCACATCGATTTATAGTCTAGATAATACAGTTAACTTGGTTATTTCTACTACACAAAAAATAACTTCTGATGTAGAAGGGAAACATTTTTAAATTATGCCAGAAATGTAGCAATTTGCAAACCACATTAGTTCCATCCACCATGTGGCACTTAAAATTAAAGAAGAGGAACTCCTCAAAGGCATAAATAGAGGAGGTAAGAAGAAAGTAAAGGTGAAAATTCAACCATTTCAGCTATGAAATAAAATAGATACCTCTGACTAATGCATTCAAGGATTTTTTTTTGTGTAATATGAAAGGCTGAGAAGTTCCAGTTGTGTGGATTGATTAATTGTTGGGGTTTAACGTTGGAGCAGCAATGTTTCAACTATATTCAGACGAGAGTTGTGTGGATAAAACATATTTCAGCTACAGAATGTGTTTAAACTTTTTTGGTGGTGTGTTATCAACTTTACATGGAGGTGTAATCAATCTATTTTGTTTGCTCTCTATGCCTGCCTGATTTTTACATGGAAAAGTGATCTTTTTTTATTTTCTTTCATAGCTTTGCTAATTTTTACATGGAGAAGAAATGTGTTTGTTTTCTATAATTGTCTGCCTGGTTCTTATAATACATGAACATGTAATAAATTTGTCTTACTTTCTGTAATTGTCTGCCTGATTCTTATATGGACATGAATATGTAATCAATTTGTCTTACTTTCTATAATTGTCTGTCTGATTCTTATAACACATGGACACGTAATCAATTTGTCTTACTTTCTATAATTGTCTGCCTGATTCTTATAATACAAGGACATGTAATCAATTTGTCTTACTTTCTATAATTGTCTGCCTGATTCGTATATGGACATGAACATGTAATCAATTTGTCTTACTTTCTATAATTGTCTGTCTGATTCTTATAATACATGGACACGTAATCTATTTGTTTTACTTTCTACCTTTTGCCTGATTCTTATATTGACCTGTTGTAAATTTATTTTGTTTTCTATCTTTGCATGCTTAAGTCTTACATGGACATGTAATCTATTCATTTTGATTTCTATTGGTCGACTTACTCTTGGAATGATATGTCCCGGTAATCTGTTCATTTAACAGATTGATTTTGTTTCTTATCAATTATTGCCTGATTCTTGAATGGACAAGTAATCTGTTCCTTTTGCTTTCCACCACTTGTCTTACTCTTGAATGGAGGTGTAATCTTCATTTTGCTTTCTATCGCTTGCCAGATTCTTGAATGGACATGTAAACTATTTATTTTGCTTTCTATCGCTTGCCAGATTCTTGAATGGACATGTAATCTATTCATTTTGCTTTCTATCGCTTGCCAGATTCTTGAAAGGACATGTAATCTATTCGTTTTGCTTTCTTTTTTTAGGTAGAACAGTACTGATTGTTGCTCATAGATTGAGTACTATACGTGATGCTGATGTTATAGCTGTGATATCTGATGGTAAAGTTGTAGAGGTTGGTAATTGTTCTTGTTTATTATAGAGGGGCTAGAACAGGGAGTCATGTACAGCTTTGTAAATAACAGAATTAATACTTTATTATAAGTGTTGTTTTATTTAATTTTTATTGGTGGAAAATTTGTTGCGATGCTGGAATAAATCAAATACAACGTAAGGGGAAATATTTGTTTATGGCAAATCCTGTGATATTTTATTTTCATGTCACAGTGACTACCACGAATATAGGCAATATTAAAACTGAGAAAACACTTACAGTAACTTATTTAATCAATAATTGGCATAGAATGCATGATCAAATGTTGACTTCTTGCCATTATCATTATAATATATTATTATGACTTGCCAGGGTTTGAAATTAGCAGGGGCCCACTCGAAAATGGCCCTAAAATTTGGTGTGGGCTACTAAACTTTGACTATGATTGTAAAGAACTATATATATACTGACTACCAAAATTTAATCTGTGGACTACCAAACAAAAATGTTAGGCTAAAATCCTGATTGCCTGCAATATTTATAGATGGTGCAGTCTTCAAATATAATTATATTGTTGTGATTATGAATATGCTGTTATGTAGTTTTAATACACATGTACAGCCACAGAAACTTAGTGATTGAATAATTGTATCGAGCTGTTGTCCTTCTTGTTGTCGGCATTGTTGGTGTTGCGTCCTTGTCGTCTGTAGACACTTGGTTTTTATGCAATGTTTAAGTATTGGTTGGTTGATCTTTATAAAATTTTACAACAAGTTTTCAGTCTATCAAATGATTGGAATTTCAATTTATTAACTCCAGTAAAAGCTTACATGGATGTTCATGATATTTTTTTTCATTGTTCTATACCAATAAGGGCAGACTTGGATTGATTTTGAAGGTTATGACCTTATTCATTTAGGAATGAGGGGGAATAATGGGGGGGGGGGCAGAAACAAGCATTTACCTGAAGTGCAGACAATAAGTTAACTATATAGGAAGGTTGGAATTCATGTTTGAGGTTGTGACTGTAACGATTTAGGAATTAAAGGTCAAATAGGGGCCACTTGGATGTTTTCATGGTAAATTCTTATCCTGCATCAAATGTCTTATCTTGATCAAATTTCAATGTTGTATCAATCCTAAATGGTGTACATACTTGCCCCAGCTCTTCAGAATTAAACTGAGTATTATCCACTATACTGTATGTATTTGTCTTGGTCAAATAGTGTGAAAGGACTTCAAAAGAATCTTGTATAATTGCTTAATTATACCCTCACTTCAATGAGTGGATGGTTTATTGGAATTACTTTGTCTATCTTCCGGTCTTTCTGAACTTCCCATTTATCTTAACCCACATTGGATGGATTGATTTTAAAGTTGGTATTGGACATACACTATTAGAGATTTTTGTTGCTGTTCAATTTCAACTTTCTGTTTTGATTGATTACAGTTCAAGTGGGGGTATACCTAGCACATCAATGGATAGCAGTTTATTTATTTATCTCAGCTTGTGAAGTGTTTTATCCATCATGTTTCTGGTTTTAATGGACAGTTTGTAATTAACACTGCTTTCACTTTTGATTACAACTTATTTTTTTTTTAAATTGCAGCAAGGGAACCATGACGAGTTGAAGAAGAAGAAAGGCCTGTATTGGGAACTGATCAAACAGCAGGAAATAGAGGAAGAAATTCAGGAAATGAGAGGACATTTCTTTTAATTTATTGAGAAATAAAAATTATTTTAATTCAAATATATTTTGCTTTGCAAAATTCTCTTCCAAACTGTGAAACAATTCCTTTTTCTACACCTAGCACTCAAAATCATGCTGTGATGGACTTAAATCTTTTTTTTGGTACATGGTTAATTCTCATGTAAGGAAACTCCTTTTTGTTTATGGATGTTTCCTGGTTGCTTTTGTTTCTAAGTCATAGGACTTTTTAACACTGAGAAATTTTGAAAAAGCATTTTACATGCTTTAGTATTTTAATGCATTCAAATTGTGTTGTTACTATCATGACTCCCAATGTATGCATTTATTTCCAATGTTGTATGTGGCTTTATACATGTATTTTAAACTAGTATTACATTTTATTCTTATTATATCTGACTTTTTGCATGAGATAGACATACCATGTTTATAATATTATATTTTAACTTAAGTAAAAAATATATTTGACTGTCATTTATATAAGTGATTTCATCTCAGTGTGTCTTTTTGCATGCTTCAAAACCACTTGTTTACGTCTATGATTACTACTTTTAGGTACTTATTGCAGTGGCAGATCCAGGGTGGGGTGTTACCGTCCCTCCCCAAATCTGGACACTTTGAAATGCAGGAGTGCCAGCTGGGGTTCCTCAGAAAAAAAGAGGAAGTGCTAGGAGATTATTTACCATTTTTTATCAATTTTACACATGAAAATGACAATTTCTCAAATAAAAAGGAGGGTTGCTAACCCCCTCCTGCACCTGTTGGACCGCCATTGCTTCCTATGTACTATGCATTAGGTTCTAATACTGCTGATGAGATGTTATTTTATTCTTGAAAGACAGGAACAACATACAGAATTTGCGTAGGAACTTGTAGTTTTAATACATGTTAAGTATCAGTCCTTGTAAGAAACAGGCAGAGGCTGAAACATGGGAGGGATAACCTACCACTTTAGCAGTTTTAATCTAAACCATCAGAATCCACGAAGAAAGAAAAGGTTTTTGTTGTCAGTTTGGTGAAATGAATAATAGTTTAGTTGAAATGCAATGTAAATTAACATTTAAGGAATATATATTACTATGTGCAAACCTTAACACTGGCAATAAACTACCATTTAACTCTTAAAAAGGTAAGTTGCACAAGGGGCTAAAATCAGGTTTTAATGTCACTACTCCTTGGAGAAATTTTTCCAACAAATGGGTGGGGGGGGGTAATTCAACTCGCTGTCCATCTTTCTTTCCCACAAAATAACTCAAAATTGTGCTTTACGACCTTTTATTAACTTAAAAGTACAACAAACAAAATTCCATTCGAAATTTAGAAGAAATAATTACAGGTTTAACAGAAAAAACGTTTAGAGAAAACAAGAATAAGTTAACGACGTCGTAACACTGGATTTGCAAATAGATAAATATATAATATATAGTGTTTGCTGGTGAAATTTTCTAATTCATCCACTCTGTATCTTTGCCCTGCAACAGAAATTTGACTTTTATTTATAATGCTGGTTATCGTTTTTTATGCAATCTTGCTAAATGTGATTAAAGCTAGCCGCTCGGTGTTTTTTGTCACGTTAACGTTGAAGCAAGGAGTTTTGTAGTGGCCTTCGTTGGAAGCAGCAGAGCTATTTTGTCAATAGTTTCACATGATTTTTTGTGGCCCTTCACAGCTTGCTTTGTGGTATACGTTTTGCCCATCATTGAAGACTCTATGGTGACCTGTATATAGAAGTACTTGGCATTTGGCGGATGACTTTGTTATTGAAAATCATACCACACTTCCTATTTTTATATTAGAAATAAGGATGTGAAAACTTGCATGTAGAAACTGAGGCATATAGGTGTGCTAGCACTATATAAGGCACCATCTACTAGACACAGTTGAGCATTGGATTGGGTCGACATTTTGGCGTGACTCTTTGCAAATGAACATTGATTTGTAATAAAGCTTTTGTCTTATTTGCATCCAAATTCTGTGGTTATTCCAAGAACAAGTAATAACTACAAATATTGTTAATAGTATATAAAGCTAAAACAAAAAAACAAAAAAAAAGAAAGTACTGTAATATAATTATCTTTACAAAATTTACATTTTGTAACTCCAGTACTCCACTTCTCTCTGAAATAGTCCGTGATGTTATCAGTCTATTTGAAAACACGTACCATACCTTTAAAAATCATTATCCAAATGTTCCTTGTTATATAACTCCATCCATCATATCTGCTACGGCTCCATCAATTTCTGCAATTTTGGCATCTGAAAAGGTATGATTTATATAAATTTGGAAAATTCTTTTTGAAAAATGCATGTATAGTATAGTTAAATCTGTCAAATCCAATACCCCTTTTGTACTGAAGGATTTATACAGGTCAAAAATGCATTTAAAACTGGTTTTAAATAGATATTAATTCAGATAGTGTCACTGTAAATATGAATTTTAAATTCACCTGTTAACTTGCTCCATGTATGTGGTGTGTTGTATAAATTTTATAGAAAACCAATTGCTAAAAACAGATTATTACCAAAACTTTCTTCCATATCGACAAGCTCTGCCATCTTCGCCCATTCGCCAACTGCTTCATAATCATGGAACCTATCTATGAGGGAGAATGATGAGAAGTTTGTATTCCAGCAGGCCTGGATTTCATCCAAGTCGAGTTTAAAATTGACGTGAAAGTCATCATGATTGGCTAAGTCGTTTGCTCTCTTCAATCTATTCTGGATAACGTAGCATTTGTTTTCAAAATTCTTCAACGCCATTCCAGTTTCTGCCAAGAGAAATTGGAAAAATCAATTATTGGCAAATTTATCTGTTGTTGTTTTATTCCAATGCGTCATTTTTTTTATGATTTCAGGGGAAGATTACGAGGATCGGGAGCGGGTAATATACGTTGACGGCGGAATCATGTATATATATATATATTTTTGAAAAGATGAAAGCAGATCTATAGCAATTTTACTTGCTCCAAAATTATATTTCTATTAGTCATGCCCTTATTTGGTATACACTACGTGTACATGTGCTGTTTGTGTTTGGCTGGAATTTCGTACGAAACTAACATAACCCATAAACCTTACCTGTGGAAAATTCTGTGATTTGTTGTGCCACACCCATATCATGACATCTTTGGTATAGTTGGTCGAGTTCTGAATTTTAAAAAAAATGTTACTATAATTTATACAGTTTGGAGTAAAATGTGTTTTGTTTGGCTGTTGTTATTACATGCCATTCTATAATAACATGTAATTCGCGTGATCAGGGTGTTCATCGATTAAATGTGCAGCTAACGGCTTTAATGAGTCCATTGTTAACCGGTCAATCAAGTACCTTTTAATGTGTGTGTCAAATGTAGCAGAGGTGGGTCCATAGATTTTGAAAAAAGAGGATTTCAGGCTATGATTTAACAAAACTTTCCAACAAAAACTTGGGGATCCGACCCCTGGACCCCCATTGAATCCACCATTGTATAAACACAGAAAAGCATGCAAATTTATAATCAAATTCAAATATGACGTGCTTAAAAGCTCTGTAGACCATAGCCATGGTAAAAGTGACACACAACCAACACCGGCTGCGTCTGTTCAAAAATATGAAGAAACTAGACCTATTAGAGTCGAAAAAAATATCAGGGAAACTCCATTTTATTTTCATACTGAAGATCTTTGTTCAGTATATCAGGAACTTTAGCAGTTATTCGATTTAGAAAGGTGACTGGTTTATTCGTCGTACGGATATAACAGTTTCAATGTATAATACATGTATACACGAGGCAACGATTAACAATGAGATTAGAAAGAATCATATAATACATAAAAATGTTTCAAAAACAAAAATAAATGCAATCATACCTTCTTTTTCATTCTGTAAAATTCTCCACTGCCTTATAACCATGTAACACAACCAAACGACCGTTGCTAGCATCAATGTATCAACTATTGGAATGGTCTCGGTAAAAGAAGGATCCTGAAATTGAGCAAAATAATAAGTAGAATTTCGGCTTCCGTTCTACATTTTTCACGTTTTAATGGAAGGATACTTAGAAAAGGTTGAACGTAGAAATTCTTTCATATGCATCAGGGACAAATATCAGATTTTTTGTAGCACGTTTTCAGAAAGTGATAAAAAAGCTATAGGGTTTTTAAAATTAAGTGTCAATAGTTCCGTATGATCGTTATATGATGCAGAAGCAAGCTAAGACACTCACCTCATACTCTAGAAATTCGAGATCTGCTGGGTCAGGTGAGAAGCTGGAAAATAATTAAAAGTTATATTCCAAGTAGCCACATCCTGTGGAGATTTATTAACAACAAATTAAAAAAAGAGTGAAATGACACGGTTTTATTGAATGAACATTAGACACAGAAACATCTATAATTGAAATTTTGATCATTCGAAAGTTTAAAATGAAACAAAATCTACAGACAGTGGATTAAAGACAAATTGTTGATTGGTTGGTTGATTATGGTTTAACGTCATATGGCAGATATTTCATGCATGTCAGAACGCCGCTTTGTACTAGTCCGACACGCTGAGCCAGATCTTTAATTGTGCTAGCTGCCACAGGTAGGCATGTCACCCAACTCTATCCAATAAGCGCGTGCTTGGCGGAAGAAGTGAATACCAGCTTTAGTGTCTATGGTGTGACTAGCCCGGGAATCGAACCCACGACCTCCCGCACTCGTGGCGAGCACACTATCCTGAGACCGCCAAGGCGGTAAGGACAAAATAAGATTAATCTTTCATATTGTATGATCTAATTATAATAAAGAGGAGCTACACACTAGTTTCAGGCCCGTCTAAATCATGCAGTGTTAGCGTTAATATTAATACATGAAAACCGGTCTTATCTGAACCAGTCCAAGTCGGCAACCCAGTCTTCACGAGTCAGTATAAAAGCTCTACCCCGAGAGCTTATGTTTTTGTGATGTATGTGTATCCGATTATAAATATTTTTTTACTGTACTGTTCAGCTGAATTTCCTTCATACTTCAGTACGAAACTTTAATTGCAAAACAAAGACCTCTCTGAAGTAGAATGTGGTTTGGTTTATATCGATTTCATTGTCGTATCATTTAATCGATCTAAGATGTATCACATCCCTCAATGAGAACTTACACCAACTCAAGTCTCAGTTGTTCCTTAATCCATTCTAGATACTCATAAAGAATAGCCATCGCTTTTTCAGCTCCCGTAGAAAAGCGCGTCCACTCATGTACGACTTCGCGCTACTCTGTTCTGTCGTTAGGGGCGTCGGTAGAACGTCACTGAATGTCCATACATTGACAGGCAAGATTAAAACGTTCAGTACTTCCGTTTCTAATATCGTTCGCTTAATTTCGAAATGATTATTTACAGCTAAAGTAAATGGAAACACCAAGCGCACCAGTTCTGTACGCCTTTTTTTCCTAACAGGAAACACTAAAATACTTGATGTTTGGACCGCTGGTTTGACTTACCCTGATGGAAATGAAATTCAAATACATGTATTTTATTGTTATATCATCATGTATTATTGTACTCGTTACTGTGCAGTGGTGGATCCAGAGGGGTAAATAAAGTCCTGGCAACGAATATTTCGAGTATACTCTTTCGTAAGACCGAGTACTCGAGTACAATAAAAGTACTCGAATACTCATTTGCGTTTAAACGTCTTCATAGAGTTCTCCTCATTTAAGTTATATTAACAACAACGTGAAAATGGCTCATTGGGCTTTTGTAAAAGTTTCAACCGACAGTTACTCATTCAATTTGATTACTTGAATGTTGGAATAACTATTTTATTAGTCGGAAATTTCGTTTGTAAAAATACTTAGGTCTCACTAACCACTTCTAACGTTTCCATTACTTTACATGTTAAAAAAAGTAATTTTCAAAGTCTCACTGTGAATTCCCAGGACAAATGACATCTTAAAGTTGCATACCGTTGCGAAGCATTTGACCCGGAAGTGGTTAGTGAGACCTTAATATTGTATAATTTTAGATACTACAACACTTAGTTATGTACCTGCGTGTATTCTTTCCACTTTTTGTTTAGGAAAATCATGATATTTTACGATAAAAAATATTTAGAGTCTAAAGCTGTTTCAGCTGTTAATGAGCATTTAAACCAAAAACAGAAGGGTGGATCCAGAAACATACAAGGGCAGGAGTAGGCGTGTTTCGATCCATAGGTTTTTTAAAGGGGAAACCCTGCCTTTAATCCGCAACTGAAAATTATCCGCCTTTCGCAATTATTTTTCTTATTACGTGTATGTACATTTATATTTATCTTAAAACAGTTTCTGGTATCGTTGTACCTCGTCGTTTCAGAAGTTGTTACGCGCGTACCATTTTTTACCAGGACATTCTAAAAAAAAACATCAACAGAAACCAAATCATTTGTTAATAATAGGTATACATGTAATAAATGGCGGAACTAAGAAAAATAGCTTGATGAATAATAAAGTTATTATTTTTTTTACCCTGCCGGTGCACCTGGTGTGACCAACATGAATTTTATGAGTTTTCAAGTTATGTTTACATACAGTGTTTAGACACACCCAGTTCTGTACAATATCAATCTAAACTCATAGTTGATATGTGAGCAACATCACCCCCGTCACCTCCCCCCCCCAAAAAAAAATAGATATGAGCCAAATATACTCTGGTTTAGGGTTTTATTTTCCAGAAGCAATAAAGTCTTGTTGAATCGAAAAATTCATTCATTGCAGTTGTATCATCTGAATCATGATAAGATTTTTCATATCATTACGGTAAAATTTAATAACAGTTCCATTGAATTGCAAATCCAAATGAATTTAGGGGCACATACTCTGTCAAAAACATTCAAATGTAAATTTCCAAAAATCTCAATTGATACAGAGATCAAATCAGGGCCAATTCAAATTCGAGAACCTCAGGGAAGTTTTTTGTAGGATTCTGGATTTTTTACATTCATGTTTTCAGGGGCGGATTCAGGCGTTCGCCCTCCTAAAATTTGTAAAGCATGGGTTGTCAGGGGTAGATTTAGGCGGTTTTAGGTTGAAACTTTAATTTCTCGCTAATTTTACCACTAAAGATGTCAACATTGCACCCACTCTAGAAGAATATTTCAAAAATTGAACTTTTAACTGTGCCCCCCCCCCCCCATCTTAAATCCTGGATCCGCCCCTAGTTTTATACATTTATTTTCAATGTTTCCATTTGAAAAAATTTCTTGACGCTATTTCACTGTACAGTTTTTTTTCTTGACACAGTGACGCTTCTTGTTGTTTCTTGTCACATCTTGTTGCTAATTGTTAAGTTCTATCGGATTTTTCTCACAGACCCATTTCACTCCCCTGCTTCAAGCATCTCCAAATTCCCGGCTTCAATCCAGTTGAGTTCTTGCTGTCGAGTAGTTCAGGTAATTTCATCTTATTTAATTTAAAGTATTTTTATATCCTAGATTATGGACCACATGCTTTTGCAGAGACACATTGATCGGAAGTTTTTTGTAATAGGAGAGTTCTTCGTGATGTCATCATTTACCTATGGCTATGGCTATGATTTGGTTTTGGACTTGGTTGGCAAAAAATCCATTGAGTGGCATGGGGCATCAACTGTAAATCATCATAACTTTTTCGTTTTTTAAGATGATCGAAAAATTCTTTTGGTTCCCTAAACTGCCAATAAAACTCTTTTTATCCATGGAATTTTTAAGTAAATATTCAGAAACTAGACTATATGAGCTTAAAATTTTAAAGACAATTTTATATGAAAATAGAGGTTTACATATAAATATTGTTTCAAATTTATTCTTCAAGTAAAACAGTTATACATTCACACATAGAATATGAATTCTTTTATGTAAATGAAACATTTTACAAAACCAAAAATGGATGTAAAATAACAAAGCAATAAAGTTTTGAAAATTGGAATTCTAATCATGAAATTGTTAATTGTTTATTTAGTTGTTTATTTGCCAACCAATTTGACACTTAATGATATGCAAGTTAGTGAATATGACATCACTGATGAGATTGGCGAACTCTCCTATAGGTCGTTCTCCCTGGGCAGTACTAAACAGCGAAACGAAATTGAAAAAAAACGAAACAAAATTACTATATATACTGTGAAACGAAATTTAATGGAATAATATTTACTATACTGAGAAGGGAGACACAACAAAACAAAATTTACTAAAATGAGAAAAAAAATACAGAATTACTATATCGCATGATGGAATGGTGATACAGAATATACATCGTATATAAAGATTATTAAGCAGACCAGTCAAAGAGACCTATATTTCTATGGTTTGAATTAATAATGAGGTCCATTCTCTTTGGCAATTTGCCGCAATTCAATATACTGATGACCGACAGTTGAAATAACTTTCATGTAACAGTTACAGCGTTCGGTGGACCATTGAGTCAGATTTTGAAAGGGAACTGTTTGTACTATAATGCTTTTAAAATCATAAAACAATATATACTTGACTGAAATCCTTCTCTTTGAGTTGAGGAGGGGGATAACTCCTTATACAAGTATATCACTGTATAGAGGTGTTCCAACCCCAATTCATGAATACTTCTCATTGAGACTGTGCAATTGTCTAGATTGATAAAATCATAGCCTAATCCCTTTGAATAGATTTATAGTTGATCATTTATAAAAATATGTACCTTTTTCCATAAAACTTTACAGATACCCCAGGTCATTGAACAACCAAAATGTTTGACATATGGACAGTGACTTAAACTCCCCCAACTTTCCTTTACCAACTACCGTTTTAACTGTTTAACTTAGTGTCACTACTGGGGCCGAAAGTGGGGATAGAATATTAAATATTAGGATTGCGGTGTAAAGAAGATAACACTGTTATATTAAAAGATATAGCAATTTGACATGAACAGGACCCCCCCCCAAAAAAAAAACAAACCAAAAAACAAAAAACAAAAAAACAAAACAAAACAAAACAAAACAAAAAACAAAACAAAAATAAGCGTTTTTGTGAAAGAGACTATGTTATTCACGGTCAAAAGAAAACTAAGTATAAATATGCTTACTTTCACTTAAGACTCATGTGCACGTAAGAAGTTTCCTGAATTAAAAAAAAACACAACAACTGAAAATATTGGGAGACAGTAAGTCCATCATTTCAGTTGACATTTTGAATGAACTCAAGGAATTTGGAAATGGAACTCTGAAATAGAACAATAACTTTGCCAGTTTCTGGTATTTAGATTAAAACGTATCATAATTATGCTTTTACAAGTTAAGTCACAATGCCTTTGTTGTCTTTGATGTAATATCAATCAAAAAAAATAATCGAAGAGATATTTGGAATTTACAGCTTATCATCGATCAGTCTAAATACTAACTAATAAAGAGCAACTGGTACCAATAAAATTAATAAGAAGAAAGTTTACATCTTCGTCTGGAGCAAAATAGAAATAGTCTTAGTTGT
This sequence comes from Perna viridis, assembly GCA_037379345.1. Taxonomy (NCBI): domain Eukaryota; kingdom Metazoa; phylum Mollusca; class Bivalvia; order Mytilida; family Mytilidae; genus Perna; species Perna viridis. The sequence goes on along the minus strand of CM074518.1, from coordinate 43,135,145 downwards.
CCTATTGCAAAACACGGGGAGTCAGTGTTTTTACATGTTGAAGCGTTTCCGTAGACGTACATAATAATAGCAGTGATAAGACCTACACTGCTACCACTCTTTCCAAAGAAGAGATTGTGGAAAACTATAAATCTGTGCTACCCTCTTTTGGTCTCTCAACCAAGGATGATGATTGTGATTTACCGTCTATGTACTGGATTCCTAAACTTCACAAGAATCCATACAAACAACGTTTCATAGCTGGATCTGCAAAATGTACTACCAAACCTCTTTCCAAACTTCTATAACTTCTATACTCAAAACTATCAAAGAGGGTCTACAGTCTTACCAAAATACTTGTTATTCCCGTAGTGGTATTAATTCAATGTAGATCCTGAAAAATTCGAAAGATCTTTTGGAGACAATCAGTTCAAGACTATTATCTGAATATAATAGCATTAAAACCTATGATTTTTCAACACTGTATACCTCTATTCCCCATACTCAGTTAAAATCCCGACTTAAAAACATTATACATCGATGTTTTTCCAAAAAAGATGGTACACCTAGATACAAATATATAGTTCTTGGTAGAGATTCCTCATACTAAGAAATAATTCCAAATCATCTTCCAAATATACAGAGGAAGATGTTTACAAAATGCTGGAATTTTTAATCGACAACATATTTGTCCAGTGTGGTGGACGTGTTTTTCAACAAACGGTCGGCATTCCAATGGGAACAAATTGTGCTCCTTTACTAGCTGACCTATTCCTTCACTCTTACGAGGCTGACTTTATAGCTGATCTGATCAGAAAGAAAGAATATTGTTTGGCTAGATCCTTCAATCTCAGTTTCCGCTATATAGATGACGTGTTATCTTTAAACAATCCTAATTTCGGGGATTTGGTACATCGCATCTACCCAAAAGAACTTGAGACAATAGATACTACAGACACTGTGAAGTCAGCCTCATATCTTGACCTACACTTAGAAATCGATGATAAAGGAAAACTATTGACCAAACTTTATGACAAACGTGATGACTTCATTCAGAATTTTCAACTTTCCTTTCATCTGTGGCAACATCCCTTCGGCTCCTGCGTATGGAGTGTTCATATCACAACTCATACGTTATGCCAGAGCTTGCCGAAACTACGCAGACTTTTTGTATCGCGCTAGAACTCTAACAAATAGGCTTCTGGAACAGGGTTATGTTGCTACCAGATTGAAGTCATCACTACAGAAATTTTATGGTCGTCATCATGAACTCGTGGATCTTTATGGTGTATCCATCAGCACCATGAAAACTGATTTATTCAACGGGTCATGGTTTTCCTTTCCTCGTTTGTCTACCCCGGACTTGACTTTTTATGAGCAACTCGGAGGATGTTTCTAGAAAAGCAGAGGACGCTTACCCTACCGGTGCACCTGGTCCATGCTCCCAGTTTTTAGTGGAGTCCGAGTTGCTCATTTACTTTTGTTACTTTGTATGTATGATTTTAGTTGCTTTGTGTTCTTTGTTGTGTGTGTCTGTTTTCCATGTCTGGTCTTTGTCCCTGGATTACGTTCTTTTGATTACCGCTATAACCTTGGTTCCCTTGATTACTCTTTCTACTTTCGAAACACTAATGTTTAGTATTTTATACTACTTTATTCTTTATATATTAAACTTAGTCGTTACGAATTAAATAACAACCTAGGATTACTGAATACAGCTACAAAATAATCGACTAATATGACATGGGTACTATTGAATGTTTCCCTGTTGCCCTATTAGGCAATAAATTCGGTGCCTCCCATACATGTTCATAAGTCAATGTATATCCTTGCATGCTTTAAGTTGACCATAACTCGCATATGAAATCTCCACAGCGGCATATTATGAGGTACGCAAGGTAGAAAAATGTTATATTTACACAGATTGGTTGTTCTCCACATTTTTTATTTATTTTTCGACGATAAAGAAAAACTTCATTGCAGTTTACCAATTTTTCCCTATCATTTGCTGTATCCCCATCTCGTAATTTCGTTGTTTCTTTGTTTCAAGTGTACAGTACATTTGTTACCATTTCTCTTTTTAATAAGTTTCGTTTTGCAGTCTAGTAAATTTCGTTTCATTTGTTTTTGCTATATTTGTTGCATTTTGTTTCATTTCGTTTCGTGTTTCGTACTTTACCACTTCCCTATATCCCTACGCAAGAACCTCATATAACATAAGACTTCGTAGTTGCGTGATGTTTTTTATTTGGATGTTTATATATGCGCAACACAAAGTCTACATCACATATTGACAATCATGGGTGGGCATAGTCAAATGACAGACGAATTGCATTTACTGCAGCCAGGGAATTTATAGCACTACTTTATACAATCTAATTAAAGTGTTCCATTCAGTTACTACATGTAGAATGGAACAATTGATAGGTCTAATTTAAATTAGAGTGTACTTTTAAGCTCACCTGGCCGAAGGCCATGTGAGCTATTGCCATCACTTGGTGTCTGTCGTAGTCTGTCATCGTCATTAACAATATTTCAAACTCTTCTCCTCTAAAACTACATCGTCTGAATATAGCTGAAATATTGCTGCTCGGACGTTAAACCCCAACAAACAAACAAATCTAAAACTACTGGACCAATTGGAACCAAACTTACTTTGAATGGGGTATCCTGCATAGAACTGATGTGGGGATTTTTGATCCATCAAAAAACATGGCTGCCGTTACTAAAAATAAACATAGGGGTCAGACAGTAGTTTTTCGCATATATCTCCAGAACCGTTAGGTTTAGCCAAATTCTGACATTGCTTAAGTAGCTGTCTTTGTAAGAATCATGTAAAATCTGAAAAATGTGATACACCTAAAAGAAGGCTACATATTTTTATTTTTGTAACTAAGTTGTTTTATGGGTCTATATTATGAAATGTGTATTTATTCATTCAAATATGCCTGCTCTTAGGAGATAATCCACACTGAAAATCCAGTGGATTCTACTGTATTTGAGTGCAATTTACAGAGTTATCTCCCTTAATTTTGGAATCTACAGTGCATTTTATATAAATTTTATCTCCTAAAAGCATGGGTTATATGAAAAACCACATGTTAATTTCTATTTACTATGACATTTAAAACAAAATATCAAAAATAAAAATATGTAGGCTTTTTACCCATGAATCACATTTTGCATGATCCTAAGCTGGAGTACTACTTAAGTGTTCAGCATGATGAGATCTATCTGTGGTCAAATTTTGGGGAAAATCTATTGACCCATGTTGGAGTTATTGTCCTTTTTTGACGTTTTTTGCTGTTTTTGTTATTATTTTTTTTTTAATCTTCTCAGAAAGTACTTTACAGAATTTAATGAAAGTTGGGTATTTTTGTTTTAAAGGGTGTCCTTAGCAAAATGACCATTTGGATTTTTGATCTGTTATAAAGCATGGCCACTGTTACTGAAAATAGAACATAGGGGTCAGACAGCAGATTTTTGCATATATCTCCAAAACGGTTAGGTTACACCAAAATCTGACGGGATAAAATTATTCAGCATGAAGAGATCAATCTGTGGTCAAATTTTGGTGAAAATTTGTTGACCCATGTTGGAGTTATTGCCCTTTTTGGACTTTTTTGCTGTTTTTGATGTTATTACTTTAAAAAATCTGCTCCTAAGAAACTATTCTGCAAAATTCGATGGAAGATGGCATTTTTGTTTTGTATGGTATCCTAAACAAAATGACTGATTTTTGATCGCTGAAAAAACATGGCTGCCATTTCTAAAAAATAGAACAATGGGATGCGACAGCAGATTTTTGCATACATCTCCAAATCTGTTAGGTTTAGCCAATAGCTTTCAATTGCTGAAATGATCCTTATTATAAGGCTTACAAATGTGTCCAAAGAATCAAATGGAGTCAAAATAGTATGAGAACTCCTTGTTAGAGTTATAGGAGAGTTCGCCAATCTCATTAGTGATGTCATATTGACTAATTTGCATATCATTAAGTGCCAAATTGGTTGGCAAATAAACAACTAAATAAACAATTGACAATTTCATGATTAGAATCCCAATTTTCTAAACTTTATAACTTTGTTATTTAATATCCAGTTTTGGTTCTGTAAAATGTTTCATTTACATAAAATGATTCATATTATGTATATGAATTTATAAATCTTTTACTTGCAAAATAGATTTGTAGTGGTATTTATATGCCAACCTCCATTTTTGTATAAAATTTTAATTAAAATCATATGTACATATAGTCTAATTACTGAATATTTATTCCAAAATTCCATGGATAAGAAGAATTTTCTTTACAATTTTGGGAACCAAAAGAATTTTTCAATTATCTTTAAAAACTAAAAAAGTTATGATGATTTAAAGTTGATGCCCCATGCCACTCAATGGAGTTTTTGCCAACCAAAACCAAATCACGGGTTAATGATGACATCACGAAGAACTCTCCTATTGCCTTTCACAGGCAAAAATTTAACCAGGTGAGCGATTCAGGCTCCACGGAGCCTCTTGTTAGTACTTATTCTCCATTACGAAAATCCGGGAAATTCGAGATCTAAGAGGTGAAGTGAGTGGACGCTTCATATACATTTGGGTAGATGCCCCGGAAGAGCAGTGGCAGATCCAAAGGAGTGCAGGAGATTTGCACCCCGCTTTTATTGAAAAATTTGTCATTTTCATGTATAAAATTAACAAAAAATGCAAATAATATACTAGCACCCCCGTTTTTCTGAGGAATCCTGGCACCCCTCCTTTTCCAAGTGTCAGGATGCGCCCCTGATTGAAGAGCTATCTTCTGTTATAATTCAAAGCATAATAAAACTTGAAAATGAATTTATGTATTCCTTAGAACTGTTTTGATTCCTTGAATATGTACATTCGAAGATATTTGCGATTGAAAAATAAGCATTTTTCCATCTTGATAGTTCCGGACGGCTTCTTGTCAGTTTTATTTTCTCTAATTTACCAATCAAATTAGAGTACGAAGTCACACCGAAAATGCGAATCGGTAAGGGTTTTTGAGGGAAAATTTTGTCAGTTTCACGCAGAAATGAGCAAATAATAACATGGAACTCGCTCTTTTCAAATTCTCTGGACCAACCCCTGAGGATAGTTATTAAAATTTATTCTCATCTGGATTTATTTCAAAAGAATGACTAATGGGATAAAACAAGTAATAAAAGTGCTCGCCGGACCTTGTTTTTCTGATTTAGTTAAAAACAATATTTTTGTGAAGTACGGAAAAGCTAAATTTTGTATCACAATACCTGTTACAGCTGCATGGCCAGTCGGTCTATATGCAGTACTTACTATATAGTAGGCATTGTCTACACAAGCGAACATCATGATGTTCAACATTCTTTAATTCTCATTAAAAATGTTGTACCCTTACGAGCAGTCCTAGCTTTATCCATTTAAGTTTTAGTGGGTCTAATTCAAAATGATACCCTCGAAATGAAGAATGGGGGATATATATGTTTAACTCTGTCCATCCGTCCGTCTGTCTGTCTGTCTGTCCGTCCGTCTGTCCATGTTTCCAAACTATTTTCCAAGCAGCTTGTTTCATTGTTATGAAAATTTGTTGGGTGTGATATTATAACAACATTGAGTTTTGCATACTGTCAGGAATTTATTTTCAGGCAAAAATTGTAGAAATCGCGGCTGATGAACTTCGGCGTTTTCAGCAAAACTTATACATGTTATGTCAATGAGGCACATAATGACGAAAAGTTATGTTTGTATTTACTAAAAAAATCTTTTTTGTGGGCTTTTTCAGTGGCGGATCACTTGTGATGGCATGTAACTCCCGAGACACAAGTCAATTGCCAATGGAGAAACAAAGTAAAATGATCTACTTCTCTCTTAATGTTGACAAGACAGTGAATGGGAATGATAGCTCAAGACAAATTCTGACAAACTTGAAATTTTACAAATGTGAATCATGTGATGTGGCAGTTACTGAAAAAGAGATACTTAAGAAACACATGAGACTACATTCTGGTGAAAAACCTTACAAATGTGAATCATGTGAAAAAGCTTTCACATTTGAAGTAGGACTAAAGATGCATATGAAAATACATAGAAATCCTTCCAATTATTATTTTAAGTGTGAAGTTTGTTCTAGATCCTTTAAAGGAAACTGTGCCCTCAGTAGACACATGAGATTACACAACAGCGAAAAACCTTCTGATTGTACATTGTTTGATATTGGTTTTAGTAGAAGGGAGACAATCCAGGCACAGCAAAGAATATGTGTTGAAGGAAAACCTTACAATTATAAGTTATGTGATACAGCCTTTACTGTAAAAAATCAACGAAAGCTACACATGGGAACTTGTGTTGAAGAAAAAACAAATTATAAATGTAGATTATGCAATGAAGCTTTTAAGAAAAGACATCAACTTCAGCTACACATGAGGATACATAAGGATAAAAAATCTTACGAATGTAAAGCGTGTAACAAAGCATTTACTGTGAATTCGAGGTTAAAAACTCACATGAGGATACATTCTGGTGAGAAACCTTACAGATGTCAAGTGTGTGATAAAGCCTTTACTGTGAATTCTAGTTTAAAAACACACATGAGGATACATTCTGGTGAAAAACCTTACAGATGTCAAGTATGTGATAAAGCATTTACTGTGAGTTCGAGTTTAAAAACTCACATGAGGATACATACTGGTGAAAAACCTTACAAATGTCAAGAATGCGATCAAGCATTTATTGAGAGTTCTAGTCTTAGAAAACACACGAGGACACACACTGGTGAAACACCTTACCAGTGTCAAGTATGTGATAAAATATATACTAATAGTTTTAATCTTAAGAAACACGTGAGGGCACATACAGGTGAAAAACCTTACCAATGTCTAGTATGTGATAAAGCATTTACTGTGAAGTCGTATTTAAAAACACACATGAGGACACATACAGGTGAAAAACTTTACAAATGTCAGGTATGTGATAAAACATTTTTTACCAGTTTTAGTCTTATGCAACACATGAGGACACATACAGGTGAAAAACCTTACAAATGTCAACTGTGTTATAAAGCATTTATTGCCAAGCAAAATCTGATAAGACACACGAAGACACATACACGTGATAAGCCCAGCAAAATGGATATGTGATGGCGAATTTACCATCATTTTTTTTCTTCTGGAACACATGAGGAGACATACTGGTGGAAATCCTATAGATGTGGGAAAGCTTTTATTTCAAATGGAGTAAAACTACACATTAGAACATATACAGGTGAAAAACTTAAGAAATAAAAAGTATGTGAAAAAAAGCATTTTTTTATCCATCTCTTAAAAGTTTAAAGAACCACACATCCTAGAATACACTGAAGTGAAAAACCTTTAAAAAACGAAGTGTATGAAAACGTATTCATACATGTACTTGGAGTTAGGTGCACAAGGAACACGTCATAAACCATACTGTTGGTTTGAAGTCTTCAAGGACACATACAGGTGAAATACATAGTATGCAATAATGCATAATGTTCTTAACCTTCATATTTGAAGAATTACATGAGGATATATACTGGTGAAAACTGTAAAAATGTGAAACGTGAAAACATATTTCCAGTGAATTCAAGTTTCGTTGTCAATGTTCCAAAAGTCGTTAGTCCGAAAAGTGAGAATAAAACAAAACATTTACTTCAAGGTGGTTCACGAAAGCTTATGAACACATGAACGTGACGAAAAGATGTATCATGTTTTTTACACTGGAACTCCAGTTGAAGAAGCACACGAGAACACTTATTGGCAAATTAGTGTATACGCAGGAACACCAGTTGAAGAAACACACGAGAACACTTATTGGCAATTTAATGTTTACACTTGAACACAATCATAATGAACACATGAAAACAATTTACTGGAATGATTTTACATGAAATATGGAATAAACAGTCTTAAAGTTGTCTTAAAGTATACTTACTTTTTTAATTATTTGAAGAGACATTGGGTCACCTATGTTGTTTCCTAACATATAATATTTGCAAAATAATGAAATTCATTTGCGTTCCTACAGGCAACTTTATGGCACATTTTGTGTATATATATGAATCTCGTCGAAATGGTATTTCGAATTAATATTTTGCAAATTGCAGTTTTGTTTTTTTAATTGTGTCCAAAGATTTTTTTTTGAAGTAATTTTAATGTGATGAAATGCTACATTAAAATTAATCATCGTCTAGCAGATCTAGAGTGATTTAATATTTTTGCAAGAAATTTGATTCTTCAAATAATACACCCCCTCCAAAAAAAAAGTTCGTATTTCATATACTAATAATATAGCTGATTTTTTTAAAACATAGATTGTCTTTTCAACACATTCGAATCGCATAAACATGGATTGTCTTTTCAACACATTCGAATCGAATAAAGAGAGTAAATCAGCCATAATGATTGTGTACCAAGAGAAAAATGTTGTGACGTAGTCAAGGAGTGCAATTTATTGAGGCAGCAACCATTTGATTTTTTAATGGGGGTTGGATTGGTTATGGATTGCTAGTGAGTTGGGTTTTTTTGCTTGGATGCATGAGTACAAACTAAATAGACATATTTTTATCTGAAACAAAAGTTTAATCATCATGACCGTTAAATTCAAACACACGTATGCTTTTTATTCAATTCGCTTGGTCGAGTTGTCACCGTATAAGTTTACAAAAAAGGGGGAACTGAACCCAGGGCCTAAAATATATTTTTTCCTGGAGTAATATATGAAAATGACAAGCAACATATGTTATTCACTTGTGTTAACAATGCAACGCTCAATATCAGATGTGCTATAAAATTGTTTCTTGTACTCTATTGCTTACTGAGTATTTCCTAAGTGTATAAGATATAAAATACAATTTATAAGGGAAGGTCATGGCCACCTGGTGTACCTTTGAATCTGCCGATGCTTTTTTCTTCGATTGCCCTACCGGTGCATCTGGTCCATGCTCCCAGTTTTTAGTGAAGTCCGGGTTGCTCATTTACTTTTGTATGAGTTATTTGGTTATTTCATGCATGCTCTTTGTTGTGTGTGTCTATTTTCCTTGTCTAGACTTTAGCCTTATAATATATATATAACGTCTCAGAATGTGACGACTCTATTCGCTACACTGCTCCATCGGACCAAATTGATACAGGGAAGATATGTAAACGTATAGAAAGGTCTGAAAAATTCCCAACGATGTTAGAACTGTCAAATTTGCGATCCTACGAGGAGGAATGACCCGGCCAGCGAAAGCTATATTTTTTATATAGCCTAGCTGGCCGAGTGGTCTAGGGCGCTGGACTTAGTGCAGGCGGTGTTGCCATAGATGTCACAGTGGTACGAGTTCGAGTCCCGCGGAGGGAACGACCAAAAATTTGCATCGCAAATTTGACAGTTCTAACATCGTTGGGAATTTTTCAGACCTTTCTATATATATATATATATATATATATTTTATTTCCGCTCGAATCTTATAAGTTCCCTTTTACTCTTTAATTAAGTCTTCAAAAACACATTACAATTGCGAATCCAGAGGTGCAGGAGGTTGGTACTTCCTTATTTATTGGAAAATATGTCATTTTCATGTGTAAAATTGACAAAAAATGGCAATTGATATCCTAGCACTACCCTTTTTCTGAGGAACCTCGGCTGACACCCCTCCCCCTATTCAAAGTGTCTCGATTCGGCCCTGCATTAAAACACACTAGTAAACAGGTGAAAATTTATCTGAGAAAAATAGGAATATATGAATATTCTTTAACCGTTGATATTGTTTTTTATCAAAACCTTCTCATCTTTTGGGAAACTTTGAACAGTTTTTTTTCGGAGTTAATTTAAGCCAAACAAATTATATCACTGTTTATTAATATTAATTCAATATGAACAAACACATTAGAACACCTACAGGATAAAAATCACACAAATATAAAGAATACTTGGAAAGAGAATCTTAAAGCGAGTTGACCTTAACCTCTGACCTTGTACATGTAAATACCAGTTTTTATTTTGCAGGAAATATTTAATCCTCATAAAATCGCGGTCGTTGTTGAGTTCGCTTTGACATCACGGGCCATCCGTGGTGCTTTACAATGGCAGCTAACAACCTCGCCGTTTAACTGGACAAATATGGCAAGCCAAAGTGGGCAAAAATCAATATTTTGTAATATTAGAAAATGAATTTTTAATATTACAAAATCATTTTTTAATATTAGAAATTCGTTTTGTAATTATTAAAAATTCATTTTCTAATATTACAAATTCCTGATTCAGTGATATTATAAATTATCACACATTTTGTAATATTACAAATTGAATTTGTAATATTAGAAAATCACTTTGCAATTTGCAAAATCAGTCACATTTTCTAATATTAAAAAATCGTAATTGAATACAACAAACCAATTTTCTAATATTAGAAAATCAATTTCTGATATTAAAAAAATGTTTTTAATATTAGAAATTCAATTGAATATATCTTGATCACACTTAAGTATTTGATGTATAAAACAAAAAGACAAAATTGATGTTACTAGGGGCACCATGATTTGGCATAATTTTGTTTTCAGCCCCATTCTACTTTCACTTTGTCGTTCTCTCTTGGAAGCCATTAAAGGCATGTTGATTTTTTGGCACAGTTTCTGGAAATGTTGCTCTTTACCATGATACCACTGTCATTTCATTTTAACAAATAATAAAAATGATATGGACCTTTAAAGTGACTGGTTTTACTATAGAAAGTAATGGGGATTTTAATAGTGGTTTTACACCTATATATAGGGGGCATTTGTGTCAGGATTATTTCCAACCACTTTCATATATTAATATGATTGTAAATAGTCAGTCAAGCAATTAAATTGTTTATTGAAATTCGAAACCGCACACAATTCACCAAATATTTTTCTATTTTTTTCAACGAGAAAATGTGTCAGTTATATTGTTTAAAGATAAATATATAATCTTTGTTATGAATGGCACTTATCGGCATCCCTACTTGGCCGCACCCAACAGTTTGCAGACATGAATAAATAAATAAGATATGTGTTCTTATCTTATCAGAACAACAAAATAAATATTATAGGTCAATCAAATCTATAAATATTCACAGATGGTTTATAAAAAGGGAGGTAACACAGGTATTTCGATAGACAGTACTACTATTTCAATAGCGATTTAAATGTTTTTGTTAAGTGTTATTCATATCTGTAGCTAGCAACTAACGATCGATATTAAGTGTATTTCTGGAAAACTTGTTCGGAAAAGGTAAGAACGGGACCAATTTGTAATATTGTACTAATGCAGAGAAATCTAGAGAAATATAAGTTTATACATTTCAACATTCGGTTGACATCCACATCTGGTTTTGATCATAACAAGGAAGATGTAAATTAAACTGCCTTAAAGAAGAGACTGTTTTACTAATCACAATAAGAAATTTCGCAATATTTTCCCTCTCCTAACACAATTTGGTACTTGTGATGCATTTTATAGTCATCGACGGGTCCAAAGGGAGCAAGGCCCGTACCCCCTTTTATGCACGAAAAGTTCGGCTGATTTTAATATCGAAAATACTGGAGTTTGTAAAACAACTGGGGACACGTTGTTCAACTATAAAAGTATAAGTCCGGAAAAGTCAACCAAATGATAAATAGGAGCTGGGCATTCCACTATTTCAAGTTCTTAATCCATTGTTCTAAATATATCGTTTATTATGATGTTATAAAGATGGCACAATATTTTACAAATAACATAAGTAACGCTCGATGTTACAAGAGCGGAGCATGATGGTAAGCTAACTCAAGATACAATACGTGCGGAGAATATAACACACCAAAAACTCCTCCCACAAATTATAAATAAAACATCAAAAATTCTAACTCTGACCAATGGCTAACTTTCTTAAGTTCAATCGAACCAAAATATTTACTTGTCAAAAGCAATTAATTAAATCAGTGTAATTAATGTTCAACAGGGGATAGTGTCATAAAATGTTATCAAAATAAAACTATAGATCTTTATCCTGAGATACTGGGATCAATCAACAGATGGTCCTGAGAAAGTCTGTGCATACAACTGTTAACATTAATTTTAATCCTGATCTAGCTAATTACCATTTACTATTTCCTGACCCATAATTAACCCAATACATAACGAGTGTCCCCCTCACCCCATTTCGGATTTTTTTATCCGCCACTGTGTAATAAAATTGATATAAAACGAATTGGATAAAGTTGACAGTGGCGGATCAAAAAAGGGGTTAGAGTGAGGAGTCCACGGTTGCAACCCTCTTTTTGTCAATTGTTTAATTGCTAAATTACTTTGGGCAAATATGTTACTGAGCTCATGCGCGTGGAACCCTTTCTTTGCAAACATTTATAGATACATTGAATAGGTCACACGTCAGAAATGGACAAGGCTGACTTCGTAGTTTGTAACCTTGGAAGTTAATTATTTATTTCATGTTTTTATGTTTCGTGTCAGCTTCGCGGAATTGGCTTTCACTACAAAATGCAGTCTATGACTTATTTACTTACTACAGTGCAAGGTGAATGGCAGGTCAGTAAGTCAACTGCTGTTAACTGCTACTCCCTATGAAACTATCATTAATCAAATTAAAACTACACGACATTATGTAAATTTACAAATGATCCAGAAGATTCGTTACTGGATTAACAACACTAACATTTAACCTTGCTAAGTACAGGTCTTTTTAAGGATCACACAGTATTTGAAAATTCAGTTTTTGTATTTGTATCTATAATTTATTATCATTATGCTTTTGTCTAACTGAATATATAAGAAACTTTATTCTGTTTTTAAAAACTTTTATGACTTTTGACGGAGGTATGTATATTTGTTCCCGAATCGTTCATTTGTAATGCATGTCAAAAAAAAATATTTGCGAATTCTCGCCTGGCTGTGTACAGTGATGGAAGTCCGCCAATATAATTCAAATTAAGTCTAGGAGCGGATTCAGGATTTCAGGTTGAGGGGCGCAAATATAGTTTAAAAGAATGGGGTAGATTTTGTGAAAAATAAAGATTTTATGCTAAAAAAATTCCCTAACTTAGGGGGCAAATGTCCCTTCCGTCCCCTCTGGGTGACTGAATGATTCTGATTTTAAATAGATTGGGAATCCAGTGTTCCCTTTTCTTTGAAATTTTGTAAAGTTTGGCTAATTTTGTCTTAAAATGGACTAAAGTGCACAATTGATAGCTTGATTTTTTTTTTAATTTATGGATTGAACCCCCTTCTTTATGAATATTTGGATTTGTTCGTGCTATAAGTCTACTTCTGATGATAAAAATAGGATTTTCCCCAGATTCTTAAATAGACTGAATCTTAAATGTTTACTATAATGCTCCCAAACAGCAGTGGTGGATTCGAGAAGAGGGAGGGGAGTCGGTGTGGATTCACCCCTTTCATTGGAAAATTGATATGTTAAGTTTGCGTATAAATCGCGCATAAATGAGCGGATGATAACCTGGAACACCCACTTTCTTGAATAAGTCTCTGGGTGGACCCCTTAATAACTGGTATATATTTTCAGATCCACCATATAACAGCAAAAAAATCAAAAGTCGGTCGTTTCCACTACAGTACTACCAACTTATAACTCAGTTTGTGTAACGAGAAAGGCTGAGTAGTTCCGACTGAGACGGATCCAAGTAAGGGGACATCGACCCTTCCCCTTTTATGATCTAAGTTAGGTTGGTTTTGTATAAAGAAAGAAATAGAAATCACTGTACAAAGCGCCCCACCCATTTCTGAATTTCTGGATCTGCTACTGTGTAGGATTTATGCTCAATATCTTACTTTCATTTTAAAATCATATTTTGTAGATCATTGATTTAAAACCATGGAGGCACAGTCTCGAGAAATTTTATGTCAATGTAAAGAAAAAACAGAGATTCAGACACTTACAGAATGGTGTATCACGTGCAATCTGCCGTTTTGTAGAATTTGTATAAAAATTCACGACGAATCTTATTCAAAAAAGGATGCAACAGCAAAACATCGTTTCCTCTGCATAAAAACAATTTGTAGCCAACATTCTGAAGAACTGACTCACTTTTGTTCTTATCACGGAGACGTTTGCTGCATGAAGTGTATACGTGAAATTCACGAGAATTGTGAGGAGCTACATCAGATCAGAGAATCTCTTGGAAATGTTCCGAGATCGACAGAATTTTACGAAGTGGAGCGAGCACTCGGGGAGTTAACGAAAACTTATGAAAACTTGATAGACAATCGAAAGAATAACATTAAAACAATTGAAGAGCAAACCAAACTGACTATTGTCGAGTTGAAAACCATTAGAAAGGATTTGGTAAATGGAGTTAACTTCCTGGTTGATGATCTCATCGGCATGGCGGAACATTTTGGTGAAGTAACGGTCTGCGATATGAACAAATTAGTAAAAGAGGTCAAAGAAAGTCAGGAGCATGTACAATCTTTGCAAACGTCGTTTACGAAAATGAAAGATAACTTTAACAACCTGCAAATTTACATGGCAATGAAACAAATAAATTCTGAACTGACGAACATCCAAAACGAGGCTGAAGATCTTTGTAAGCAAGAAGGGGCAGACGAAACACTTGCTATTTTGCACATTAATTCTCATTTTCAAGACATTATTTCAGGATCTACTTTATTAGGAGAAATCAAAATATTAAGAAGTCCGTGTGAAATACAGGTTGGATCATGGAAATACCGACAGGCACAACAAATGCTGGTTCAGAGCTATCCCCACTTGGATATGCTTACGAACTCTTAGGCTTTCCTGTGCATTTCAGACAGGCATATACCTGAAACTCTTGAGACAAGGTCGAGGATTTAATAGCCCCTTTTAATTTGTTCTAAAAACCTGTGTCTTGTGTTCGGTAGTTACTTTGTTTTCCAGAACCAAACTTAATGCATTGCTGTAGTACTATCATTCAAACTTGCTCAGTTAAACTTACCTTTCTGAAATTACATGTCTTTGTATATACAATCCCTCTCTTGACTGTTCAAATAGCAGAATTTTTATACGACCGCAAAAAATTGTAGTCGTACTATGATATAATGGTGTCGGCGTTGTCGACGTTTATAAATATTTCGTTTCCGTGCGATAACTTTATTTATAGTGGACCAAGTGTCATGAATTAATTTCGATACACTGTTACTGACTGCTTGACGAAGATTGTTGTTCGATGTGGAATCACTGGCCCCTATCGTTTTGCAAAAATGTAGGTGTTTATTTAAATTTGATGTTAATTAATTTTCTCAAATACTTTTTTAAAAATTTGTTTCTGTTATAAGAATATTTAACAGACTTAAAATAGCATTTAGCATTGTCAGTCTGTCGGTAAAAAATACTATTAAAACCTTTTTGTTTTGGTCTTATTTTGAATATTTTTTACTAGATTCCTCATGAAAATCCTTGTTTACATTTTCGTTCAGATTTCATATATGTCTTATGTTTTTCGAGTTGTAAAGGGTCTTAAGAGGCAACGTAATAAATCGACTTAGTTATTTGTTTTTGGTGCGATTTTGAAAATATGCCCTCGTGAAAATTCCTGCCTGCGTTTCTCAATCGGATACAGATATCTATTACTCTTTTTTGAGGTATTATCCACGTCCCCCAAAAATCAACTTTTAAAAAAAAATTTGGTGCAATTTTTTTTTATTGTATTCCTTATGAAAATACCTGCTTTGCATGAGCTTTTGTTAAGACGTATGCTATCATTTATTGTTCTTGAGATAACGAGGTACAAAATGATTCATAAAGGCACCCTGATGCAGAACTTTGTTCTAAAATATTGTTCAATATTGTATCAAAGTGTGTTGTGTCCATAATGATCGGTAAGTCCCTATGTCCGATGTGAATAGAGCTCAACTGGTTTCGGTCGTATCATACAGTTCGCGGCGAAGCGCTTTATTTAACTTGGGTGGTTTAATTGAAATGGAAATTGAAGCGGGAGATTTTCCACCAAGGTTTAAGTAAGTTAGTGAGTGTCAATGCTGCATACTAGTTTTCAAAACTACCGATGTAGCCAAAACATTGTCTACTTAGTACTACACATGACAAACATGTTGTTGTACCTGCAGACAAAGCCCAAAACAACATTATTTTTGGCTGCAAGACACATTACATCCAATGTTTATATTATCGGAATGTGACGTAGAAAAAATAGCAGTGCAATTATCACACTCTCCAAAGAAGAGATAGTGGATCCGTGCTATCCTCTTTTGGTCTCTACCAAGATGACGATTGTTACCTTGTTACTTCAGAAAAAACGGTAAACCTAGACACTGATACGTAGTACTTGGTTGAGTGTCTTACTTTTTAAAATACGATTCCAAATCATCTTCCAACAAACGGTCGGAATTACAATGGGAACAAAGTGTACTCCGCTAATCACTGACCTTTTCACTCGTATAAGGCGGATAATAAAGCTGATCAGATCCTGTAGCCCGTTTCTGCTATATGGATGACATATTATCCTTCTTTCGGGAGTTTGTATTTTGCATCTACCCATAGAACTTGCGATAATGGACACTACAGACACAATGAAGTCAGCTTCATATCTTGACCTAAACTTAGAGATCGATGGTGAAAGAAAAATCATGACAGATCGATGGTAAAAGAATACTCATGACAAAACTATACGACTTTTTGTACCGTGCTCGCTCACTATACCGCTGTACATTGTTCATTCTTCCAATTTTCATTGCATGGAGACCAACTTGCTCATTCGTTTTTGTTTCTTTGTGTTATTTTACTTAGGTCATGTTCTTTGTTGTGTGTATCTGTTCGGACTGTCTGGTCTTTATCCTCGAGTTATATTTTCTGCTTTGTTCCCTTGATTACTCTTCCATCAAAAATGCCTGTACCAAACTTTCCAGTTTTTGTCTTGATGTTGCCAATTGTGATAAGGACTGAACTCTTTGACTTTTCCTTTTGACTTGAGTTTATCAGTTTGATTATTTTGTTAATTATACCCTTCATTTACTTCCTATTTTGTGTTTCCTACTGAATGACCTTTGGGGTGCGAAGGCACGGATCCAAGGACTGACGTACCGGGCCTACGCCCCCTCTCAATCGGTAAGAAAAAAATATTTACAAGTTTCACCCATAATATTTTTTGCCTTGCTTCGTACAGCATTTAATTCAATTAACGCCCCCCCCCCACCCACCAACTCAAATCCTGGATCCGCCCATGGTGCTTATATGGTTTTTGGGCAGAGGATCACCTTGTGAGATTCGCTTACAGTTTAGTTTTATTTTACTACAAAGTATGCAATCTATTCTCCAAGTGAAAGTCGACAGAGTGAAGTGTGGCAGGTAAATGCGCGTTTGGGTACAGGCCTACACAAAGAGAATGCTCCACTCAGCGCTATTCAATCTGACTACAGAAAACACAAACTGAGCAGTGGGACAAGTATGTACCAACAATTCTAGCTAAATTTGGATTGTCATTAAATGTTTGTGAAACTGAATAAAGATCTGACAGAATGAAAATATTGATAATTGGAAGAGTAATCAAGGGAACCAAGCTAAGGCTATAGCGGTAATCAAAAGAATGTAATCCAGGGACAAAGACATGACATGGAAAACAGATATACAAAACAAAAAACATAGAGTAACTAAAATTATACATACAAAGTAAAAAAGCAAATGAGCAACTCGGACTCCACTAAAAACTGGGAGCATGGACCAGGTGTACCGGTAGGGTAAGCGTCGAGTGCACAGGACAATTTAAACAATGTTATTTCTTAGCACTATTATAAGGTCATTTCCTAAATGACAATAACAATAACCCCTTGTATAAATATGAACAACTGTTCACAGGAAAAATGGCAACATCTTTTCTGGAAAAATGTTTTTCATGCTTTTGAAAATACACGAAAAAAAAAATTACATGGACAGATGAAATTCATACATGGAAATCCTATTGAAAACAGATAATGACTATTCATTTTTTATTTAATTGTTTTTTTTTTTATAAATTAATTTATAAGCCAGAAACGTAAGTTTTCCATGGTGGTCCTAAACATATAAAAAAACATACAATAAACATATGTTGCAATTTTTCCTGTGTAATTGTTATTGAACATTGTAGATCATTTTCACAGATCATATATTTGCATCAGTAGAAATCAATCAATCTTTATGGCTAGAAAATGTTTTAGAGAGATATTTATTACAAATTTTTCCCTTTATGTAAGTAACTTTTGCGAATAACACAAGTCCTGTCTCTGGCCAAAATTGGGAGAGTGAAATTTGTTGTGCACATCTACAACTCAATGCTAGAGGGGTGGGTAAATAGAATTTTTGAGGTAGAGTTTGTGAAATCTAGATTTCATGCAAAACAATTTTTTCTAAAAATTGTGGGTAGGCAGAAGGGGCATATTCCAGGTCCACATCCCTATAAATTTGCTTCTGATTTGACAACAACTACAAAGAAAATTAACAACAAAATATTTATTGTTTTTTTATATAATCTACTTAAAATATAATTATACCTGAAGTGTCAGTCCATGTAAGGATCATGATGTTATTAATATTAAAATCACATGGATGGTAAGCATTAATTTATTGTTTGCTTTTGCAGTGGTGGATCCAGGGGGAGTCCTGGGGTTGATGGTCCCCACTTTGGATGAAAGTTTAAAAATTTTGTGCAAAATTCCAGAAAAAATGGTTCTTATGATAATCCTATTTTTTCCATTTTTTTTTATCTGCCTCTGTTATATACTGTAATATTACCATATATTGATACACAATAATATTAATATAATTTGCATAAAATACATTTAAAATTCACAGTTCCTACAGATTTATAGGCATGAAATGATTTAGCTTTATCTGTTCTTTTGTCAATACAGATTCTAAATCATTTGATTGCCATGAAAACATCTTCACTTAAAAATGACTGAATTTAAACCTGGCAGGTAGGCACATAAGCAACAAAAACAATATTTCCATTCCCTTGGGTGAGTTCTTACAGATCCCGACCCAATCCGCACAATTATATGACAAATCAAGAACCAATGATTGATTGATTGCTGATGGATTGATAACCAATGACCACTGACCAATCTGATCATAGTTTTGCAATGTAAAATTACAAATGAACATTTCCTGTAAATTTTAGAATTTTGATCAGAATGAATCAAATTAAATGTTTTACTAAATTTACTTTTAGCTTAAAATAATAAATCAACAGTTTGTATTTCATTAAAGATAGTAAATTTAGAAGACAAATATCTCAATTAATGTCTGAATTCATATTATTTAGTAAATTTGTGTAAAAATGGAAGACCAAAACAAACTTATCTGTAAAATATATTAAGTAGTACTCCAGCTAAGAATCATGCAAAATGTGATTCATGTGTAAAAAGCCTACGTATTTTTATTTTTGATATTTTGTTTGAATAGCCATAGTAAACAGAAATTTACATTCAGTTCTTCATATAACCCTGTGTTCTTAGGAGATAAAAATGATATAGAATGCACTGTAGATTTCAAAATTAAAGGCGGTAACTCTGTAAATGACACTAAAATACAATAGAATCTATTGAAATTTCAATATTGATTATCTCCTAAGAGCAGACAGATTTGAATGAATAATTACACATTTCATAGTATAGACCCATAAAACAACTTAATTACAAAAATAAAAATATGTAGCCTTTTTTGGGGTGTATAATATTTTTCAGATTTTGCATGATTCTTACAAAGACTGTTACTTAACCAATCGTAGGATGAAAAAAGGAAGCGATCAACTGTTAAATGGATCAGATTGACAGATCGATGACTGATCAGACACTCATCAATGATCGATCGCAATTATAATCGCATGGATTGGTTCAGGTACTGTAATTGTTTATTTCCTTGGATAAACCATTCCTTCATGATCCTTGCATGGGCTATAGGGTATGTAAGGCTCGTTCTAGTTTCATTTTCTTTACTGGAATTTCCAACGTAGAAAGTATTGGAAAACCAAAGACCAATCTGCATTTAATTGTTTATTTCCGGGTAATCGAAACGCTGTATAACAATGCAAAATCTTCTATTTTATGTTTTTTTTATAATACCTTTATCATGTAGAAATAGATTTTGTCATTTTTATTGGCATGTTTTACACAAAAAGATGTTTTGCCCTTAAAACTGAACTCAACGCTCTCTAAATGACTTATCTCCATGCTTTTGAATGGTAGACTAGGACCTGTTCTCATGAAATCACGGGGTCACATGATGAGACTTACATATCCTATTATATGCTTAAAATGTAAAATACCCAAATAACAAAAATTAGATAAATCTAAAACAAATGTAAATGCACCAATAGATCTACTACTAGTGTATCATTATACAGTTCATTCACAAATTATTGCAATGTTCATTTATGCAAGTTTGTCCCATGTTACTATTGCAATGTCAGTCACAATAAATGACATTTTTGCAATGCTAACTTTCATTTATTGCAAAATGATGATTACTGTAATAATTAATACAGGTACTGTTATTTGCAATAAAGAATGAGGACATTTCCTTAAACTGCATAAATCAACATATGTTTTTTTAAAAAAAAAAGTCAATTTGCAATAATTTCAACTCATTGTTCAAATAGGTAAACAGAAATATATGAACAAGTTATATCAATAAGAAACCTGAGTAAATTATAATAAATTTCCAAACTGCACAAGTGCAAATATAGATGGGTAGCAGTCTTCATAAAAATCTGACATGATTCATGCATGTCAAAACCCACCAAATTCAGTTTTATTTCTTGTTCAGAGACAGTTACTGATCACATTACCAGTCTTAGTTTTTCATTTGGGTGTTGCGCTTTGGAGAAAAAATTCATATAAATTGTACATATAATTTGCATTTTGCAAGAGTTATAGTTCTTAATTTGGCTAGATTTGGTTGATTTCAGTGGGAGATGAATGTATGATTTTCTAAAAAGTGCAGACCTGAATGCAGAAAGGCTTATCATTAAATGAAAGTATAGCATATGAAGACTGAAAAAGCATTGTTTGTTCGATGGGTTTTCTTCACCATGAATCACTTTACCATTGGCAGTGTCTGAATTTTATATGGAATGGTACTTGAAATTTGTGACAATATCTGTGACAAAAGTTCATCATTAACATGACTAATTTATATTGCCATACAATAAGAGGGTTATTGCATAAAAACTGGGGAATATTATGCCTCATATAATGTATATTCCACTTATAAACTGGTGCAATATAGAATTCTACTCTGGATAATATTCCCAGTATTCATGCAATAACCTTATAGTATAACACATAATGTTGTAATATAACTGTACAATGTAATCAAGGACTCATAATACATGTAAAACATTATTTAGTCCAAAAAGGTATTCAAAAAATAGCTGTCTAGTTCACTGAAGCATGTGCCCTATACACTGATACATTCAAATAAAAAAAACAGTAAAATTAGGGCTATTCCATTAAAACATAACTGGCACAAGATAAGACACTTAAGTGCCAAGGGACTTACTTATAGTAGAATTTTTAAGTTAATACTATCATTCATTCATTTTGTCAAGAGTTTTGACAACCACCCATGTATAAATTTAGAGAGTGATTGCCTCTTGTACCTCATATGTTTACATGGAACAACCCTTATACAGAGCCACATGTGCCACATATGATTATCATATGGCATTTGATTCCTATGATAATCTGAAGATAATTTACATATGATAGTCATATAATTATAATATGTTAAAGCTGCATTAGCTGCCATTTTCGTAAAAAAAAAATTTCTGTTGAAATATGCCTTAATTCTACTAAATTGCACTTTTCCTATAAAATTTCACTCAATATCAACAAAAAAAATGTGTTAAATACATGAAATACGTGTCTATATATTTATTGTCTTGCAAGACAAAAAATTGACCTAGATAAATTTGTATGCATGTGACTTCTGGTGACCTGGGTAAATGTCCTGTCGGCAATCTTCGGAAGTAATGGCGAAAAATAATCAGATCTGAGCTATTGATCTTCTTTGTTTTTACAATATTCTGTAGGTATTATCGACATTTATTGCTTCAATTGCATTATTACAAACTTATTTCATTTTATCAGCAAAATTCAGTAGAATCAAAACTGAACAAATTTGGTGGCTAATGCAGCTTTAATTTTGGATAGCAAACATATGATAATCATGCAATAATCAGATATAAACAAAAACACATAATTAATCATATGTAAACTGAAACACACGATCATCATATGTAAACTGAAACACATGATTATCATATGTTGCAAACCAAATGATTCTCATGGGCAGCACTTTTGGCTGTGTAGTAGGATAAATAAATAAATCCAGGATAAAGTGGAAGAAAATATATCTGAATAATAATGAAATAAGTATACAGATTGTTTTGCTATCTGACATTGGGTAGCACATAAGTCTTGTTACAAAAATATGGATTTCAAAGTCACTCAAATCATGAAAGCTAACAGACTGGGCAATACAAACAAGGCAAGTGCGAAACTTGTGCACATATTTCAAATTTACCCTCTCAGTGAGTAACTAAAAATACTTTTTTTTTGAGTCTACAACAAAATTCAATAACTTCATTGTCTTTTACATGAAGATTAAAATCTTGGTTTTTAGGCTTTTTTGATAATACGCTATCCACTATTATTAATGAATAATGCAATTTTAACATGAGTACAGCAATATGGGCTTGAATTTCTGTTATTTCAGTCCAGGACAATTTCAAAGATGATAACGGACACATCTATTGATATATTTTTTTGAAAATTTAGGCAGTGACCATTTTTATATTGAAGAGGGGGAGGGGGGGATTAAATAAAATACATTGTAGAAGTTATTTCAAATTAGAGCCAAAAATGTTTTTTACTTAGCCAAGGACAGAAAAAACTACTATGATCCAATATTCCTCCCATTACTTAACAATGTAGATTTTCAAACAGAAATTTTAACTCCAGCTGCTAATGAAATACAAATTTCCAACAAAAAAATGAAATCCCAGGTCCCTCAAAGAAGAAAATACACTGTTCCTAAGCTATTTCCAAAAATTGAAAAACAAATGGACTCAACTGTCTGCAAAGGACTTTAAAGATAGAAAAAATATTATGAAGCAATGTAAAAAAAAGTAATATGAAAAAAAATGTTGAATAAAACAATCTGCTAACCTTTTACCAACCTACTAGGCCACTCAAAATAAAATATTGTTTATCAGACCATTTAAAAAAATGTCTGTCTTACATATACTCTTATTTCAGATTTGTTTTTTTTTAAATAGTACAACTTTAAATGCTTAAGTACAGGTAATTTTACTTTCCTCAAATTAATACATTTAAGAAAGGTGATAACTGAAAAAAAGAGTACTTTTCGAAGTTAACAAACTTTGCAAACAATTTTTAAAAGTAAGAAAGTAAAATTGAAGAAGCAGCATACATTTTTAAAAAAGTGAAGTATTTTTTTTTCTGGAAACATTTAAGATTTTCTAGTATCAGGTCTGGAAAAACGTGTATATAATTTGGAGTGGCCTAAAAGTTCTAATATCATTATAACCATTCACCCATCTATATAAATTCTTTGAGCTAAAACAACTCTGTGCATCATAATGCCAGGAATTCATCCTTCCTTTTAAAATACTCGTTGAGCTTCATTATTGCATAACTGAAATAAAGAATACAAAATCAATGTATACAAAAGAGTAATCAAGGAACAAAGGTATAGTGGTAATCAAAAGAATGTAATTCAGTGACAAAGACCAGACATGGAAAACAGACATACACAACAAAGAATATAAAGTAACTAAAATCATACAAACAAAGTAACAAAAGCAAATGAGCAACTCAGACTCAAGTAAAAAGTGGGAGTATGAACCAAGTGCACCTGTAGGGTAAGCGTCCTCTGCTGAGTTGATCATAAAATGTCAAGTCTGGGGTAGACAAACGAGGAAAGGAAAGCTAAGACACATTGAACAAATCAGCATTTTACATCAATATCATGTAAGCATAAAAAAAACATGTAACTTTGGTTATATTACTGAAAATATCATGTGGAATACTTCAACCAGTGCACACCTGTTAACCCTACCACATTAAGGGGAAGACCCCCTCAAAGTCAATAAAAAATTTAGAATCTCCCATAAAAATCTGTAAAATTTGGAAGAGGTACTTGGTTAAAATAGCTATATTTTCTCAGTGAAAAATACTAAATAATTAATTTTTCACATGAAAATTTTGCTTTTAAACAAAAAAAAAAAAAAAATGTCTATGTCAACTGGAGAGGATCTCCCACATGAACTGTTCTTAAGGTTATTAGGTGTGCAAGTGCATTAATTGGAGTTGAGATATTCCCTGTTAAGGGAGTACTCCTAGGGTAAGGGACATTACTCATGTAGTTAGGGATATGTTTGTACCATATTCAATTTCATCAAAGCCTATCAAGCTTTCATTTGAAACAGAATGGAATCAGTCAAAGTTCCTTTGATGCTTACATGATATTGATGTAAAATGCTGAGTTCACACAAACGTTTCAACGATCTGTAAGAGTTATGTCCCTTATCCAAGGTCTACCTCCTTAAATTGTCAAAATTGAAAGTAACTATTATTCTGTTTATCTTTAATCAAAATTTGACATTTTCATTCATTTCAATGTAAATTTATATTATTGACTACTAAATCTTGTAGTACAGCTTGTGATAAAATATCCATCGACAAGAAAAAGTGCAGAGTACCGATAAACCATGTATCCCTCAAAAGATATATAAATCAACTTACTCTAGATAGTCAAAATCTATTGCAGAATACTTGGACTGTATCAATGCCCAAATTCCCCAGAAAAAATTGGCAGCCTGTCAAAAAAAAATGAATTATGATCATAGCTTCAAATATAAACAAAGCTTTAAAACATTTCTAAATTAAATGTAGCACGCAAAAAAGTTGAAATATCAAAAGGCTATACAAAACATGGAGTACAGTCAAGACAAAATTATATTCCACATGACATTAGATACATTCAATTACATATTTGTTTACACATCTGATTATGTGATAACACAGGTCACACAACCAAACAAAAACTGGATTTCAAATTCCAATGACCAAGTTAGTACATCTGTGTACTTATGCATCAAATCGTGCGCATGAATATAATCGACAAATCATTAGGTGCTGAAAGTAATCAATTTGATTGCCTAAGTAAAATCATTACAGTAGTAGAAAGGTTTTCATAACTATACTAATGAAGAATAAGTAATGTACATGTATATTTAAACCTAAGACAAGAGTTCAGTGAAAAATTCTTGGCATATATCTGGGTAAGAATTCGGAAGGTTTTATGGGGTGTAATGATACACTGAAGTACAGAACAATTTAGATATTTTGCTCCTTTGAAATTTGATCCATTTGTTTTTTGTTTTCGGTTTAGTCGATTGGACTGAATACTTTTTTTCTGCTCCATTGAAAGTAAAAGTTACTCCCCATAAAGTAAGTGCAGCAGAAAAAAAGAGTAAGTGCTTGTAATGGCCATCACTAAAGACGTGGAGAACATGGAGATACAGATTCCTCAAACAATATTACGTTCCAAAGTATTGCAAAAACGTTAATATTTTCTTTTAAACTCATTTTTTCTACCATTTGAGTCATCTTGCAATCTGTAATTACATTCTCAGAGTTATAATTTAAAATCTTGTAGTAAATTTTTGGCCCTGCTTTGTCTATTTTTGAAAGATTTATTGCTTTGGGATATCTAGTTCAAGATTAAATTCAAAATTCTCCACAACTAATTGATGAAAGGCACATATTTTATGGTGAATTTTTTCCCCTAATCTAATTTTGTCAATTTCGGATGTTTGTCCACTATTTCCAAGTTGTCTGCTGTGCTTGCATAATTTATCACAATATTCAACACAAATTGAATGGTAGATTGATATTCTTGTTGTGATGTTTTGGAGGGAGAAAATTCGAAAGTGAAATTACTGAATTTATTTACTTCACGGTATAAATTTTCACAGGGAACATTTGATGAATCAATACAATCTATATCATTATACCCTTATAAGTTTTTTTGGTGATTACTGTCTTGCATTAGTTTCCCATCTGAAGACCCAAACTACAGTGATAGGGAAAGGCAGGGGCTAGGGTCATATGCCCATTGAAGTTACAGGATTTTATGTAGAATGTTAATAAATGGCCCATTAACATATTGAATACTTGTAGTAAATGCTGAAAATGGCCCATTTGAAAAAATCTTTCCCAACCACTGGGACTGGCTTTGTTTATACTTACTAAGGCACATTTATTGACCTGTTTATACCACTTTTCTACTTCGTCATCAGTAACAGGGGAGGTAATATTGTTATACTGATTCCATTCTTCTAGATAGGTTCTAAGCCATTTGAGCTGATACTCCTTGTCTGGGTACCTGCTGAAATCTACTTCATCCACACCTATATTATGGTTAAATTTTCATAAAATTACAATTTTTATATGCAATAAACACTGCATTGATGTTCAGCTCTATATAATAGCGAATTTGTAATTAGGAAAGTACTTAACAATTTCATCTGAATCAATACATGTAGGTTTCTTCAACAAATATAAAAACACAAGAGGTTCCCAGGAGCCTGAATTACTCACCAGGTGGAATTTTGCCTTTCAAAGGCAATAAATTTAACAAGAAGTTGTCCAACAATTTAGATTCATTAGGACTTTGATAGGACTTATCATAAGGAACATTTCAGCAAATGTAAGTTTTTTTTTCTATCTATAAAAGTTTTAAACATATTGGCTGAAAACTGAAAAAAAAAACCTTTTTCATCATTCAAGAGCAATACCTCTTACAAGGAGTCATCTGACAACTTTGATCCCCGGAGCCTTTTCTAGGCCTTATTATGAGGATCATTCAGCAATAGAAAGAATATGGCTAAACCTAACAATTTGGAGATATATGCGAAAAACATACTACTGTCTGACATCTCAGTTCTATTTTTATGCAACAGTGGCCATGTTTTTCAACAGATAAAAAAATCCCCACATCAGTTCTATGCAGGATACCCCAAGAAACATTCATACCAAGTTTGGTTCCAATTGGTCAAGAAGTGTCAGCGGGAAGAGTTTTGACGACAACAATGACAGACATCAAGTGATGGCCAGGTGAAGTAAAACGTACAAAAAGTGTTTTGTATAAAACTTTAAAGGTTGAATGCCTGTAAAGCTTTATGTAGTCATAGAATTTTGATAGCTAAATTAGATGGAAATATAAACCATAAAATTAATGAATTTCTTCGTATGAGTGTTTTCCTGTTATTTCCCTCTTTTCACATATGTTTGGAGGGATGTGCCTCCTCATTTCTCCTTCCAACATGTATCTCCCTCTTTTCCTTTGGAAACTTGCCATTTTATTCAAGGAGAAGTTATTGCCAAACGTCCTTTATACCGTCATATAACGGCAACATGGGTATTTTTGTAAAAGAAGGAGCACTGCCACTCCAGAACACATGCAGACAGACTGGTTTTCAATATAGAATTTACAATGTTTGTTTTTCAATGTGTAATTTTGTTTTGTTTTGTTTTTTTTTAAGATTTGTTCTTAGTATGTTGTCCTAATGGTGTTCCCAGCATACATTCAAAATTGTTTCTTCTTTCTATAAAGAAACTGTATAAATGACAAAGCATCTGTTGTAACCAAAATACCAAATGTCTTTTATATGATAGGGTACATACTGTATGTTATAGGCCTTCAACTCTTTCTCAATGGATCCTCGGCATTTTTCTAAGACCTTACCTGCATATTCACAGAAGTGGTTGCCAATATCAAACGGCTGGTAGTTGAACATGGCATACTCATGGTCAATGAAACTTATCTTGTCTAAAACATAAAGAGAAAGTAAAGTTAGTTTTAGTATGTCTCTCACATACCCAAGTTCAATTGGCTATAACTCCCACAAAATTTGGTGATTCATCAAATCCTGATTGTACGCATAAATACATATCACGTGTAATTACCTACAAAGTTTCGTAAAATTTTGTGCAGTAATTTTTGAAATGTTGTGCTGGACACACAGGTGGACAGGGCAAACATAATATGTTTCTCAACAAAAATGAGAGAGGGGGTGGGGGAGACATTATATCTTCATGGAAACCTTTAAAAAATTCCTTAAGCTCTGGCAGTTCCTTAGAATCCCATTTGATAAATCAGAGATTTAAACAAAACAGTCATATTGAATGTGCTTAGACAGAATTTCTTTTC
This sequence comes from Perna viridis, assembly GCA_037379345.1. Classification (NCBI taxonomy): domain Eukaryota; kingdom Metazoa; phylum Mollusca; class Bivalvia; order Mytilida; family Mytilidae; genus Perna; species Perna viridis. The sequence continues at coordinate 43,106,911 of CM074518.1, read as the reverse complement.
AATAACACTTGATTAACAAAGCATCCCCTTTCCATATTCTCAATGTACCATATTAAATGCTTGTCAAAACAAATGCAAGACAGTGATCAGCTAAAACCTTATTTTCTGTGTGTTTTTACCTGTATCTTTGTCATACACCATGTTTTTCAATAAAAGATCATTGTGACTCATAACAACAGGAGTGTTCATTGATTCTATCGTTGTCCGTATAATCTCCACTTCTTTTCTCAATTGGTCAATGGATCCAACTTCTTCCTGAAATCTAGGAAATTACGAAGAAGTTAGATATATTTTATGGTACAGGTACCAACTGAGAGCTAGACCTTAAAGTGCTGAATGTAAATGTACTGGTACTGAAAATCGGGTTTAATCTAGACATCGATGACAAGAAGTTTTAGTAAATTCTGTTAGAATAATAAAATTATTGACAATTGATTACAAAAACTTCTCCTTGTCAAAGACAAATAGAAGAAGTGAGCACAAACATACTGCAGTATGGAAACAAAAGGACAATTAGAGTCAACAGTCTCCAAATATATAACCAAAACTAGAGATGATTCACATACACAATCGTCAATTTCCATGGTTTGTCAAAATTCACCGGATTTCTGTGAACATACTTTAACTAAGAAATTTTACCTTTCATTACACAGGCAAAATTATTTCACACGATTTTCACCCAAACTGAGCAAATAAACTTTGTCACAGAGTTCATGTGAAATTCGGTGAATCGAGCTTTCACGTGAAATTCACATGAATTGTTCACATGCAATTCATGTAGAGTGAATTTCATGTGAAGCTTGATTAACATGAATTTCACATGAAAAACATCTGCCTGTGTATAGGATCTTAAAATTGTGGTACATATACAGTGAAGCCTAACCCCTTTTGAACTTTCAAATTGGTTCAGTTTAGTCAGCAAATTGACATTAGAGGACTTTAAAAAACAGGTTTCACTATATAAAAACAAACTATGCAAAAAAAAAATTAAAAAAGATGTTCAAAAAAAGTTTAGAGAAGAAGACAGATGCCAAGTGATGGCAATAGCTCACAATTGCTACAAAGAATAAATTATTTCATTTCAGGATACATGTACCTTTTCTGTTTCTCTGGCTGCTCAAAACCATTGGGGGCTACTGCAAGCCAGTTCCGCAATTTGGGATACCAGCCTGCAGTTGGACTGGTACCTGCTGCTGGTTTCAGGGAATGTAACCTCACCATTTCTCTGGCGATTTGTCTGTAAAAACAATAAAATCACAACAGCATTAATGCAATGCCATTCATGAGACTAAAAAGTGCAAAATACAGCACAGAACATCAACAGTGGATTTCTTTCTTCAATAAATTGGAACTTTACATATATGTACAAATAAGTTGATAGCCTTTTTATTTTTTTATACAGCAAAGAAAATTTTGAAAAGAACAGTCTTAATTTGGGTGGCCTTTCAAGTAATAATGATAACTGCTGTAAGCATGACTTTCAATTTCCATACTTAATGGAGAAGGAAAATAGTCTTCACAAAAAGTTAAACTATCCTACATGTAAAACAACTTTATTTCCAAATTTTGAAAATCAGTTTTGTGTACATGATTGAAATGTAGTCAAACTACTATAGTGTTAAGGAGATTTTAGGCATTTCATAAAAGTATTGAGCTGAGATACAGATTCTTCTTCAGTTAAAAGTGCGATGAATTATTTCTCCACATGAGATGGTAAAATTTAAGTTTTCAAACATGTAAGCTTTAGCGAGCATGTTAAAATCTTATATTTATCATAGAGAGTAGAGAATAATTTAAATCAGGAATGGACTAAGGAGGAATTGGTTTCTCCCATGAAACCTGTAGAAAATTTGGATAATGTTATATGGCCAGAAATCTCTCACTTAATTTTTATTTTCTGCCCTGTGGTTAAAAGGTCATGTGCATTTTTAATCACTGGCTTAGAATGGAAGAAACCATGATTCAACTCAACTTCATTCTATGAGCAAGCCCACAGAAGGAATATCCCACTTCAAATGAATTTGTATGCTGTTAATACAGGTAAATGTGAAAATCTGTCAATGCAATTACATACGTACATACATACATACATACATACATACATACATACATACATTCATTAATTCATTTTCTTTCCATTCCATTCCTTCTTTCCTTCATTAACATCAGCATGTAATGCTTTATTTTGCTATGAATTTCAATTGAGCAGTGAAGGAAGATATGTTCTAATAAGTTTTCATAAGTATGAAAACTCCTGTGTGTAACTATCTCTCTTTGAAAGCACAGCACAGAGATCATCTTCTTTCATTTGCATCTCCACATTATGCATTTCATCAAAAGAGTAGTCTCAACAATTAAGTTGGATTATCTCCTTTGGCAGGCATTGAATAATGATAAATCTACTTCAAGCATAACCATCCTATATAATTTCATCAAAATATTTTGAACAGTTTAACTTTCAAGATATTTGGACATAGAGAGGAACCTAAAAAGGGGGGGGGGGTGATAGTGACGAACAATTTTACACCAAGACATGGGCTCTCCCCAAAACTGAGTTTGATTTGAAATATACCTTACAATGACATTCCTTCCTCTTCAACACTAAGACAGTATTAACTGAGGAAACAGATAGCCTGCCAACATCTAGCATTGCTGGAGTACAATGTTCATGTACCAATCCATCTTTGGTTTCCCAAATTATACATGTATGGAGTGGAACTTTTTAAAAAGAATAACAAAATTATTGTAAAGGTGGTTTCACATAAATCAAAAATAAAATGTATCACATGACTTTATAAGACATATTTCAAACATGAAGTTGTATGTGTTGTCATGCTATGTATACCACCAATTCATACAGGAAATTGACATTGGACAGCAATCATGATTGCTTACAACTTATGCCCCATGCATTAAAATTGAAACCAATCCATTCAATGGGAGCAGAGATTTTTGTGAAGAAAATTTATCTATCATTCGATATAGTGAATTAAAGTTTGTTTTTGTCTGCAAAAACATGTCTCCCCACTGGATCCACTTGCAGAATCCATCATGTCCAAAAAACAGCTTCATAAAATTCTATGGAGAGGCTGCAGAGAAGTTGCACTAACAAGGTAATTATGAGAATTTTTGACATATTTCTAAGTTCAAAGGGCACACAAATTTCTAAGTTCAGGGGATCAAAATTTCCTAGTAATATGCATGATAACATATGATGTCCCTGCTACATACCACATTTTATAAAATTTTGTTCAATAGATTCAGAGGAGTTGCGCTGACAAGGTAATTTATGAGGATTTATGGAAAATTCCAAGTTCAAAGGGACATAAAATTTTGGTGATCAAAATTTCCTGGTAATATGCACAACTACGTATGATGTTCTTGCTACATACCAAGTTTCATAAAATTTGGTTCAGTAGTTTCAGAGGAGTTGCGCCGACAAACTTTGTGACAGACAGGCCAAAAACAATATGAACCAAGTTACATTGTACATGAATAAGAAATTTCAAATGTCCTATAAAGTCCTTTATAAAGTAGAAATGAAGACAGTAGAAGGTCCTGAAGCTAGGTACATGTAGGGTAAATGAAATTTCAAAGGTCCTAGGTTAGAAAAAGAGGGTCCTGAACCTCGGACCACAAATTTGAACCCCTGGTTCAGTGACTAGTATTAACTTACATTCTGTATGTTTTCACTTTTTCACAGTCCAGTGTCTCTCCACGACAAAATCCATATGCAAGGCCATTCATAAAGGAGGCATAAAGTGGAGGACAAAGATCATGTTCTGATAGGTATTGGATGTTATTCTTTTCCGTGTTCCTGTCAATGATCAAGTCTGTGTTCGCACCATAAACTCGGATAAGGACAACATCTTTTCCAAAGCCTTCATTTCCATCATAACACCCAACCAGCTTGTTTGTGATTCCCTCTGTAAAATGCTGAAAAATTGTTAATAATATATGTGTAGTTGTTACTGTTTCATTCTCCTTTCTGGAAGTTTCAATGTAGAACGTATTGTATTCTGAAGACCGATCTGCATTTTATTGTTTACTTCCAAGATCTGCAACATTTTATCAAGTAGAAATATATATTTGAATTTTTTTGTCGGTATTTACAAAGAAAGATGTTTTACTTTTATTTCTAAACTCAGAGCTCTCAAAATGACAAAGTTTCCATGCATTTGAAAGGTATGGTAGAACCCATTTTCCTGAAACCATTGAGTCATGTGACAAGACTTACATGTACATATCCTATTGACATGGACATTTTTAAAGATAATTCCTACATGTACATGTACAATAAATCAATAACTGTCCTTCAATTTAAGCTGATTTTGAATTGGGGAAACTTCACCCTTGTGTTTTATATATGATGACTTAATTGGCAGGCACAGTGAACATGACTTCAAAGATTATTTACTTGTATTAATTGTTAGAATGTTTGTGACAACATTAGGATTAAATTCAATTAAAAGTTTCAGAGGAGATTACATGTATTTAAAAAATGGGTGTGACAGGGATCTCCATGCCCTCTTTTTGCATGGTGCTGGGCCATATTTTATTTCCTTTGCGCCACAAGTTCAAAATGAGCGGCATGTATTCAAATTTGCATTATGCATTGCAAATCGTCACTGTATTTCCCAATTACTCTTGACCTTTAATCACCTATACCTGTCATTAATCAATATGATTGGCAAGTATGTTCATTTTAATGTTAATACAGTGTTTTGGTGCAAATCTTGCATTGCATATCCCTGAGCGGGTGAATGTCAAAACATGGAGGGTATAAAAATATACTGCATCTTCTCTTTGTCTCTTTACAAACTAATGTTTTTTTTTCCAAAAGATATGAACAATGACTTATAAAATAGAGTGAACATGACACTATAAGATAACAAACTTTTTGTTAAGAAAATTTGACATTATAGCATAAAAATGTTCCTCTAAAAAGGTTGGATTGATGAGTGTAAAGTGAAAGTAGAGAAAATGGCTATTTATAGTTCAAGATTACTTTTCTGTCAAATTTTCATGGACTCACCTTACATTTTTTGCAGGAAATTATTTTTTCACGTCCTTACAATTGCTACATCAGTAAAAGTTTACTGAATCAATTCACATATTTTTTTAAATCCTAAAAATATGCACTTCACTATGGAAATATTAATGCAAGATTGAAACCTTTTAATTGGTAATTTCTGTTAATGCGTCAGGGAGTGAAATGTGTATATATAAGTAATCAGGGAGTGAAGCATGCGTGTAAACAAATCTCGGATCCGTCAAATTGGCTATTGTTAACGTCAGCAAAATCTATATGATTCAAATAAGTAGAATGATTCCTACTGTTTTTGTTAAATGAATAAAATTTGATAAATTTCCATTTAATAAAATATAGAAAGTATCAAGAATTGAATTTAATTTGACAAAGATCAATGTGATCAGAGAGGGATGAAGACAATCTTAAAATTTATAGAACAATGTCTTGACAATCTTGAAAATTTGTCCAACCGCAGAGTACCAATATTAATCAAATTCATCAAATTATCTATTTTAAGCTCTTCAATATAAAGAAAATAAGGCCAATACATATCTGGATCTGTGTCATTGTCATATATATGTCAGCACAAAAGTGTCTTCAATATGTATAATAAACAGCTGTGCTTTAATCGCATGATACATCTGTTGCCCTTTTGACTTGTCCTTATGCTTTTGATGAATTTGTATGATCAACTAGAAATACCCTACCCCCCAAAAGTAAATAAGTAAATAAAAAAGGCACAAAAAATTTGACACTATCAAAGCTACCTCAATTTTAACTAAGTTTGTTGTCTTGATTTTTCACCCATACATTTCTATCTTGTTTAAAACACAATTTTCTGACAAGGTTACCAAGTACCTTTTATATTTATTAGTCGATCATCATAACAAATGGTCTGTTTTAAATGATTTTTCAACGAATAAAATTTTCTTGGCCGTTTCTGGCCTTCTTTAAAGAGTAAAACTTCATAACACAGAAGCAAAAAGTTTGACATTTAAACAAATCTGAAGGGGCTTACTTCAATAGTTATGAACAATTCACCAAAGTCTCATAAAAGTTAAGGAAAGCGTTTTTGAGTAATTGTGTGAAAATTTTAAAATCTTCCTTTTTTTAAGTACAGTTTGTATAAAAATTCATAACACGGAAATGAAAGATCTGAAATTTATAAAAATTAAAAGGGAACTTATGTTAATAGATATGAACAATTCACCAAAGTTTCAAAAAAGTTGGTGAAAGTGTTTTTGAGTTATTGTCCAAGACTTGAAAATCCCCCTCTTTTAAGGAAAAATATTCATAACAAGGAAACGAAAAATCTATAATTTATAAAAATCAAAAGTGAACTTATGTCAATAGATATGAACAATTCACCAAAGTTTCATTAAAGTTGGTGAAAGCGTTCTTGAGTTATTGTCCGAAAACTTGAAAATCCCACTTTTTTAAGTAAAAAAATTCATAACACGGAAATGTAAAATCTGAAATTTATAAAAATCGAAAGTGAACTTATGTCAATAGATATGAACATTCACCAAAGTTTCATTAAAGTTGGTGAAAGTGTTTTTTGGAGTTATTGTCTGCAGTGTGGACAACAGACGGACGGAAAACAGTACACCATAATACGTCCCGTCTTTGATGGGCGTCTAAAAACTAAGCAAGTTAAAAAAACTACAGCGTGGATTACAAATTTCCACATGAAATGTCTAAATTATAGCAATGCTATGTATACGCTGCATATACATGTACATGTACTGCTAAGAATGGCTAAATTCAATGTGCTAAAACTGGGGGAAAATTATCAATTTCTCCATACTAGTAATAGGAGGTGCAAAGTAATTTGGGTAATTTGAAACTTAAGTATGCTTTAATATTATACCTATATATTAAAATAAGAAAGCGAATTAAAAATGTCAGTAACGTATCCTGAGAGTGGGGGTTTGAGGGTTCAAATGGGCTTCTCCCTAATGTTGGAAAATTATAGTTACTTTTGTGCAAAATTTTGGCAAATATAATAAGCAGGGCTTAATCTAGCCATCAATGACAAGGAGAAGTTTTGGTAAATTCTAATTGAAAAATAACAATATTGACATTTTTGTCTATGCAATCTATTACAAAACTTCTCCCTGATTAAGACAAAAGGGAGAAGTGAGCACAAACAAGGAGAAGTTTTGCTCATTTCTCCTTCTAGATTATGCCCTGTAATGAGCAAATAATAGTCTGGACCCTCCCTTTCCCAAAGTCTCTAGATATGCCCTTGAAAATGAGTGTTGGAATAAGTCATCTAAGTAATCTATTGTCAAGGTAAAGTACATGTATAGTACAGTAATCTATTGCCAAGGTAAAGTACATGTATAGTACAGACAACACTTAACACTGCATTGATAAAATTAGGAGATCAAGGTTATCATACACAAATGTACTTGACAGCTATCCACACTTAAACTTTTACCTTAAGCATCACATAGATACATAGTGGCTTCAGTTTTATCTGGGACTTTAAATTCCATACATGTGTAGACCTTGGTACATGTATAATGTAGGGTAATTTACCTTAAGAACATTTAGGCCAGACAAAAAAACTTTTCTGTATATGCCATAATATATGTACATGTACCCTATTTTTACCCTACCGGTGCACCTGGTCCATGCTCCCAGTTCTTAGTGGAGTCCGAGTTGCTCATTTGCTTTTGTTATTTTATATGTATGATTTCAGTTACTTTATGTTCTTTGTTGTGTATGTCTGTTTTCCATGTCTGGTCTTTGTCCCTGCATTACATTCTTTTGATTACCGCTATATCCTTGCTTCCCTTGATTACTCTTTTCTGCCTACCCTGGCATATTTTATTGGTACTTTTATGAAATGCTGAACTATCATTTTTTAATCAAGCATTTTCTAAGTGAAGAAATCCTCCCATAAGTGTCTATTAATTAATTTTAAAAAAGAAGTTTGTTTCTGTATCTATAGAAGTCCTTTCCTGTCAACATTTCAAATGCCTACATCCCCCACAAAAAAACCACACTGACTCATCTATTTTTTCTTCAAATATTGTTCGAACATGAAAGGTCTTAAAAGATTTCATAACCCTTTGAACTCTTTATTAACTTAGAAAAGAGCAGGGAACATCCTTATCACCAAAATGCCATGACACTGAATTGTTTATTTCTATTCAGCTATGCATTTGATTTTTTTTATCATACCCTACCGATTCTTCATGGGCTTTGTCCTAAAGGGTTTGATCTTTTAAAAACACAAAAGAAATAACAAAATTTCATAAAAAAAACTTCTCATATCACATTATAAGGTGTGTTTAATGAAATTATGAACAAAAAATGTAGGGGTCACTAAGCAAAAAGTATTAATGATACATGTATGAAAAGCATAAAACCAGAGGAGTCAGAAAATCTGACAAAAAATGGCTGAACAAGACCAGCCAATATCTTTTAAGTCCCAAAACTTCAAATTACCCCATATTTGTATGAAATTTGTCCCATAATTCAAAAATGTAAAATCCAAAACATATAAAAAAAAATACCCCAAAAAACAAAAAAGAAGCTTACATAAATAGATATAAACTATTCAAATATTTAAAAAAAAAAAAAAAAAGAGCATTTTCAGGTTGTTGCTCAAATATGAAAATCTCCCCTTTTATGTGAATAAAATCCTAAACATGTAACTCAAAATGAAAATTTTTAAATTCATAAAAATTAAATGAGAGTCCTTAACAGTCAAAAGAAATGAAAATTCACTATAGTTTTGTGAAAAACGGTGTAACAGCTATTGATTTGTAGTCTGGAAAATGTAACATTTTCCCTTTTATTATGAATAAAGTATCATAACTCTTAATCATAAAATCACTTTTCAAAAATTGAAAGAGTGTTTTAATCATTATGATGAAAGAAGAAACAATGCACCAAAGTTTCACTGAAATTGCTGAACAGGTTTTCGAGTTCTAGTCCAAAAGCAGAAAATCACCCCATTTTTTTGTATCGTGCTACAACTCTAACAAATAGGCTTCTAGAACAGGGTTATGTTGCTACAAGATTGAAGTCATCACGAACTCATGGATCATTATAGTGTATCCATCTGCACCATGAAAACTGATTTATTCAATGGGTCATAGTTTTCCTTTCCTCCTTTGTCTACCCCAGACTTGACTTTTTATGACCAACTCCGCGGGTGTTTCTAGAAAAGCAGAGGACGCTTACCCTACCGGTGCACCTGGTCCATGCTCCCAGTTTTTAGTGGAGTCCGAGTTCCTCATTTACTTTTGTTACTTTGTATGTATGTTCTTAATTACGTCTTGTTCCTTGTTGTGTGTGTCTGTTTTCCATGTCTGGTCTTTGTCCCTGGATTACATTCTTTTGATTACCGCTATAACCTTGGTTCCCTTGATTACTCTTTGTACAAAAGAAGTCTCATAAAACAAAAATGAAAACTCAAAATTTTATTAAATCAAAAGGGAGCTCACTTCAATAAAAAAACAAAACAAAAAAAACAATTCATTGAAATTTCACAAAAATTGGTGGCAGCGTTATTTAGTAATAGTTATTATGTACGGTACATTGTATAAATGACAGATGGACGGAGGGGCAGATGGACATCGGTATACATGTAACATTATATGTTCCGTCTGAAAAGATGGGCCTATAAAAATAGAAAGTTATAACCTACATGTACCAATATACCCTATTTTTCATCAAATGTCACGTTAAACAGACATACATTTTGTCTTGGCCTTAGTTATGTAACATTAAACTTCTGTTAACTTTATTTTATGTTAATTTTTCATTACATATTTGTATTTTATGACTGAATATTGTAAAACTCAAAATACATAAAGAATGAAAATATCCAATAAAGTATAACAACATACATAAAATGTGAGATTTACGGCTATTGACCTGAAAGGTAGTTAAATCATTCAGAACATACTAAACTACATGTACTCTAGAATTTTCATTGAAAGTGGTATACACTTTGTTTAAGACCTTTTGGTGACCTTTGAAAGTACACTGTATATTTTCAATCTAATTAAAATCAGAGACATCAACTGTTCCATTCAGTCACAGCATGTATAGGATTCAACATATCACTCCATTCTACTTTCTGTTCAGATGACCTTTTCATAATCCTTGGGCTTTTTCCTTTGAATAATGCTTTCAAAATCATGAAAGATGAATTCTGATTGGCTGATCAGAAAGGTTATCAGAACAGAAAGTAGAATTGAGTGTCGTTGGATCCTATACATGTACATGCAGTGACTGAATAGAACAATTGATTGGTATAATTTTAATTAAATTGGTATTTTTTATTTTGGTAATATGCTAGTGCATTTGTTGTATTTCAACATGTATGTTAATTATATAGTCCATTTCGAATTGCTACATATATATGTAAATGTATATAGAACATACCAGATTGACCCATCTGACAAATGGAGGACTTTTTTATGATAATACTTACATGTATAAAACTGGAAAGTTTGATAAAGTCATACTTTAGTTACATTGTATATTGGGTATTGAATTTAATCCATCTTTTCAGAAAATGGTACACTTTTAGTTTTAATACCTTAAAAGCTACAGGAGTTTTTTACTTGGGTATGAATTTTTCGATCTGATTATAAAATCAGCTGTTATGATACACTCCATAACATTGTAACAGCTGTTAATCAGACTGTGAACTTTTGAAATGATAAAAATAAATTCTTACTTCCTTTGCAAAAGTTGCTCAAACTTACACAATTATTTCAACTTTTGACATGTATACTTCATATAAAGAAAACAATTTTTTTTAGAATGGGAAAAAAAAAAGCAACACATAAAAATACCAAAGCAATCTAATTACTTCAAGACAGATCCCCAACCTGTTGAATGAAAAATAGGTGATGTGGTATATGTATTATTGTAAATGAGACAGTCATCCACCAAAATCCAAACTGAACTAACATGTCACCACATTGTCTTCAATGATGAGCAAAACCCATACCACAAAGCAAGCTGTCAAAGGCTTCAAAGTTAAAGTAGAGAAACTATTCATTAAAGACGAAAAATAGACCTAATCTATAATAAAAAAAAAAAGAAAAGGAATAATATGAACATAAAAAACAAAGACAACCACTGGACTACAGGTTCCTGGCTATGGACAGGCATAAATTGTATAAAGTTTGTGGTGGGATAAAACATATTTTTGAGTACTAAATTCTTCCTGTAATCTGGGACAGTAGTGGGAAAATATAACAATAAAAAGAACTATACAAATCTGCTCAGTTTGGATTTAACTCTTGAGATTGATACAGAATACAAATACATACATGTACATGTACTTAACAAATAGGACAAAAGACAACAAGCTGTGTCTACCTCAAAAGTATAATCCCTTTTTCCGTAAGCTAGTTCAAAATCCAAAAGCAACTGATATGCACACCTACATGTTGTTTTTTTCAAACAAAAATATCAATAAAAACATTTATTATATAGATAGCAGTTTTTTACAGATTGTTCCCAGTGTAATTTTTTTTCGATTATTCACACTGTGAAATAAATTTGGTAATTTCACTCTCATGCTTTCTCCCGCCAAAACGTCACAACACAAATAACAATGTGCTGTTCACAAAATTTTAAATTTGTGTAGAAAATAACAATGAATAACGGAGGAAATATATATAATAAATAGGATAATCAATTAGTTATCATGAATAACCAAAATATTATCACTCGTGCCAAGAACACATTAAGATTTTACTGGTGCACGGAGTGCGCACAAGTTCTGCACACTCATTAAATCTAGGCGTACTTTGGCACTTGTGATCATATTTTGGTTATTCACTCTTTTCAATTAATTATCCTATTAGTAAAAACTTTGTTGTTATATATATTACACTTCAGGTTTCTCAATTTACCAACAAAAAATCATGTACTGGAAATTAAAAATGTTACCATTCTAACAGGGAAGTTTAACATTTCCATTAATTAACCAAACAAACAAAAAATTATATTTTTAAAGATCACATTTCAGTTATACAATTTTCCCCTTTTCTGATATATTAGTAAGTACTCTTGAGTGTCTGTAATTTTTTTCTTAATCATATTAATGACAAAAAAAAGACATATATAAAAATTTCAGGAAAGTTAGATATATGCTTAAAGCTTTCCAACTTGTTCCATTGACCTCCAATGGCTGTTCAAGAACCTCATCTGTCTCTTTAAAAAATAGTATACATGTGTAGACATTATTATTCAAATTAAATTATATACTGTAGCTTTTCTGAGATAGGAAAGGCAATATAAATCATTATCTGTTTGAAACTCATGTTGTAAGTTATTATCTGTTGGAAACTCATGTTGTAAGTTACATCAAAAATGTTTACATCACAAGATAGTATAATACATGTATATTCCTACTGTCCATGGAGAACTATTATTTTTCTGGAGTTCATAAAAACAACCTTATTAATAGACCTGCTCAAAGAGGTAAAAATGAAATTTCAAGTAGTGCAGTTTGCAGTGTTTTGTTTATTAAAGGCAATGCCATCTCCATATTGTATATGACAATATGACATCCCCATGGTACATGTACATGAGTCATGACAAAGTCAAATGTACATGTACATTTGTACACTTGGATCAGCTGATACACATTTTGTAAATACCCCCCCCCCCCACCACCACAAAAAAAAGCTGTTGCAGATACTTTCAATTCAAGAAGAAACTATTATTATGATAATTTCGAATCCAAGTTAGGGCCAAAATAATGTAATTGTGAAGTTCAATATTGTGTATACTTTGTATTGTATTGCAAACCCCCCTTTTTTTCTGTCTCCCTCCCCCCAAATCTACCACAAAAATTTGTTTTTCATAGTTTTATGATAACTGAACATAATTACCTTAAATTTGACACACTCTGCTTTCCACTGAGGTCTTACATGTGTTAAAAGTTTCAAGGAACCGGCTTCAATGTCCTTTTCATCGCTGCTCTCAATCTCGAAGTTGTCGTCCCGGTAAGCCATTCTCGTTGTCGAATCGTCCCCTGATTAAGTCGGCCCATGTTCATGAAACCTTGAGAAGGAGCAAATGAGAAGTCCCCGTGATAACAGTTGTCATAGATTTCACTTTACTAAATTTAGATACTTGTACATTGTAACAATACACGGGAAAGTACATGTATTTGTCAATATTGTAGGTTGAAATATTTATCCGTGCATTACTAGTATGCATGTAGTACTAATTGCCTTATGTTATAACAGGGACTTTATATTTAATGTATTATCAAATATAATACTTTCCTGCTTATGGATGTATTTTAGGCTTTAATAATTTGAACGGAACTTTATACCTTAAATAGTAAAGGACTCAAGTACAAACGATATTAGTTTACAGACCAGTAAGCAAATTTAAAATGGTGCATGAAATGTATTAACCGGAAAAGTACCGAAATGGTGTAAACAAAACATGCTCTGGGTAGGGACATATATATGTATATATGTCCTTGTTCTGGGGACGAAAATAGTGGTTTAAAGAAAAAAAAACAGTACATCAGATTCCATGGCCCTTGTGATCCAGAGGGTACGGGGTTTGAACCACGCTTTTGTTAAAAACTGTTATTTTTTTAGGCGAATTAAAGAGCAAATATGAGCAAGTAATAGCCTGGAACCCCCCTCTTCTGCAGATGGAACCCTTTCCAAAATCTCCGTGATTATATACAGTAAATGGGCTTAAAATAATTGAATTGGTTAAGCACTATCCAAAAAAAAAAAAAAAGAAAAGAATGTGCAAATTATTGTTCAACAAGTATATTGAAGAAGTTTTCTTTAAAAAAGTAGCTTTTGTGCCACCACAACCTGACACGTTCTTTTATATCAATGCATCAGGTTAACTTTCAGTGGTTTGTAGGTAATAACGTTATTCAGGGCGGATAAATCATTGTTTCATCCCCAGCAACAATTTCATTACAAAAACGATATAAATCAGATACCAGTAGATTTACACGGGTAACAGCTGTTTTTTCTTTATTTCATTCCTTTACATATTCGATAGGTTGGATATTGTCATTGTTATTGACTTTATTCAACCATGGTAGGAAAATTACAGTGAAACTTTTCTGTACTTTTCTGTCCAAAACCCTGAATAAACCAGTAACCTGTCTAAAAATATCTTCTGAAGCCCGTTCATATCAATTTCAATATATTTTAACCAGAGTAAATTGAAAAACTGAGTAAACCGAACCAAGCTCCACAGAGCGACTGACGTTCGCTTCCTCTCTTACTAACCGCTGCAGACAAGCCTTTCGAAATTATTGCACATTATTCAATTCAAACGTCGTTTGACAATCGGATAACGTCGCGAAAACTCTTCACTTTTCCCGACTTCGCTAATCTGCTTCCCTGATCAATATCATAAGCGACCCTAGGATCGCTAAAAATATATTTTAGAGAAACTTGTGGAACGAAAATATTATCCGGGCTTCCAGGTTACCGACTTCGAAAGATTCTTGCATTTTCTGAAAGGGCTGATGTGAATTTCGAACGTCAGACGCTGTTCGGAGCTTGAAAGTGAACTAATAATTTCCTTTTTCGGGTGTTTCTAGAAGAGCAGAGGACGCTTACCCTACCGGTGCACCTGGTCCATGCTCCCAGTTTTTAGTGGAGTCCGAGTTGCTCATTTACTTTAGTTACTTTGTATGTATGATTTTAGTTACTTTATGTTCTTTGTTGTGTATGTCTGTTTTCCATGTCTGGTCTTTGTCCCTGGATTACATTCTTTTGATTACCGCTATAACTTTGGTTCCCTGGATTACTCTCTCCCAAAGATGTTTATATAGTTTAGATAGGTATTCAGGAGGTAGACCTAGGGTAAGGGACACAACTCTTAAAAATCACTGAAACATTTGTATTGAATTTCAGCATTTTACATCAATCATATGTCAGCACCGAAGCAACTTGGATTGATTTCATTCTGTTTCAATTGAAAGCTTGGTATGCTTTGGTGAATTGAATATGTTACAAACATAGCAAGTCTGGAAATGTTTTAATTGAGTGCAATATTTGGGCATACATGAGCAAATACTTTTCAAAATCTCTGGATCCACCCCGATTTTAACATGAGTTTGGTGTTTTCTGTTCAGTTCTCATTCAACTTTCTTTATCGGAACTGGAGCCTCTATCCAGATGTTTCTTTGTGGAACAGGGACTAGGGAGAATGTACCTCGGGGAAGGGACCATATATTCATCTCACACACAGGGCCTTTTCCATCTATCATATGCAGAACAACCTTTAATCTATGTACCAACAGGGCTGCATATTTGATAGTGGGGGCAAGCCACTATATATATCTGTGCATCAGGTTACAGTATCATTAAGGGGTCGGGCAATACACCTCCTCCAACTGATAATAGTGCATGTATGATCAATTTTATTAGATATACAATACAATACAATGCAAAAGCTTTATTTAACGTCGATATTTTAAACAATACAACATAAGCTCCTTGGAGCTTTTAAAATCGACATACATGCACTTCACTAAATAACATTTACATCACAAGTACAATACATGGCAACTATCTAGTCCTTTTCATGTCCCATCCCATTTTTCATTTCATCATCATTTCATGTTCATTTTTTCATCCACTTCATGTTCATCGCCTGAATATAGCTGAATTATTGCTGCTCGGGCGTTAACCCCAAACAAACAAACTTTTCATGCAGACATACATAAATCATTAGTCAACATTAAGGCAAATAGTAGCAAATATAAAATAGGATTAAAATGAAAGAGCAGCACTATAAATAGTCATCAATGTAAAAGCATAAAGCAGAGCTGTTATGAATAGCAAGCAGAACAATGACATGACCTGCCGTTCCATGAGTTCAGAAGATTATTAAATTGAGTAAAAGATGATTCTCTACGAAAGTGGTCTGGCAGGTCATTCCAGGTTTTTGCAGCAAAATATTTAAAGGAATTAAACCCATACATTGATGTTTTGATGTGGGGTAGTTTTTCTGTGTTCTGATATCTGACATTATATTTATTTTCCTTTATTTCAATTAGGTCATGTAGATATACTGGGGTCTGTCCATTTATTATCTTGAAATTTTCAACTGCAAAATTTCTAATTATTCTTACTTTCAGGGATGGCTTTTTGATTTTAACAAAAAGCTCCTCATATGTGCTAGTATAGTCGTTATATATAAATTTAAGGGCCCTTTCTTGAAATTTTTTTTCCCATTTTATTAGTATTAGCCTCACTACAGAAGTGCCAAGTGACAGCACAATAGTTAAAATTGGACAAAATAAAAGAGTGGTAAATTGTTAACCTTCCCAGTTTATTTAATTGTTTCCCTATCCTTTTTAAAACATTTAACTGTTTTGAGGCCTTTTAGCAAATATTGGCTATATGAGTATCAAATTTCAACTGGTAATCTATTGTTACTCGTGGACAGTTTTTGTTAAACCTTAAAGAAAATATTATACGCCCGACTTTTTAGACAGGGCGAATCATGATATACCGTTGTCCGTCAGTCTGTCTGTCGTTTAATTGACTTTTTACAGTGAAATTCAAATTTGGGATATTACTTCCACACATAAAAATTTCATGCATTTTGATACAGAAAAAAAAAAAAACACAAAATTTTAGACTCAGGGGCTTTCACATAGGTCTTATTAAATTTTTTTAATCATAAAATTAATTCCGTTTTTGTCTTTTAAAGATATCCTTTCTCCCTGATCCATCATAGTAAACAGCTACGTAACAAGTAGCCATTAAAACGACAGCTTTAATTTATGACCTTATCAAAGACCGTAAAAAAGCTATTGAAGTTGATAGTCACTTTAATTTCTATATACACCAATTTTAATATATGCATTATATTTTGAATTTCCACTGAAATACTTTGAATGTAAAATTTTTTGGAAACATTATCAATTTTTGATATAGAAAAAAATATATAAAAAAATGGCGTCAAATACATAATTTGAATAAAAATATCTAGTAAGTAAATGAGAGTTATATTTCAATATTAGATTTGTTTGTTTTGTTTTGTCACAATAAGGTTATTTGATTTGTTTTGACAATGTATATTTTTCTGCGTCGTTTCTTTTTTTTTTTTTTTAAGTTGGATCGTTTGTCTGATACTTGTTAGTAATATCTAGATAGTTGTTAGAAGCATCTACATACATGTTAGAAGTATCTATATAGAACATAACATCTATAGATGAAAATAACGCTATTTTGTCATGACTAACTAAGGTTTTTTTAACGTCCTTGACTACACTGTCGGGTCTCGCACGGACGGATTTTGACATGAACGGACACTCATATGATATAGCATCTATTGATATATGTGCTTATTTTCTAATTGTATTGTCAAATTAAAAAGGTGATTGAGGTTGGAACTGGAAGAGAAAGTGTTAAAAATGAGAATGTATGTCATTGTTGTTGAATATCCATACACTGCATTTCTTGTCTTTTTTCGTGTGTTTTTGTTGTTTTTGTTGTTGTTGTTAATTTGTAAAGATCTATGGAAACAGTTGGATTAAATAACTATAAACAAGAAAACTTAAAACAGAAAATAAAACAATTAAAAAAAAAACGAACAAACAAACAAAATTTTTTTTATTGACATTTGTGTTAAATTTGTGAGCATGGAAAAGGTCCACCACCGATACATTAAATAAAAGTTCCTCAGTTTACGTTTACAGTTTCAAGTGAATGCAACTGAAAGAAAATAAAAACAATTTTAATGAAGAAAATAAAGACAAAAGACAAACTTACAAAACTGATTGTTAGGACTTACTTTGAAAAAATGACAATGGAACATTCAGTATAATAAAATAAATAACATAGCTTAGGGGTAAAAGAGACTTTGTAATCCCTTTGAAAATATATTGTCACCCTCGGCTACGCCTCGTGGTGACCACGACTTTATCTGTGTAACAAACTGCTCTATCACCCTCTTCGCTATATGTTTTAAACATTGTGTATATTATTACATTTTTGTTCGCTGGGAACATTCCATGATACACTGCTATCGATATAATATGATTTAGTATTATCCTTAATTCAAAAATAACCAACTACATTAATATTGCAATCCGAAATTCGATATTTTTAACATGTTACAATGAGTAACCATTTGTTAGCAGCATTAAAACTGAAAAAATACAAAGTTATCAATCCAAAAATAAATCGAATAATCAAGAAGACTTAATACTAATTACAAAATATATCGAAATAGCCAGAAGTCGAACCCTAACACCGAGAAGTTCTTTCAAGTGCAACCCTGGGCATGGAGTCCCGAGTGATATATATAATATATATATAACTTATAGAATGGTCTGAAAAATTCCCAAGGATGTTAGAACTGTCAAATTTGCGAAGCGTCTCAGAATGTGACGACTCTATTCGCTACACTGCTCCATTGGATCACATTGATTTGTTGTGACATGCATCATTAATTTGATCCTCTATTCTATATAATAACACCTAGATGAACTGTCCCGTACTACCATACATCGTGTAGTAAGTTACAGCCATAGATTAATCATACGAGGAGGAATGACCCAGCCAGCGAAAGCTATATTTGTTATTTAGCCTAGCTGGCCGAGTGGTCTAGGGCGCTGGACTTAATGCAGGCGGTTGTTGTCATAGATGTCACAGCCGTACGAGTTGAGTCCCGCGGAGGGAACGACCAAAAGTTTTCTTCGCAAATTTCACAGTTCTAACATCGTTGGGAATTTTTCAGACCTTTCTATATATATTAGAGCTTTTGATTTTGTAAAACTGCAAATATTATATTAGTATACGATATATATATTTAATTAGTCCACCGGCAACTGTGGCATCGAGCCGTACGCGTGGTTGCTAATTAAATTTAAATATGCAAATGCCCCACTAAATTTTGAAAGGCTGCACGTGATTTTCAAGCAGTAACCTCCCATCAGCAGCATTCTAACAAAAACATAGGAAGATCTCTATCCTAGGTCAAAAAGGTCAAATTGAGAAGTAAGAACAGTTTCATTTGGACGAAAAACAGAACGTGAATGTCACATTTCGGTCACAGACTACGGACACACCAGCTGCTGGATTAAAACTTGTTGTTCTTCTTAATCTGATTGCTAATGCATCTTCTGTGTCTGTTCTGACTGTGATGAGGTACGATCCTCACTAATCAGAATTTGTGATTATACCGGAGACAGAATACACCGGAAGGAGGTTAAATAAACCACTATCAATATAGCAACTCTTTCATGTTTTAATTTTTTTCCAGCAGTTTTCTGTTTTAGTTTGAACGCATGAATTGCATGACTGTATATATAATATGTAAACTGAAAAAAAATATAGTATACAACTTGATATGAGAATCATGCAGAGGAACTGGAAGATAGTTATTGTTTATGAGAAAATATCAAATATAATAGGTAACGAAAGTACATGAGTATCAAACCATGAATGGCACAATTTTCTCAAATCAACTTTCTTTCATATCAACCTGTCTACTGTGAACGATTATTTAATGGTGGTAAAGTCACTTTTAATATGTCAGTAACTCAGTAACTGCGAGTGTTCTCAAGGAGGTAGACCTAGGGTAAGAGACACAACTCTTAAAAATCATTGGAACGTTTGTATTCAGCATTTTACATCAATCTTATGTAAGCGTCTAATTAACTTGAATTCATTTTATGCTGCTTCAGATGAAAGCTTGAGAGACTTTGGCAAAATTGAATATAATACAAACAAATCACTGAATTCATGAGTTATGTCCCTTACCCTAGGTTGATAATTTATCGTGTGTATTTGGACAATAATCAGGATCAGTGGTTATACCATAATATACACCAACCTCTGATTGAATTGAAAGCTGGTGTAAACCAGACATCTTCTAAAGTCTCTTCATATCAATTTCAAAACATGTTAAACCTTTAAAAAACAAA
Source organism: Perna viridis (assembly GCA_037379345.1). Classification (NCBI taxonomy): domain Eukaryota; kingdom Metazoa; phylum Mollusca; class Bivalvia; order Mytilida; family Mytilidae; genus Perna; species Perna viridis. Next base: position 43,086,953 of record CM074518.1, on the reverse strand, counting down.
CACGCACCTAAAAAAAACAGCTTGATATGACTGCAAAGATCGAACTTTGAACAGTTTTTGGCACCAAGTTCCTGAAATAGTTCTAGACACAACCTTTAAAAACTTTCCAAACCTTCCCTTGCGGGTATATGACATCTAATCACACCATTTAAAGCAGTCCATTTACTTGCAATTAAGTTTTTGTCCAGACACAAAGAAAGTATTTGTTTGTGACAATTTTTTGGCCCATTATAACTGATAAATGATGAAGGGCTTAACCTTAAAAATCCCAATTCCAGTGGAAACAAATTGTGCTCTTCTACTAGCTAACCTATTCCTTCACTTTTATTAGGTTAACTTAATAGCTGATCTGATCCAAAAGCAGGATAATCATTAAGCTAGATCCTTTATTCTCAGTTTCTGATATAAAGATGACTTATTAAACAATCCTAGTTTCGGGGATTTGATACATCCCACCTACTCCTAAGAACTTGAGAAACAGGATACTACAGACATTGTGAAGTCAGCCTCATTCCTTGACCTACACTGAAAAATTGTTGGTAATGGAAAACTATTGACCATACTTCACGACAAACACAGTGACTTTTCTTTCTTTATTGTCAACTTTAATTTCTTCTGTGGTAACATCCTTTCAGTACCTGCATATGGAGTTTTCATATCACAAGTCATACTTAATGCCAGAGCTTAACGTATCTACAGACTTTTCGTATTGCGCTAGACTTCTTACAATTAGGCTTCTGGAACAGTGTGATGTTGCTACAAAATGTACAAGATTGAAGTCATCACTACAGAAAATTTATGGTTGTCATCATGAACTTGTGGATCATTACAGTGTATCCATCTGCACCAAAAAAACTGATTTGTTCATCATGCCATAGTTTTCTTTTCCTCTGTTGTTCTTTGTTTTGTGTATGTTTGTTTTCCATGTCTGGTTTTTGCCCCTGGATTTCATGCTTTTGATTTCTGGTAGAATCTTGGTTCCCTTGATTACTCTTGGTAAGAGTTTTCATTTAAATGAGATGAATATGATGAATAGGTATGTATTTCTAAAGTATAAATTTTGTGCAAAAATTTAGAAAATTCACTCTATAATATCCTTATTTTTCATCATATTTGCCTTATTTTGCAAGAAATTTAGACCTATTATAAAAAGAGTAATCAAGGGAAATAACCAAAGCGGTAATCAAAAAAATGTAATCCAGGAACGAAGACCAGACATGGAAAAACAGACATACACAACAAAGAACATAAAGTACTAAAATCATACATACAAAGTAACAAAAGCAAATGAGCAACTCGGACTCCACTAAAAACTGGGAGCATGGACCAGGTGCACCAATAGGGTAAGTGTCCTCTGCTTTTCTAGAAACACCCACCGAGATAATCATAAAAAGTGAAGTCCGGGGAAGAAGAAAGAGGAAAGGAAAACTATGACACGTTGAACAAATCAGTTTTCATGGCACAGATGGATACACTGTAACAATCCACAAGTTCATGATGACGACCATAAAACTTCTGTAGTGAAGACTTCAATCTTGTACATTTTGTAGCAACATAACCCTGTTCCAGAAGCCTAATTGTAAGAAGTCTAGCGTGATACAAAAAGTCTGCATACTTTCGGCAAGCTCTGGCATAATGTATGAGTTTTGATATGAACACTCCATACGCAGGTGCTGTAGGGATGTTGCATCATGAAAAGAAAGTTGACAATTCTGAATGAAGAGTCATCACGTTTGTCGTAAAGTTTGGTCAATAGTTTTCCTTTACCATTGATTTCTAAGTGCAGGTCAAGATATGAGGCTGACTTCACAGTGTCTGTAGTATCCTTCATCTCAAGTTCTTTGGGGTAGATGTGATGTATCAAATCCCCAAAATTAGGATTGTTTAAAGATAATACATCATTGATATAGCGGAAACTGAGATTAAAGGATCTAGCTAAACAATGAAAAAAGCCCTAATTTTTAACCAAAACCCACTTCAAAGTCTGCAAATAAAAACAAGAAACAGAAATGACAATTAACTTTAATATCAATGACGATTGTTTTTAACAAGATTACCTCTGACAAACAAGCTAGCTTACAAATTGGTTGCTATAGAAACAAGCATTCAGTGCACATAAAAAATCATAAAAATAACAAAATCATTGATTTGTATCGTACAATTCCAGTAAATTTGAAAAGGCACATTGTATGGTACAATCTAAAAGACCAACAGGGTCTTGAAGTTAAAAGAACAATTCAAGTCTGAAAATCTAATTCATTTAAATTTTAAAACATAAATACCTTTAAACATTACTTCTATGTTTTACTTTCAAAACAGAGGTTTTTAAAAAGGAGATTGCATTGAAAATGGAAATTTTGAACAATCTAAATGAATAAATGACATTTATAACAAATGTGACAGATTAGAGTAATCAGAGTAAACCCATAGTAAGTATCAATCCAAAATTTACATTCTTTGAAATTCCAAGTAGAAAGTTTAATAGGTTTAACATATAAACAATTAAAACAAAGATTAAAAAAAAATGAGAAGGACAAATGGTTACTTTAAGAATTAATTCCTGACCTTCCCACTTCATAAAATTCTGTTTTTTTAGAAGAATTTTGCAACTAAAAATACAGTTTACACTTTTAGCAAGAATTTATCAAAATTCTTGCTTTAAGTATTGTGATATCAATATAGAAGATAATTATGCTGCAACATTTTGGTAAAAATAATTTATTTTGATTATAAGTATGTGAATGCATGGAATGTGGTAAAAAATGGAATGTGGTAAAAAAAACCAATGTAACAAATGCAAGAATGTACATAATATGTTCTAAGTACAAAATACACACAAAATTTTCCTGATTTTTTTTATGATTCTTTTTCAGGAAAACTTAGCATTTTCATATTCATTTGTAAAACTTCTGAAATTGGGTCAAATATAAGCTAATATTAAACTTTAAAAATTCTATATAGACCCTGTCTTGCAGGCAAACAAACCTTTTAAGATAATTTTTAATTGCATAAAATTAGGGTATATTTGTGACCATCAAATAAATATGCATGTCATTCAAGAAATCTCTTTGGTATGCTCAGAGTAAATAATGATTATGCAAATATATATGAATATTCATAAGCATTATAGCTGTACACTTTGCAAAGTATATGGTCCAGTGTTGCCAGCTATGGAGATGCAATAGTTGAACAGGTCTTTGTGAGAAAAAAACTAGATTTAGGAAACAAGGGAACTGGTTCTTTATTTCAAACACTGCCTTAAAAGTTCCAGTTCAGTAATGGGGTACTAAAATACAGAATGCAAAATTTACTTTTTGTTTTTGAGCTCAATCTTGTTTTATCTAACAGCAGTATTGCATAGAATTTTGTTGCTTTTCTTACAGGGTTATTCCGGAAACAATTGACCTCAAGTGGAGTGAGTATGCAAATAAATATGAATATTCATTAGCATAAATATGAATATTCATAAACATAATGAGCATTGTAACAATGAATATTACCATAGTAAATCAGGCATGTCAGTTTCATGAGGGTGTGAAATTTTAGCTCAAGAGTGATTAAATGGCCAATGAATAAAACTACATAAAAAATAATAAACAGTAAACTTGACCTCACTTTTGACTGAAAGAAGGCAAAGCATCAGTTGTTTTCAGAAATATCCCCTTCCCTTTCTAAGAGTATTGTGACATTGATTGAATATTGTTCCACAGTTTTGAATATCTTTCAGTAAAAAACATATCAATATCTTAAGCTTCTAATCTCAGTTTTGAGTTTAATTAAAGGTGTTATATTAATAGCTCTAATCTCTTGCATGAAAACAAATATCTAGAATTTGTTCAACATTCTTGAGTAATGTTATAAATTCTTAAGCACTTGATTTCTCCCAATCAGGATATTATAATCTCATTTTCAGAGTTACATATTGAATCACTTAATATCAAGTTTGTTAAATATCTCACTGTAAAATAAATGGATTTTCAGTTTGAGTTTAAATGATGTAACGTGTAAAATAAAAGTAGAAGTTTTGAAGGCTATTTACAATAAAATACTGACGATAGCAATAACATTAATAATCCTTATAAAAAGCAGAAGAGCAAAAACAATCTATTTTTAAGCATATGCGAAACATGTATCAAGTAAGTACAAACTTGGGGGAATTAAATTACATTTATGTACAACTTTATTTATTAAAATGCATTGTTTTATTGCCTGAACTTTCATTGCTGTATACATTTTAGTATGAACCTAAAAATAAAAAAAATGGGAAATTTCAGATGAACAACCTTTACATTTTGATTAGTGTTTTTTCTAAGTTTCTAAAATCTTAGAATTTAATAGGATATAAAAATTATTTCATAGCACTTGGGTGATAGTAGAAACAAGTAAAATATATTGCAAAAATACATTTGATTCTCAACATTATGAATATAAAATTATATATAAATTATATATATTAAATTAGAAAATAAAGAAACTTCATACCATGTAATTTATATCCCTGAAAAAGTAAAAGCTGTAGGTGTTTTTCAGAAGATAATGTTGAAACAACCAAAAAATTCAGACATATTTGAAATACACATTTTAAATATGTTATTCAAGAAATCTGAAGTAAGCTCAAATAAGTAATTTTTATGAGGCACAAATCTGTACTTATTTTACCCTGTGTTTATACAGTTAATAAATATGACAAAAAAAAACCAAAAAAAAAAAAAACCCCAAAAAAAACCAAAAAAAAAAAAAAAAAAAAAAATACAAAACAAAACAAAAAAAAACAAACAAACAAACACACAGTTTCATTCATATTTGTATTGACCATCAATACAAAATATTTCTACAATGATTCTAGGAAAAGGATAATGCAAAAACAAAACAAAACAAACAAAAATGTCCAAAACACAATCATATAACTAAACAGTCTGCATAATAAATATTGCATTATCAAAATAAAATAATGACATGATGAAATTGTCTTTGTATGAGTTCAGTACAATAATTTGAACAATGAATTAAGAAATGTTGATCATTTTCAATATTTTACCTCTGTCACATGACGGTCATGTGACCCTGCCTTGGTCATATGACTTTTGACATTTCTCTGATTTTGATTCTCAAGTTAAACAACAAAAGTAGGGAACAGAACTACTTCAGTACTTGAATCAAAGCTGCTGAATTATTGTTTCCCTTTTAAAAGAAAGTTCCTGGTTGATTTTCTAACTAACACATGAGTTACAATACACCCATATGTACATGCATGTATATACATGTAGATGTGAAGAGAAACTAGAGTGCTATACTTGTTATATATTTCATGGTTTCTTCAAACATTAATTACATGTACATGAGATTTAGCTAACAGTAAAATTTAAGAGCAGCCATACTCAATCATGTAATCTCAGTCCGTAGATGATTTTTTCTATTAGGATGAATAGACAACCACGAACATTAAGAATGAACACAGTTGAATCTGTAGTCTTCTAAACGTGACATTCAAGGCACAGAATGATTGTATTACAGTCAATATGGCTCAAATGGTTTTGAAATCACAATTATATCACATTGGACTTGGTAGGTTTAATCACTTCCACTATTGATAGGACAGTAACGTACAAATTTGACGGTATACTCAGAGAAATCTGTACGATCAGCACCTAGAGAACAAAGCCCTGTAATTCCCTGTAAAATATAGTAGTTATGTTAAGTCATCTTCATACAATTACTAAAGTAATTGATTGATTGATTGATTGATAGTTGGGGTTTTAACACCTAAAGTAATTGAAGTTTGATTTGCCCTAAAAAATGTATGTATCTGGTGGAAAATGGACATCAGTCAATGACCAGCATTTTTTACCGTTTCTAGTGCCTTTGTCACCGCACTTTTGAAAGTTCAAAGGGGTATAACCCATAAAATTCAGTGAATCATAAATTTCCTGTATTATGCACAATTTTATATTATGTCCTAACTATCTACAAAGTTTAATGAAATACATCGACATGTTATTGTTTTCTTAAGGGATGTTTGGATATTAACAAATGTGTATATATGGATTTCATTAAGTGCCATTAATTTAAAATAATGGGTACTTCATATGGTGTCAAGAATTGTCTAAGTTCAAGGGTGAGACAAAAAACATCACTTGTAAAACACTGAAATTTACAACACTTGAAAAATTGCCTTACAAGCTGCAAAACATGGAAACATTTGTTTGCAGGTAATTTTTGCTTCAATTGCAGTCACAAAACATTTGCAAAAAACCCCCAGCAAAAATATACATGTATCATTTGTTCAGGCTTCTGACTGAGAAATTTACACCCAAGCCAAATATTTTGCCTAGCAAATTGCAATATAATACTGTCAACACATTAATCTTTGCATTTGCTAATTTTGGTGGATTCTCTAAAGTCAACATATTTGGCAGGTATAAATTTTTGTGGTTTAAAAAAAAAGATTTGCATTATACAGTATTAAAAATTAATTTTGTGCATATTATTTTTCATGATTTACTGTCCACCATGAAAATATCGAAAATTAGTAATGTACAAAACTCAGTTTCTATGTTTACAGTGATTGATTTTAGTTGCTATGCAACCATTACCTTTCTAGCCACTCTGAAGGTGTATTTACTATAGAAGAACTGAGTTACTGGCAACTTCCACTGAAAAATGCAAATAAAAACACATTATAATGTTGAGAAACACAATAAATTATGTGTCAAGGGTATGCACCAAAGCCCTGAGCTCAGTTGTTTTAAAGATATACCATGTGCACCAAATTAAAAAAAATACATAAGAAGCACAACTGTTAACTATTGGAACAGTACATGTTGGAGATTCTCCCCCACTGACATGTGGGATATTTTTACATAAAAAGCAATTTTTGTTTGTGTAAAAATTTAACTATTTAGTAAATTTTATAGAAAAAATAGTAATTTAAACCAAAGCTTATATTTCTATGTTTGAGATTCAAAATTTTTCATTGATTTTGTGGGAGTCTTCCTCCTAATGGAGGAGAGTTAACAGGCATGTGTGTGAAGTTAATACAAAACTGTCTTATTGACACCAGTATTCAACAATCACCTACCTAAAAAAACTTCCATAAAAATAGCCCTGTGAAATGCATTCCAAGTCAAATTAACCTGTATATAAAGACTACCTGTTTTTTGTAACCAAGCGTCTGCTCAATTTTGGAAGACCATTTAAGGAGGTAGAAGAAGGGACACAACTCTTACAAATCACCGGAGTGTTTGTATTCAGCATTTTACATCAACCTCATGTAAGCATCGAAGTAGCTCGGACTGATTTTATTCTGTTTCAAATGAAAGCTTGATAGGCTTTGGTGAAAATGAATATGATACAAACACATCACTGATTTCAAGAGTTATGTCTCCTACCCTAGGTCTACCTCATTAAGTCCAGTTGACTGCATCTCCAAAGTGTTTCCCTGGTTTTGAAATTCACATAATTTTGACAATATATGCAACTCTAACTGTAATGGCGAACCCATTTTAGAAACCACTTGCCTTATTCTTAAAAAGGGGAAACTATGAATGAATAAACTTTAAGCAAAGAATATGATGTACTTGTTCCCCCTTCGTTAGTGTTGAAGTTCCTTAGACCTTACTTTGGAGACCAAAAATTCAGCAAAGAAAGGGAGCATCCTTTCATGAATACAAATATTGTATCTTTGATTTCTTAAAATCTTTTTGGGTTATATTATTGAACATAATCTGGACAAACAGACATACAGGCTGACAGCAAACAAAAGTTGGGCACAAAAACAAAACAAAACAGAGAATTACATAACATGTTTCACTAGCAAATTGCCGAAGTATGTTACCAACCAGTCTGGCCTTATTGCCATTGTTGCCAGACTGTGTTGTATGTTTTTATCATGATGTTGATTATCCAACTTAAAAGTGCTTGGTATAAAGGATAGTAAAATTAACTTCTTGGAACTATGAACCAATGTAGATCATACACTCACATAAACAGGTTAATGGAGCAAGTGTTTCTGTCCAAAAGAGATTCTGCTTAAGAAGAGGTGATCCTGATGGGTTAAGGGTGTTTGAAACATTCCTTTTGAAAATTTGTCCAAAATGTTGGAAAAAGGGGTTACTAATAGCATATAACCCCCTTTAATAATGTCCATGCCTGTAAAGCATCTTTTATATGGCATAGAAAAAAATGTAATTTTAATAATATACCTGGTTGGCTCCAGTCTGCTCCAATCCTTGAAATTCAAGCTTATTACAGCCTGCATGGGTAAAGTTGACACACATCTCTACACCCATTTCAGCTCCTAATCTATAACAGGAAATATACAATTATAGTTCAATAAATGTAATATCTTTTAAAAGTGGGGATGAAAGTCACAGAATAGAAGACTGCTACACATAAAATGTTTCTATGTAAAAGTTGTTTTTTTTTTGCATTGTATACAATTTCTATCCTTATTTTCTCTACTGATAGGTGATATTTTGTTTTTGTATTGTTAATGCACAGATTTAATAATCTACAACTTATAGACTTACTAAAATAAACCATTAGTTATCCTTAAAAATCTTGTTAGAAAGAGAAACTTAAAACCATCATTATGCATTAATAAATAACAGGACCTAAATTAGGGCTTAACGTCCCTGCTCCTTCAGTTTCTTTATTACCTGACATCTACAGTAAATAATTCATCAAGTTTCCAATATTGATTTTATACATAAAAGAGCATAAGCTAGGGATACATATCCTTACTCTTTCCAGTTTTGTTATTACCTGAAATCTATAGTAAATATTTTATTTAGTTCCCAATATTGACTGAAATGGAGCATGTAAGTATTGTTCCTTTCCCTGCATGGATGAGGGATCTGTGTATCACAGTATACTGTTGATAATGTAATGTTTCCCAGGCCAAAACCAATGTTTATTTGGGCATCGAGGCTATCTGTAAAAAAGAGCCATCAAAATAAGTTGTAGCTAAAAAAATAAAATCCTAGGAAACACCAACTGTTCTTTTAAGGAGGTAGACCAAAGGTAGGGAACATAACTTTTGAAATCAGTGATATGTTTGTATCATATTCAATTTCACCAAGGCCTTTCAAGCTTTCCTTTGAAACAGAATGAAATCAACCCTAGTTACTTAGATGCTTACACAAGATTGATGTAAGGTGGTAAATACAAATGTTCCAACGATTTGTAAGAGTTGTGTCCCTTACCCAAGGTCTACCTCATTAAGAAGATAATTTTAAGGTAAAGCATTAAATACAAAGTAAATACACACAACCATTAAAAAAATCCAAGGCAAATTTATTGGTCATATAAAAAGTTCACTGAAAGTGATAATAAAAAATCAAGTGAAAAAAAAAAGTTTAAATCTTGGGTAGTAAGCAGACACACTACATGTTCCAGTTGCTAGGTAACACATTAATGATAAATCCCGGAAATTAGCTGTGAATTTTGAAGGTGTAATACCATTTTTTCGTGAACCAGTCGCCTGCTCATACAAGGAAGTGGCTTAGAATGACACAAAGTAGTCCCAATATTGCACCTTATCATTCTCATAGTTAAGTACAGGTATACATACTTGGTATCACCTGAAAGCTTGGTAAATCACCAGTAGTTTCAAAACTTCATTTACTTTTTTCAGTGTAGGGGAAAAAAGTTCTGAACAAAAACTCAAGGGCAACAATATGGCTAAATTTCAAAATGAAAGTAGTTATTTCTGCACGTCTACTTTCACTTTTCTGCCTTTCTTAGAAGGCACATAAGGTATGTTGTTATTTTTATGAGAGTAAAGGTAAAGGGTTCCTATCATAGAGAAACCTCTCCAGCACCATCTGTACTGATATAATATTTGCTATGAGCTTTATAAATAGCTTAATTTAACACAAGAAGTAATGGAAACATGAAATAGTGGTATTACACCAGAAGTCACAGTACGAAATACCAAAAATGGAGGAAATCAGCCACGGGACCAAAATCCTCCTTCATCACCCACAGTTCTTCAATCCTGACAACCCTATACATAAATCAAAATGGTTTCTCCCTCTCTGTATTCAGAAAATGAACTCACCTGTTTGTCTTTTTCTTCTATTAAAGATTCTATTCCGCACAACATTTGTATTGGTATCACCAACATTGTTGAAGTTGTATCCAGGACCAGCACCATCAGAGTTGTTTATTACCACACTCGGCCCCGTTGGAAGATTGTTGTTGAATGGGTCTTTTGTCTGTAATACAGGGATTGATTGTTTTATTACTAAAGTACTTGGTTGATTGATTGAAGGCTGCTGACTATTGTTATTCAAGCTTTTCTCAATGATCGACTGCGACAATTATATCAGTATAGAAATTATGCATGTAAATATATATGCTATACTCAAGGATTGTGAAAATTACATTATATGAAAATAAAATCCCTCATTTTTATAACAGAAACGCAAAATTTTCTATCAGCAAAAATATCACCTAATAAGGTAAAATACATGAGCAAAAACACCTACAAAAAATACAAAGTAGTGGTGCATCATAAATTATTTCCAATCAAATATTACACTTACAATCTCCACAATTTTTCCTTTCAAATTTCTTTTTTTTTTTAAATCATTGTGGGATAAAAAATGGGGAAATTATCAACTTCTGATAAAACATACCAACCACATGACCTATGAACCTTCAGAACTTAACTACATGTATTAAGATTATTGATTAGGTTGAAATCATTTATACCGTTGTTTTAACTTCTCCAGGAATTTCATTGGTCTCCTTATTTCCTTCTCCTGGGAGTTCATTTGTCTCCTTTTCTCCTGTTTCTGATGTTTCATTCATCTCTGTATTATTGTTGTCAACTACAAAAAGCAGATTTATAAAGTAAACTAGTTTTCAAAGTTAAAGGCTAACATTGGGAAAAAAACAGACACCAATATGTGCAAAAACACATGGTACACCTATAATTGATTTACAAAGACACATGGTACACCTATAGTGGATTTCACAAAACACATGGTACACCTATAGCCCATTTCACAAAAAATATTGTGTAATGACATCATCATATTTCAAACAACCAAAACATATTTTACAAATGTTTTAAGAGCAGGGTTTGCTAACATAGGTATTACAGTGTTTTGAAATTGTAAATTATTAAAAAAAATCAGTCTGAAAATGGTTTAATTTATGAAGATTTAAATGTTCAGTCTGAAAATGGTTTGGTAGATACAGATTTCACTGTTCAGTCTGGAAATGGTTTAATTGATACAGATTTCACTGTTCAGTCTGGAAATGGTTTGGTAGATACAGATTTCACTGTTCAGTCTGGTAGTGGTTTGGGAGATACAGATTTCACTGTTCAGTCTGGAGATGGTTTGGTAGATACAGATTTCACTGTTCAGTCTGGAAATGGTTTGGTAGATACAGATTTCACTGTTCAGTCTGGAAATGGTTTGGTAGATACAGATTTCACTTAACTTCACTGATGCAAAACTTACTTGGTTGATTAATATTAGGTAACTGGAATGGCCAGTGTGGAATCAGTGAGGGATTATAGGGTACCCCTCCTTCATCATTCATATTTGGAGGGGGACAACAAAACTTCTCACATGTTTCAGGTCCACAATTTTCACCAAATTGAATCAGAGGTATAACAGGAAAGCCTCCTGTAAAATAAAGCAATGATAATTTGCAAAAAAGTGCTAGGATTTTCCGTACATGAATAATTTAATTTTGTTTCTTTTATTATTTTTGTTTATTTCATGTTCTTTGATGTGTATGTCTATTTTCCCTTTCTTAACTTTATCCTTTGAACATATTCCTTTTAACCCACAATTCAGAAAAAAAGGATATAAGATTGTTACTTTGTATGTGTGATTTTAGTTACTTTATGTTCTTTGTTGTGTATGTCTGTTTTCCATGTCTGGTCTTTGTCCCTGGATTACATTCTTTTGATTACCGCTATAACCTTGCAATTCTCTTTGATTTCCACTCAAATCTTGGTTCCCTTGATTACTCTTCCCACACCATGGAAATAATGACCAACAATCAAATACAAGTTTTTTTAACTTGCTTACACACAGACACAACATCCAATTCAGAAACATTATTCAGACTCCTAGCGAAACCATTGCTCTAAATCACAATTACTGCTTGTCTTCTGTTTTAGTCTTTATTGTATGACTCCACTTGGGATCTAACCTACAACCTCCCAGACAAAAAGCAAGCAAGCTAGCTATGTCTAGACAAATGAGATGGTCATCAAGGAATTGGACAAATATACAAATATTTTATAGAAAATCAAATGATTTTTTTTTAATGACATTCATAGATGCGATATGGAAAAAGTCCTCATTTCATTTTCTATATTTAATACACGTACATGCATGTTTTAACACTACAAGAATGAAATGTACACCAATTAATTTTCGTGAGTGATATAATTTCCAAGGCAAAGAAGAAAGAAACATGAAAATAAATCATCTTCTATATGTCTTTATAATACAATTCAACTTTTAGAGATTATCTGTCACAAAATCGGATTGACATCTTGAAGAATTTAGAAAAAAATTATCCCTTAAAATTAATTTGTCCACAGAATACCATATAGTGAGTATTTTTTCAAGTGTACTAATTTTGGCTCATTTTAGCTGTCTGTCTAAAAACGCCAAAATAAATCTCACGAAACATTTACCCCTGGCTTATGTTCTTATTGTGCATCACTAAGCATCCACCAAAAAAGGAATGCCAAAATATTTTGTATACTTTTTTGTGTAAAAATCGCCAAATTTTACACATGCCAAAATAAACCACCATAAGGTATTTCACTGCTGACTATGTATAAATAACTTTGGTAACTGGTATAAATTTGTAACAACTAAGCAAAAAACCTGTAAAATACCTTAGCAGGGGCGGATCCAGGATTTGAGTTTAGTGGGGACGTTAACTGAATTAAATGCCATGCAAAGCAAGGGAAAAATATTATGCGGTGAAACTTGTGGTGAAAATTTTATTTCGTATCGATTTAGGGGGGTGTACGCCAAGCACTCCAATCTTTGGATCCAAGCCTGCTTAGTACAAAGTGTTACTAGAAATGTATATATACAATACATGTATATTGCCACAAAATATCAAATTTATTTGACAAGCTTTATGAACAGTCAGATTGCAAGGGTTTCCTGAGCTAATCTGACTGTTTTGAAACGAGTACAATGTACAAATAAATATATTGATATTTTCGGTAAGATTCATGTATTGTTTTTATCCTGCAACAACACTTTCTAAATAAAACGTGTGAAATTTGTCCATAATATTTTTTTCAGCAATCTTTTGAGTGGCACTTTTAAACTTGTTACCTGTTTCCTGTTTTTGACATTGCTCATATTTGAAAAGGTAACCAGGAGACGTTATTCAACACCCTTTATTAGTGAAATAGAAAGGGTAGTTGCAGAATAAAAAAGATTTTATGCTCATCACATGTCCATTTCTAATGAGGAAATTAGGAAAGGAAAAATATGTTTGAGCAGTTGAGTGCTATAACCTTGACCCTTACCTGACAATGTTGTTCTACGAGTTGTTTGACTAGTTGTTGAAGGAGTTGTGGGCCTTGATGTTGTAACTGTTGTCCGATGTGATGTTGCAGGATGCTTTGTTGACGTAGCATGTTGAGGTCTGTAAAGAATTAGAATATGTCGTCTTTATTGTATTATACCAATGATTGCAGTGTCAATGAGTAACTTTAAACTTATGTTTTCTTTCCCTGACAGAAAGTTGTTAAAGAATTCTGTGTGAAGTTCAAGGACTCGAGGCTACTACAGTACCTGAACTGATCCATGCAACAAAAATTGTGATCGGTCATCAATCACCGATCACTTTCCTGTCAGTCATCGATCCATCAAACCGATCCATTTAACTGGTGATTGCATCATGTGACCACAAAGAGGTCAATGTATCCTACGGTTTTTGTTGTTTTCTTTATTAATTTCACACATATGTACATAATGTAATAGATTTAAACATCAATTTATACTTTTATTTTACATTTCTTTAAATTAAAACAGATCTTACGCCATTTTACATAACAAAACAGTGATCAGATTCGTCACCAGTTATCAGTCATCGATCCGTCAGCAATCAATCAGTCAAATTGTTGCATGGATCGGTTCAAGGACTGTATATACATATATAATTGAGATTTGTTTTGTTTTGTTTTGTATGTTTTGTTTATACACCTGTGAATTTAGATGTTAATTCTTTGGAATGTTCATTGTTTGTTTCTCACTTAATCTCCTTGTGAAATGTTTTTAAGGGTACATGAAAACATGCTATTGTAATATAAATCTCTGTGATTTATCAAAGTTTGCCAAAAATAAATTTGTTTATTTCACATATGAAATATGACCTGTTTTGTTTTCATTTTTTTTTAACTTATGACAAAACATCACAATATTTCTAAAGATTCAGGAAATTCAAATGCAAATTAAATTCTCTGTACAGTGCAGCTTAATATGACCTCTGAGGTCACAAATACTTTTGTAGTTGTATAAAATTCAGATAAATGTTTAGAAAAAACAATAAAACTTTTGATAAAAGCAATATAATAAAGACAAGAATGCTACGCATATCCATATGTCCACCGCCGCTGTAGAAAGAGTTGAATTAGAAATGTTTGACACATGTATAAATAGCAGATTCAAAACTTATGAGCTTTCATAAGTCCATGTGGCAATTCAAGGTCAATGTATCTTAATGAATCAAATTAAGTTAGGTTAAGAATTCTTCATACAACAAAAAAAAATCTGCAAAAAAAGAACGTGAAAAATGAACATAACTCCCATAAAAATTGTTGAATCAAAATAGTGGTTAAGTATGATCAACTACATATGGTGACAAACAATCCTACAAAATTTGGTCAAATTCTGTTCAGCGATTTCTGAGGAGTTGCGTCCACAAGGTGTTCCTATGTGAATAATGTGAAAAATGAACAAAGTCCCATAACTCCCATAAAAATTGACGAATCAAAATAGCAGTTATGTATGATCAACTACATATGGTGACAAACAATCCTACAAAATTTGGTCAAATTCTGTTCAGTGGTTTCTGAGGAGTTGCGTCCACAATGTGTTCCTATTGCAAATAATGTGAAAAATGAACAAAGTCCCATAACTCCCATAAAAACTGTTGAATCAAAATAGCGGTTAAGTATGATCAATTATATACAGTGACAAACAATCCTACAAAATTTGGTCAAATTCCGTTCAGCTGTTTCAAGGAATTGTGTCCACAAGCTTCGTACGCACCGACGGCACGACAGACACCAGCATTTCTATGTCCCCGCTCCGGGTTGCGGCAGGGGACAAAAATCAACTGGTTAGCTATGACTAACAAAAGTATGATAACTTGTGTGTAGAACACCAGAAGATGAACAAGTCGTGCATTGTGCTTTATATTTTTGTATAAACTTAATCATTATGTATCATTATACATCAGTATATGTTTTCTATAGTAAATCAAGCTTAACATTTCAACTCATTACCCCTTTTGATTCTCATTTGCATATCAAAGTTCTGATATTCTCATGGTACATTTAGCTATTAAATTTACTGTTCCCCTCATGACCATTCAACAAATGTATACTTATAAACTGTTATCAAAAATAAGTTATCGTAATTTATTGGTCGCTCTGTAAAATTCTCTTCAGAAAGCCAAAAAATTAAGAGGGCAATAAATTCCCATATTGCACAAGAGTAAATATTGCATTAAAGTAATGACGTCCTTGATAATAATAATAATAAATAAATGTTTACAAAAATGAGATGCTATAAAATAAAGACTTACTGCACAAATAATGGGGAGTATCACCTCTCGTAAGCTTGTGCAATAACTAACACTCAAAAAATATTATCAAATTCATGCAATAACTCTTTACTACTGTCTTAATATAAACAGAATTTGTGGGAATATATAGCTCTATTTTCTGAAATTTTAACTTCTATTGGCACAATATATGAATGTCAGAAAATACAATGTAATGTCAAATTATATATTCATACTGCCAAAATGTGTAATTCTACTACTGCGAACCCTGTCTAAACCAAACCCCTTTGGACTTTGAAATTGGTTTGATTCAGACAGGTGCTTGGTATACCCAGATTTAAAATATGTTCAAGAAGGTAGACCTGTGGTAAGGGTTACAACTCTTATTAATCATTGGAATCTTTGTATTCAGCATTTTACATCAATTTCATGTAAGCATCAAGTAACAGTAAGACTGATTTCATTCTGTTTCAAATGAAAGCTTGATTACGTTTTGGTGAAACTGAATATGATACAAATGTATCACTGATTTCAAGAGTTATGTCCCTTACCCTAAGTCTTCCTCCTTAACTTGATATTAAGAGACTTTAAAAAGTGTCTGGTCTAGTAGGGTTTTCCATATTTTTTCTTATTTTGTTGAAACAATTATCACTATGTGAAACTTGCCTAATTCAAACACTGAATAAAACTAAAATCCTGCATAGTATTTCATATAAGTTTAAATGATTTTGAACTTGGGTAAACTGGTTACCTGTCTAAACCAAACAAATCATATAGTTTCAAAGGGTTTTGGTTTAGAATTCAGTGTATATAAACTTACTTTTGGAATTTTACAAATATATATCAGGCAAAAAAACATAGTCCACCTGATAACACTATCAAATATTAGTAATTTTTCAAAATGTGTGGAAATTAATTTCTGCCAATAAGGCCCTTTTCCCAACTTTGCACAATTAGCAATAATAAAAAATAACATAATTTCAATTGTACAAATTACATGTATTTTCTATCTCTACTCGACCATACACTTTGGTGAGTATCTAGCAGTGCACTATATAAAGAACTCACCGTGACAGACCATTACTTAGTGGTGAACTTGTGGTTTCTGGTGAGTCGGTATGTCTCTCAAGTATATATAACACAGTTATTGCTACAAGACTGCAACGGAAGAAAATGAATAAGTCAATATATATCTCAAAATAGCAATTCAAGGCTCGTGTCAACTTAGGGCAATAACTGCAAAAACTGTCAGTACAGGAACAAATTTTTGTCTGATGGCCTTCTATACATGTACATCATCCATATCAGTCTAATCAAAATCTGTAGTGAAAAGAAGGGTTAAGATCATGTCCATTCAACCAAAGTCTACCTAGACTGCTTATTTTTTTGCTGTTATTGGATAACTAATATACTCAGCATGCCTATTGAATTCATGTAATTGGTACCTTTAAAAAAACCCTCTGTACCTCCTAATTAAAAAACTGGGGGGTGCACAAACCCCCAGATACAAAGTCTAGTGGGTATGCTGTACATTCTCCCCCAACCTGAAAAAAATATATATATTTATCACAATAACTACTCACCAGAAAGCCATTATGAGTATTAAAGTGATGATAACTATTTGTATAAATTTATTGCTGCACCATCCATTCTCTGTGGGCGACACTGTTTTTCTGTTGCTATGGTGATGAGATGACGGCTGACGATATTTGTGACTTGGTGATGATGATTTCTTCGGTGATGTACTTCTGAAATTAACAAAACCCCAAATATAATGAATATACATTTTCAAAAATTGGTAGATATTACAAATTGAGTTATCTCTCTTCACAAAAAAAGAGTTATCTCCCATTAACAATTTGTGCTGCTTTAAGTGGCAAATGGTATTTTTTTTTTGGCAAACTCTAAGGAAAAAAATCTGTTTCAAAAGTTAAGAATGTATCCAATTACACAAATAGTGATCTTTTGGATACAAAAAGTAATAATGAATTCATTATTTAAATAACTCAGAAGTTAAAAGATTTAAAATAAAGAGAAAAAGGGACTTCATTTCATAACGGAAAAAAAATTTACCAAAATATAATTAAAATTCATTATTTTTGACTTTTAAAATGTGGACAGGCAGTTTATTGACAGGCACTTTGCTGTATACAATAATGCATCTGTTAAAAGATGAAATTATAATACCAATCTGAGAAAGAAATTGGGAGAACCTATGGGAAGAAAAATCTGTCAATGAAAATGGAACACATACTTTATTAATGAGAAAGATTGAAAAAACTTATTTTTTGTATCAATTTTCAAAAAAATATGGGCCATAATTTTTTTAAAAAAGCATAATGCCTTGAAATAAAATTCTTATTTGATCTGTAACATGTCATTGTAAAGCAATGTATCAAATATCAGAAAAGTATCTGCAAGCATGACAAAAAAATTGTGGAAAATTATATATGTCAGCCAGACAGACAGATTGTTTGACAGACAGATAGACAGACGGTGTGCAAACCGAAAGTCCCTTTCAGCCAAACTCACTGGACGGGGAGTAAAATTACATCAAACTTACCCTATTGTGCTAACACTACATGATGATTTAGAACTAACAGTTGACTTCAAACTGTCATATCGTTTTAATTTGGATAATTTTTTGTTCATTTTTTCAAGTTCATCAATTCTCACTTCTAAATTGTCCGTTAATTTACACAATTCTTTAACAGCACCAACATTTTCCATGAAAATACGATCCTGAAAATTAATAATTCTATGATTAATATCTGAGAAACTTTCAACAAATACAGAGCACATTAAAACCATATAAAACATCAAATATATATTACCAATTACAATTCTACAAATATGGAACCTGTATAAGCCCACAAATATGGAACCTGTATAATCCAACAAATATTAGTCCAGAACTCTGTGTAATCACTTACTAATCATTGGCCTTCAAATTAAAACTTTTCATGACTCCTTAAAATTGAAATTATCCTGTGTATTCCAACAAACCTGCCTTTAACAATGTAATATTGCTGACAGAAGTGTGTCACTCTTAAAATTGAAATTCTCCTGTGTATTCCAACAAACCTGCCTTTAACAATGTAATATTGCTGATAAAAGTGTGTCACTCTTAAAATTGAAATTCTCCCGTGTAATCCAACAAACCTGCCTTTTACAACATAGTTTTCTTGTCTAAAGTGTGTTATTTAAGAGAGGTTCCAATGATCGATATACTTTTCAATATGACTTTATTGGAACCTTTCTGATAAACATTTAACTGAATACCAGTATACTATACTGGATCCTTTATTCTAAAACTAGATATCAGTACACATTAATAAATTTCTTTTCTAGTCCTTAAACATCTTGCTTCACTCAAAAATTTCTTCACTTAAAATGTTCATATATATGTTTCAATCCATTCACTTTCAAACATTTTTTGATCGTTTTTAATACACTATACATCCAACTAAAACTTGATGAAGGCCGAGTGACTTTATATAGAACTAATATCACCTGGCACAGGTCAGAAAATTAAAGTAATGATTCATTGTTTTATTAACATGATAAGATATAGTCCATTACATGGTGACCTCCCTTAATTATACATGGTGACCTCCCTTAATTAAAGTTTCCTAATTAAGAATAGACCAAAGGAACTACATTATGAACTTGATGCACCTAGTTTACATTATTGCACTTAAACCAATAGACAATTTCATGGTAAATCTCCAAGGAATTACCAATATTTACAATATACATGTACTGAAATCATATTTGAAAATGTAGATATTAACTTCTGATGAGATTAGAATAAAAAGTACATTGAAACTTTAGAGGATGTCTGGTTAAGGCAGATTTCTCAAAATAATTTGGGTCTGATATTAACTGCATTTATATCCCCCATAGAAAAAAAGAAAAAAAAGTTTCTAACAAAACCTGAATTTTTACATTAATGAATAGTATATGGCTTCTCACATCTTCAACAGATTATTTATCTTTTCGAAGATGCCTCAAAATATTTAATATACTAGTATATGGTCTTCCTGTTGATTTTTTTCCCATTAGTTTTAATTCAGCATGATGTAAGAATCTTGGAAAAGGGAGAATACAACTGAGGTGTACACAAAACTTGACGCATTTCATCACAAATCACAAGATTTATAGGATTTTTAAAATTAGGGAAACAACATCTAAGAGGATAACTTGTGTATTAATATATTTCTCCATTTATTAAAATAAGAGTAACAACATCTAAGAGGACAACTTTTGAATCACTATATTTCCTCCATTATGAATATCAAAGAAACAGTATCTAACTTTATAACTTGTGGATTACTATATTTCTCCTGTGATGAAAATAAAGGAAACAACATCTAAGAAGACAACTTTTGAATTACTACATTTCCTCTGTTATTAATATCAGAGAAACAACATAAAACATTATAACTTCTGAAATTACTGAATTTCTCCAAATGAGATAATCCATTCTGAACAGAGTCAGAAGATGAAGGTTTTCCTTACTGTCATTTAAACAAAAGCTTACAAATACTGACCTTATTAACAACTAACAGGTTATCAACCTTTTTCCCAGAATTTAAAGCAACATCCCCTGTTTCCATGACAGCATCAGGAAGAACAGTTTTCACTTCCTGTGCAATGACCCCAGTATCTTCTCGTTGATGTTCGGGTAATCCCACAGTGTCGGCAAAGTCCTCATCGTATTTGTATTTATACATATTTAACTTTGCTACATTTTTCAACTGTTCCTTTGAGTTAACCTACAAAATAGGAAGCTTCTGCTAGCATGGTAAAATTTATAATGTACCAGTTTTACTAATCTGGACAAGCCTAAATTTAAAAAAAAACTAAACTCAAACAGTTCTGGAACTATCAAAGTCCAACACAATACTCCTAAGCATTGGACATTGTTGTCCATTTGAAAAAAGAAATCTCAGCCACTTAAGATTGCTAAGTCTCATAAAAAAGCTTAATTTCAATCACTTCAAGAACATATGATCTTATATCTTAGGGGAATATCCTTGCCCAGTTCATGCATGTGATATCTGAGTATGAGTGCAGTGCATTAAGAGCCTGATTTGCCCGCTTACCACAGTAATCTCAGTTTTAACCCTCTGATCTGAGGGCAAGAGTAAGTAACCAATGCATTAAGAGCCTGATTTGCCCGCTTACCACAGTAATCTCAGTTTTAACCCTCTGATCTGAGGGCAAGAGTAAGTAACCAATGCATTAAGAGCCCATTATTGCCCCTCTCTACCCCAGTAATTTCAGTTTTAATCGTTTGATCTGAGGGCTGAAGTAAGTAACCAATGCATGAACAGCTTGTTTTTGTCCCTGCTTACCTCAGTAATCTCAGTTTTAACCCTCTGATCTGAGGGCTGGAGTAAATGTCCAGTCAATCTCATGTTACCATGCACAGTAAGGGCCTCCTCAGGGTGGTCTGTATTCACACCCACACGACCTACATGGTATATTCCATCAGGAGTTTGGGCCTTCTGCCACATTATATCAACATCATTATCAAATTGTCCAGGATTTGATGCCTATAAATAGAATTGAAAAGTCCGTTAGAAACACAAAAAACCAAGACAGACTTCAGGCAATCCTTTGAATAAAAAAATATGTATTAAATTTTATTAACAGCTGATTGCAAAACTAAGCTTAAGGAGGTAGACCTAAGGTAAGGGACACAACTCTTATAATCATTGGAACATTTTTATTCGGGCTCTTTATATCAATCTCATGTAAGCATCAAAGTAACTTGGATTTATTTCATTCTGTTTGAAATGAAAGCATGAAAGGCTGTGGTGAAATCGAACATGATACAAACATATCACTGATTTCAAGAATTATGTCCCTTACCATAGGTCTACCTCCTTATGTCAGATCAAAGATACTTTAACCAACCAATGAAAATAAGGACTGCCAATTCTAAGATTGACAGTAAACCTTTCAAAACTAAATCATGAATTTTTTCGGTCATAAAAAGTTCAATTTAAGTAAGTTTCACAGTATAAATTCAATATAATGTATAAGAATATTTTCTACTTGGGCAAAAACATGACTTATCACAAATTTGTAGAAATAAGTAGACACACCAATCACACAGCCTGCCTGGTCAATTAAAAAAGCTACGGCAGTATATATGGTGTCCAGGGCAAGTCCTAGTAATTACCAGTAATTAAGTTTAAATCCTTAATTAATCTCTATAAAATATTCATATTCTTGAAGTGTTCATCAACATGTGAACAGACAGACAGACATCTATTGTAATACATCCTTAAAAATCTAGCACTATTAAAACACAAAAAGGGGACACAATTATAAATCATGTCAATGATTCAATCCTGCTAAGTAAACTCCAAACTCATGACTACTCAATAATGAGTGAAAAGCTTCTGAAAAAAAAAGAAAGAAAAAAAAAAAACAACATCAAAACATTGTTAATAAAGACCAACTCTACACTTTACACTCTTACCCTGACAATTAAACGCTCTGATGATTGGGCTGCCACCATATAATCATGATCCCCACAGTGTGCATGTAGCCCCACCACCAACATAAAGTAACGTTGGTCAGGGTTGGGACGTCCTTTCTTTCTCATGTTGTTGGATGTTGTCTCACTAAAGTGAAGACGACCCACTGTCATCTTGTTGGTTTGGTTTGGAAGTAGGTCAACTCTGAAATATGTAACATAATTTCTTCAATGTTTTTATATCACTTTTGAGAGTAAGAAAAATACCAATTTTTTTACATATTGAGAATGTGATATTTTTGGTGGTTAAAATTCGTAAGTACATAAGACCAGCATTTTGAAAGGTAAATTGTTCTCAAAAGATACAGTAAAACCTGTCTAAACCAAACCCTGAGTAAACTAAAACATGTTTAAACCAAACCCTGATTAAACAAAAACCTGTCTAAACCAAAAACTGATTAAACAAAAAACCTGTCTAAAACAAACCCTGAGTAAACTAAAACAGATTTTTAGGTGTGTTTATTTGTATAATATTTTTTCCACAACGTCCAGATCATGCCAAAGTACTATAACCCCACCACATTTTTTGTGCCTATATAGAGTTACGAATTCCTGGCATCTGTATGTCTTATTTTGTTTTCACCTTTAGTTTATTTTTTATGTTACTTGGGGTTGGACAGAGAGATGTACAACTTTTTAGAGGTACCACATAATACCTTGCCATTTTTTTTCTTTGGTAAGGTTAAAAAATTACTTAAAAGTTTATAGAAGTCCTGAGGTAATGTCATTCCCTTTTTTTGTTTAATTAAGTTCAGGTACATTTATACAAATTTCATATTTTTCATATCTTTCTAAAAAAGCACTCAGCTTAATTGAAAAATCATATAATATTGCATAAAAAAACAAAAATTAAATAATCAAAATTATTATAAACAAACAATACCCAATTTAATGACATTGTTATTTGCATATTGCAATAGCAACATAAAACATGTTAAAATCCTCTTATAGATAAATTTTACACATTAGTTACATGCAAATTTTGCATCGGACAGATAAACAACCAATTGAAATCACTGTTTTTATTATTCAAAACCAACAAATAAAAAAAATGTATTAATTTTTGGAAACCACATTACGAGGTTTTGATCAAACAGTAATTACTGATTTTCATGCTAATAAACATTTAAGTAAGTTGTCATGTGATTTGTTTTACAAATTAGAAGTAACATGCACCATTTCCATTATGCGGTAATCATGGCTACTCGTACGAACTGGTACTATCTTCCCCATGTTTATATAAAAACCTTTAAATACATTTACACTCTAGGCTAAATTATGATACATTATATAACTAAGTAAGATTTATCAAAGCAAACATCATTAACAATTATTTTGATTCTTCTAAAAATAATACTACTTTTATTTAAAATTGAAATTTAAATACCCAGTCAGCCTCTTGTTTGATTAATGGGTAATGCTGATTGGTTGATTTATAAAGTATATAATTAGATCATCATCAAAAGACTGTGTCTGTCTGTGTGAGACCCTTAAGCTTGGTCGAGGACGTTAGGACCATGAATTGTGGGGATGTCTCCACTGAGTGCCAATGGAAAACAATTTTACCAAGTTTGAACACGATCGACATAAGACAATACCTTCAACTGTTTATTGAAAAAATTTGCAATGTCTTTATTTCATGATTTTCGAAAAAAAATTGTAAACATGGTTCATTTTTCAAACCTTGTCATTGTTCCATTCTGAATTTCAACCTATTCACATCATGGGCTGTACGGCTGTACTCAAATATGGACAACAGTGTGACTAAATGTCCAAATGCCTGAAGGCAAGACTTAAAATAGATATCATTTGGCCTTTCTAAATAAATCTATCTTAGTGCCCTAATGTCAAAACACTTGGCATTGAAAATAAATATACTTGTGCCTTTAATGCCTTATGGCAACATACATCCTAGTACTCCAAATGTCTGAAGGTAGGGCATGAAAAAAATATCTTTGTGCTTATAGGCAAGGGTTAAAAAGAGATACCCTTGTTCCTACAATGTCAACAGGTGGGTTATTAAAAGGGATATTTCAAAGCTTACTTACCGAACAGGATAGAATGGCTTTTTACTTCTATCTGACTGTGATTGTTCTATTTTTATCATTTGCGACTGTGATTCCACCTGTAAGGAAGTGAAAATATACATTTTAGTATTATTTTGAACCAAAGACTTCGTCTTGTTCCTACTGCAGAGTACAAATAGGTTAACACTAGTTTTATCTAGTTATTTTAGTCAGAGAAGGAGTTTGGGTATGGAATATAGGGGAAGGGGGGAATTTGTCCTGTAAGAGATACATTCATGCCAAGATGACCTTTAAATTAAGATTCACCAAAACAAAACAAATGAAAAACAGTTGTAAATATTGCAGCTTGAAGACATTTCTTGTCTTTGGTTATGAAACTGCATACATGTACCTGTGAAAACTCCCACATTAGGGGGAAATGATGCCCAAAAAACAATGGAATTTAGAATTTCCCACATAATAATTTGTCTTTACATTAAAATCTCCAATATGAGAGAGAATCTCATACATGACCTGTTCCAATGCTTAACAGGTAAGAAACAGGAAGGCCACTGATGCATATAATCAGGATTTCAAGAACCCTGTAATCAGCAAGCACATGAATGTTCAGTCCTAAAATTATTTACAAGATTTAAATAATTTCTAAGACCACTTACCTTTACCCCATAAAAATGCAGATAAAATGAGTCGATCTTCTTTACTCCCTCCGGAGTACGAACATATTTAGGATCACCAGCAACAGACATGTGTGCTGTGACCTGGAAGTGATTCTTCTTCTGGCAGACAAATGCTTCATCAGGAGTGGAGAAGTTAAACCCCTTATCAGAGTCAATCCTGTACTGGGGAGGAGGGCTGAAATAAAGAGTAATCAAGGGAACCAAGGTTATAGCGGTAATCAAAAGAATGCAATCAAGGGACAAAGACCAGATATGGAAAACAGACAATGAACAAGTAACTAAAATCATACATACAAAGTAACAAAAGCAAATGAGCAACTCGGACTCCACTAAAAACAGGGAGCATAAAGGAATGAAGAAGGTAAACAACTTATCTGAGTTTATCTTGTACTAATAAAGTGGGCTGAAATGAAGGAGTGGAGAAGTTTATCCCTTTTTCTGAGTCCACTCTACTCTGGGGAAGAAGTGGGCTGAAATGAAGGAGTGGAGGTGTTTATTCCTTTATCTGAGTCCACTCTATACTGGGGAAGTAAGCTGAAATGAAGGAGTGGAGAAGTTTATTCCTTTATTGGCGAAGTCCACTCTATACTGGGGAGGTGAGCTCAAATAAAGGAGTGGAGATGTTAAACCCCTTATTGGACTGTGTCCAAAACTGGATAGGAGGGCTTAAATGAAAGAGTGGAGAACTTAAGTCCCTTATTGGAGTCTACTCTCTATTGGGGAGGAAACTGAAATAAAAGAGTAAAGAAGTTAAACTCATTATTGGAGTCAATCCAATACTGGGGAGGAGGGCTGAAATAAAGGAATGGAGAAGTTAAATCCTTTTTATGTGTCTATCTGCATTGGGGAGGTGGGCTAAAATAAAGGAGAAATAAAACAGGGGCAGATCATGGAAGTAGACATGGTAAATTTGAATCAAAATATTCTATCTACTACTGCTAAGTAATTTTAGGGGCTAAAAAATACCTTTTGCAACCATAAGAACCATGTATTTATATTTTGTTTCTAAACCTAGTCATGTGCTCCAATTGATATACATGTACCTAAACAAACGCAGCAGACCATGAAATTCTAAGTAGACATCTGGGGATTTTTTAAGAATCACTTTCTGACAACTCTTCTACATGTACATGTACATATCTACTTTCCTCAAGTTTTATTGGTATATTTCTTACTTCTGGGTATTTATAATGTACATATATGGTATCTACAACCTTGGTGACACATACACATAATACAGAATGTGAATAGGCCCTGTCAGTGAAAAGAGGTGAAAGAATTTTATTACTTCCTACAATTTTTTCCTCAAGAAGAATGTCAGAACATGTACACCAGAAATTATAAAAAAAAACCCAAAAAAATCTGTGGGCAATGGCTCAGTAATGATATTTCAATCATGATATAAGGAAACTAAACAAAATCCTCTGTAATCAGGAAGTTGTCGTTGAATTTTCCCAGCAAAATGGATCCAACCATACGGCATAACTATAGGAAGGATGTGTTAAATTTCCAGCCGCTGTGATCAGTAGTTGTTGAGAAAAATGTTACACAAAAATTTCACCAACGGCCAGGATTAAAACAGTATACCCCTACTCCTTCAGAGCAGGGGCATTATTATTTAAAAAAAAAGAACTTTTTTCTTGATATCTAGGCAGTGATAAACTGCAATATATCCACTTAAACTTGAACAAATAAAAAAGCAACTTTTTAAGCCCATTTGTTCAGTGCTTGAAGTTAAATAACTAAAAAGTTACATCAGAAACCACTGACAAAACAAAATGAGCTTTTCATAAAGAAAAATCTATCTAACAAGTAGCAAAAAATTTCAATGAAAATAATTTTTCAATCCTTGTTTTTTTTTTTATATGTGAACAGACTGACAGACAGAGTTACACCAGGATGGATCTGTCAAGGGACGAGCATTAAAAAAATATGTCATTTTATAACCTTTCCAAATACAAACTTTTTTTAATGGCAATTTCAGAGTGATCGACAATGGTATACTTTATATTAAAATCCTCAAAAGGAAAGACATAAAAAGAAGAAAGGGAGATAAAAATAAAAAAGGGGGGATAAACTTACAGATCTTTTAGATTGGAGTCAGTCATTACTGTCCACTTCTGTACATTGAATGGAGTCCATTTAATGACTTGGTATGATGAATCCATGAAACCAGGGTTACTAGAATCAGGGTCATACTGAAATTCCTCCTCACAGTCACCTAGATAACCACCGAAACTTGAACCTATAAAATAAAATGTCGTTAATTGCTCTTTAATAAAAAAGTTCATCTTTATAAAACTGTTATAGTTTTGTATTTGCCTTGTAACTCATCTATTGTTCGGACCAAAGCAGGGATTTCCTGTAATTATGGCTTCAGGTGACTGCCCATATTGCTGTAATATACACATAAAGCCGTACAGATACTTATCTTCTATATTTGACATTCTCCCTAAAATTTATATGTGGCCTACCTCATTCAATAATTGTTATATGCAAAACCCTCCCATCCCTTGATCTGTAAACTACAGAGAATAATGAGACAAAGAGGGTAATCATTGTAATAAAGGTAATACATATAACTCAATGGATATTTGAGGTTATTATCATATTGAAATCTAAAAGTAATCAATATAGATAACTGAAGATTCTGGCAAAAATCAAAAGACTATATTTCAAGAATAAAGACAAACACTAAAAATAGACACAAAATAACATGCACAAAAAAAAACAAACAAAAGTAATCTTAATTTTTTACTACCATGGGTAAGTGAATACTGCAACCTACACCTGATCTGAAGTGTATATTACATGACTTACTGGGTTCCTGTTTGATGGGTAACATATCATGCCTTCCGTTCATCAGGACATTTGTAAGGGTACTGCTGGGTGAATCTGGGTACTTCCGCTTCGCTGGACGAGAGGAAATACTGAAATATGGCAATTTTCTATTTATAGAGCATTATTTTTCACTAGAGGGTTGATTTGGATATTTGTAATTGTAAAAAATGTGACAGGATTGAAATAAAAATAATGAAAGCTTCCAATATGGATGCTGAATATTGATCAGTATAGCAAAATACATTGACAGAATAGTAGTTTGACCAACAACAAATTTATGAATCTACATAAATAAGATTAAAATATTTTTAAATTTATTTCATTTAAAAATAATGCAAATGATTAAAATAAGCAGAAAATTGCAATACAGGCAAAAATATGCAGGTTTTAACAATATGATAATTTATTAAAACAAAATGTATAAATACTGAATACATGTTAACATTGAGGGAACAACCATTTGATTTTTAAGGGGGATGGGCTAGGATTATATCTGAAATAAATATGCAGGACATTGATGTATGGTTAAAAAAAATCCAGGATGAACAATATGGGGTGGGGGTGGGGGGGGGGGGCTTAGTCAAATTTTGTGTTGTATGTTGTTTCTTTTTTCATTTAAATGAATTGAGAACATAATTAACAAGTCATTTAAATAATAATAAACAAAAAACAAAACAAAGCAGGTCAGAAAATTTGACTAAGCCCACCCCTCCCACCCACCCCCCCCCCCCAAAAAAAAAAAAGTTAAATGGTTGCTCCCTAATAAATATTCAAATCAAAGACCTACCACTTCAAATAAAAGAAAATGTTTATCTCACTGAACAGCATTAAAAGAAACTATATGACAAGAACTGATTTTAATAGATATCAATACTTGCATATTTTTTTTTTATAATTATCATGTTAATTGTTACATTAATTAGAATTAGGACAAGTTTAAAACTAAAAGAACCGGAATTCAATCAGTTTGCACATTAAATCAACTCCTACGATGATGATGTTATCAATTACATGTACTTCAAGAAATAAATTACATGTACAAAATGAATAATTACATAAAAAAACTTGAATTTCTCTGAATGTTCTTGTGTAGGACAATAGTCGAACCTTCCACGAACTGGTAGCAAGTTTGTGGTAGGTTATTTTCACAAGAAAATTTCACACTTTCGATGACAAATGCTGACAAATGTCATACAATTAATCTTTTCCCTTGTAAATACAATTCACCTGTTGATTATGTTTTTTGCATTAACAATAAACTGGTGGTATTCCTGGGATAACTATTTAAGTAAAAAAGGGTGAGGGGTTCACTTAGACTTAGTTTCTGCAGATTTTTTTAGTGGGGGGGCAGAGGGAGTTTTAATAAGCAATATGAAGTTGTATGCATTGTCATGCTTTGCATACCCCCACTGCAACAGGAAGTTGATACTAGAGAGCAATTTAAATTACTTACGAACATATGCCCCATCTAAATGAAGCCACACACCATATTTAAAAGGAATTCATCCATTGTGAGGCAAGATAAATGTGACACAATTTTCAATATCAACCCATTCGGTGAAAATTTGCAAAAACTGAAAGTTGATATTGTGGAGCAACCAAAATCATTTACAAAGTATGCCCCATCTATATTTAGCCACACACCAAATTTGAAATAAATCCATCCATTAGGAGCTGAGAAAATTGTGACGAAAATTTGGATAGATGGATGCACAAGGGTATTACAACATACCACCCACTCATTGAGCAGGGATATCATCTCCTGGTGATAATATTCTTAATGCATAAACAAGGTTGCTCTTATTAAAATGCTGAATTTTAGTTGTGGTAGATGGGAAGGAAAAGTGTGGAATTTATTCCAGGATATTTATTCATTAAATTAAACCATATAAGTTTTAAAGAACAATTACTACAAACTAAGGAGGTATACCTAGGGTAAGGGACATAACTCTTGAAATCAAGGATATGTTTGCATCATATTCAATTTCACCAAAGCCTATCAAGCTTTCATTTAAAACAGAATGAAATCAGTCAGAGTTATTTGATGCTTACAGGAAATTGATGTAAAATGGTGAATACAAACGTTTCAATGACTTGTAAGAGTTGTGTCCTACTGGATTTACTTACCTGTGTGAAGGTGAGATCATTTGTGGGTTCATGCCTGAAGCAGTGAGAGGTATGGGTGTGGAGACTGAGGGATCGGGATGTGATGCTGCTGCGGGTGTCATATGGTTAAGAACGGGAGGCTCATTATACCCTGGTGTCATCGTCTTGGTATGTATTCCTGGAGGTCGGTGGTGACTCGGTGGGTACATATGATGCATGGCTGGGTTAACACCGTATTTATTTTCTGCAAAATAAATATTGGTTGGTTGATAGTAGTTTGACATCAAATTGCAGGTAGCAATTGTGAATAACCAATCACCTCTAATCACTAGCAACTGTAACGTTGAACTGGTCAGATACGCATATACCGTAGCTATTAACCTTTGGAATCTCCTCATCGACACTGTCTCATATGGGATATTTTTACTGTGAAGTAAATTCTTGAAATAGATATTAAAAAATTTAGTATTCCTCACAGAAAATATAGTAAATTTAACCAAAATCTCCAACAAATCTTAAATTTTTACGTGGGAGATTCTTAATCTTTCATTAATTTTGTGGGAGTCTCCCCCTCCCCTAATTTGGGAAGTTTGACGGATATGAAATTCCCAACACCCTTTTTGTCTTTTACCTGAAGAAAAAGGAAGTTCTACAAAGCTTGCAATAGACCTTCTTCATAATCCTGACTTCATCTTTATTTTTCAAAATCTAAAGCAGAGGGAAGCAACTCTCCAGCTTACTGTCGATTGGAACAATGGTCAGCAGCATATTTCAAATTCAAATATTTGACTTAATTGAGCTGCGGTAAGTACTTAGATACTTTAAAATAATTTAATATCCAATCATTTAGCTACTTACCCAAGTGAAAATAGTTCATGTGTTGAAGAAAAATGTTTACTGTTCTCCCATTCCCTAATGAGACCCCAACCAAGTTGTCATGTGTTGGTAGGTTAAGTTCCTTGCTAAAATGGCTTGCATTACATAAATGTGAAAAGGGACTTTTGCCTATCACATTATTGATCAGCATTAAATATGCACACATATAGGTATTTCCATCCTGACAATTTTTATTTCTATTTTTCATTTATTAGTGTTTTGTATTAAATATAACTAGTCATTAGTCAAATTGATTATTACAGACATCGATCATAAAATCTTGATACCTACTTGAAATATTCATTGGGTTCGTTGTTTCATCAAAAAGTGTACTCATACATGTATTTATATAAAATTAAGATGTGTTTTACTGTAAAAACATCTTTTAATTTAGTTTTAGGGGCAAAAACTCCTTGGATAAAAATCAAATTTGGCAATAAGTCACCTGTATAAAGATAAAGAATATAAGTCACCTGTATAAAAATAAAGAATATAAGTCACCTGTATAAAGATAAAGAATTATCATTTATAAAATTCGAAAGATTTGTATTTTTGAATTTAGGGCACTGCCAGGAACTCCATGGACAGAAAACAAAATTGGCCAAAAGTCAACATGAAAAAGGGCCATTTCTAAAATTCAATGCATTTTACATGTATAAAGTCTGAATGGTACATTTCATAGGGTGTTTTGGTCCCCTTTTACCAAAATAAAAAAGGACCATAGGAAAAAGGTGCACTTTTAATCATTGGTTTCGCATGGGAGAAATATTGCAAAATGTAAGACTTCATGTTGGTGAAAAAAAAATAAAAAATTTAAAAGTTAAGATGCATCTGAAAATTACACAAAGAAACTGTAAACGACAAACAAACCTCTCAAAAAATAAATTAAATTTACAACCACTAGTCATACAAATCTTTTCTATTAAGTACCAGCCTTTCTAAAAATCAGACAGAAGGTGATTCATGCATGTCAAAAACCCACAAAATTCAGTTTTATTTCTTGTTCAGAGACAGTTACTGATCAAATAAAGTTTGTAATTAGGTTGTTGCGCATTTGAGATAAAAATTATATAGATTGTACATGAAATTTGTACTTTGCAAGAGTTATCTTTCTTGATTTGGCTTCATATTAGTGGGAGATGAATGTGCGATTTTCTAAAAAGTGCAGATCTGAATGCAGAAAAGATTGTTGTTATGTGTAAGTATAGTATAAGTAGACTGAAAAAGTATCTTTTGTTTGGTAAGTTTTTCTTCACCATGAATCACTCTACCATTGGAAGTGTCTGAATTTTATGTGGACTGGTACAAAAGTAAAGATTTTGATTTCAGTCCTGCAATATTTTTCGAACAGGAACTAGAACAGGGTGGTAGAAATGGGAGATCCAAAATCAGATGGAATAGATAACATCAACAAAGCTAATTTCTCTTTTTTTGATATCTTGCAAATTATTTAAAAATTGCATTGATATCAAACCCGACAAATATGAAAATCAAAAGCACAAAATAATGTTGAAAAATTAATTTTGAAAAATTCACTTAAGAGAAGTGA
Organism: Perna viridis; assembly: GCA_037379345.1. Classification (NCBI taxonomy): domain Eukaryota; kingdom Metazoa; phylum Mollusca; class Bivalvia; order Mytilida; family Mytilidae; genus Perna; species Perna viridis. The sequence continues at coordinate 43,054,532 of CM074518.1, read as the reverse complement.
CTGGAAGCGTGTTAAGAAATTATTCATGTAGATTCAAGCATAAAATTAAAAATTTATGGCTCTGCTTGATTTCAAAGAAATATTTAATTTAAATATCTATTTCTTTTACTCAAAGTTAATATCTTTAGATAATTCTATCTGAAGTAGAAAATTTGACAGCACGCTTGATCTTTATATTAATTACATTTAGCACTTACCATAGATCTTTTTCATCTTAAAACTTTGTTTGAAATAATCACGATGGTTGCTCATTTCTCGGGCACGGGCCAAACTCAAGGCTTTTTATTCCTGTCATTTAACTGAGTGTGTGTTTTAAATCTTGTTTATTAAGCTTGAGTCAAATAACAAGTTTAAAAAGCAGAAAATATCCAGAGCTCAGGTGTGGCATTTATAGTGCCAGATTTATTATTTTCCTTCCACGAATGCAGGGAGGATCAGGTTAACTTTCCATTTTCGGCAAATACCATATGATTATTTTTGTAATTAGACAACCTCATCCAATGAAGAAGAGGCTTTGTTCAAACCTTATGACACTGATTGCAAAATTCAGTATTTTGTGTACTGTAATTTGATCTATATTTAAACTTCCAAAAATCACATGTAGTTTTAAACAAAGTTTTATAAAAATATAAAAACAGTTCATTGTCCTCTGAACTATTGACAATGTAATTAAACAGTAATGGCCAAGAAAGGGATCGTGTGTGAGGTCGAGACATTGGTAAAGCAGAGCTTGGTACGATCTGACACATATTCAATAGAACTATACCAATAAGACAAAGTGGTTGAAAGAATTGGTCAAAGTTAACAAGACTCCTAACGATTCATTCCCCGATCCAATTTTGATACAGATCTTTCCACTCTAAACTAAATGAAAGGATAGCTATCAACCCTGTTTGACGAGAGATAATCGTTTTTCTTTTGAACCAATACAAAGACCAAATTATTTCAATCTTACAATCATTGAAAAAAAAGGATCATTTCTCAATGCTTTCAAAATGTTACTTTTTTTTCTTTACAAAATTCCATTCATTATGTGCATATTTTTTATGCAGATATTGTTATCAATATATAATTTAGTACTTGAAACCTGGTAGAGCATGCTTCATTTACATATTGAAATAAACATTGAAGTTTATTTACCAGAAAGATAATTACCAGTATGTATTCAATGAATAGAAATCTACACTGCTAAACGTCCCTCCCCCCCTAAAAAAAAAAAACAAAACAAAGACCAAAAAAATACAAGCAATTCAAAAAGAAAAATAAAGATCGTAAATTTCAAAAGAAACAGGTATTAAACTCAACAATAATCGGATAAAACTTAGAAAAGAAAACATAAATAAATACACAAACCTTTAAGATATAACACCATGATTAAGTTTCTAACGACAAGGTTGTCAGGTATTAGTTAAAACCCATCAGTTACACTTGTTCACTATAATTAGCGAGACGTTTCACCAGGTACGAAGATGTACATGAAGCAGGAGTAAGGAAATCGCCAGACAGATAATTTACGATGACATTTCCTCAAAATGTACCACAGAATTTTAAATTTATAGACTTTTGAATGAAAGTATATGTAAATAAAACCATTCTATTTGTAAGTCAACATACTCAGGTCTCAGAGCTACAACAAAGAGAGATGCAAAAAGCCTACAGGTTTTTTAGTCTGGATAAAAGAATTGATTAATTTAGTATTTTTTCACGAAGTTTTTATAAAACTGATCAATTTTCATTGATTAGCTGTACTGATGAATGACTTTCTAAACTTATGTCAAGTTTATATGAAAGTAGTATCCTGTGTTTGTACTTTAAACATGTGTTTTCTATCATTTCATAATATGTACATGTGTATTTTCATTTTTGTATTTAAGTCTGAAATTTGTACAAGAGCTGTTTGTTAGAGTTACAAGAGACAGCCTACCATTTTACCAACCCCAAAGGAACTAAAGACTATTTACTGATTCTTTAAATTATTATTAATATGTGTTTGACAAGTGAGCAAAGCCCTGTTTTAAAATCATTTATTAAAAATACTAGGAATTATTGGTCACTAAAAAGATTCCATTAAAATAAGAGAACTATAGAAATATTCAAAATGTATTTTTGTCTAATTACAAATAAAATTGATGTTATTTTCTCTAATAAAGATAGGATTGAATTCAAATTTACAATTTATTTTTATATATGAATTTTAATAAATGCACATACACCTATTAAATTCATTTTTTTACAAGAAGCAGGTGTAATAGAATTTTTTTTTAATAAGATGACTGGCCTTATGAACTATATACCACCTCTTGTATAAACACACAAATTCAAAAACTTCAATTCAAATATTGCCAATTTACACTGTAACAGATATAACGCTCAAAAACTTGTAACGTCTCAATTTTTTCAACACAAAATTGAAAAGATGTACATACTATCAAATTTCAAACCACAAAGACTCTTTTTCTCTCAAGTAGTTTTTCTTACAAAGATCTTAAATTTCACATAATATCATATTTGAAAAAAATATCCAAAAATATCCCATGACACTTATCATGAATCATAGCCTTTTTATTTGGAATAAAAGGGTTTTAACCTCTATATTTCAATCTTTTAAAATTCAACTGCACTTATGTTTCAAACTCAATTAATTTTTTTTTCTATATGGTTATAACCGGTGTTTAATTTCACATTTTTTTCTTCACATCAATCATTTAATGGATTACTGTTTAAAATATGGTAATTTAAGAATTAAAAATTTTGTGGGATTTTTTTTAAGGCATTATTAAATTGTTGAAGAAATTGCTCAAGTAAATCCTGTACGGTACATGTATAAAGTTTCTTAAAAAAAAAAATATTCAGCATAAAAACATGAAATTATTTCATTTTCTTATGAAAAAGGTTCTATGTTTGAACATTTCTAAAGGGAAATATTTTATATATAATTAAATTAATCTATCGCAAATATATTGGTCCACTGATTTCTCAACAACTAATAGGGATTGAAGCATATTTCCACTTAGTTAAAAAGAACTTGACCTTTGGCTGTAATAGAAAAAATCCTAGATTCTCATCCAGTTTTGTTAAAATTTTGGGGTGGGTGTGCAAAATTTATTTTTTATTTTTTTTCCGATTTCAGTGAAAAATGCTATCATTTTGAAAAAAAATTGCCCTAAATTGGACAAAAAAGTGTCTGGAGTGGATGAGAATTTAGGATACTTTATTCTATTTTGGCCTTACTGGCAGATATACCTTTATTAAAATATTATTTGAGTTTCACCAAAAAGATTTCTTCATGGAAATATCAAATTAGCGTATTTATCATAAATCTATCACATGCTTCAATGCAAAGTAAACCCCAAAGGTGGCTCAAACAAACCTATTAACATGAAATTTCGTGGCTTGAGCCACAGCAAAGTTTTTTTTAAAGCAGCCAAGCAAGTGACCTTCACCAAACCACAGTTGCAAGCGATCAGAAACAATTCATAAAACTAATCATTTTAAGTATTTTGATTTCAGGTACAAAATTACTGCTAAATAGCATAACATTATAGATCCACTGCATATGGCTTATCCTGTATATTCAACTTTTCAAAATTTCAGTCAGGGTTAAAACTAAACTGAAGAAAAAAAATCCATTTTTGCCTCTATCAACTAATGCATATGCAAATCAAAGCATATTTAAATAACAAAAAAGAAACCTAAGCTACCATTTTAAATTTTGTTGAATAAAAGCATGAGATTTTTTATTACGAATTTCAATAGATACTTATAAGTCGATTAAATAAAAAAAACAAAAGAACACAATATAATACGGTACCTGGGTGTTCATACATCTCCATCTTGTCTCCGTGTTAGTATTGATACACTGAGTAATTATCAGGACAACATGCTATAGAAGTTAGTTAAATATTTATGGTAATCAGTTACAACCAGTTGATTTCAGACGGGATTCAAAATTTTTAATTCCACGGGCATTTGATAATCTGGAACAACTAAAGAAGTAAAACTCTCCAACCAAAATTGTTTCGATAAAAATGTTTTCAATTTTCAAAGCATTTCATGTTATATTGACACACGGGTTGTTTCTACTTTATGCTGAGCAAATTGACTGTGTCAAGTCTTAAATTTCTCAAAATCACTTAAAATCTTGGTTAAAATTAATAAATAGAATACTTTTATTGAAAAATTATTGGATGTTATTTCAATAAAAGATACATTTACTTGTTGATAACATCATCAATAAATTGTTATTCACATCTGCATAGCAGAAGACATCATACAATGGGCCGTCTGCTAGTTGTCTTGTCTTCTCTTTCCAAAAAATAGATTTGATAAAAAGTCACCCAAAGACAAATAAAACTTGTATTTTGTAAAAAAAAATTCACCACAGAAAATTGGATAAAAAAATTTCAATGCAATTAACGCAAGAAAAACAAATTATTATTCACAAGAAAAAATAATTGAGATATTAAGTATAAGCACTTACCCAAATCTGAATGCCTATGTAAGAGTGCCTTGAATTTTGTCATTTAAATGTCGTTTTGCATTAACAGGTGTGATTAATGTAGGAAAAAATCAGCTAAAAATTGAATTCTTCAGAATTTCACAATTAACAGTCATCCATCCATTTTAACCACCTCGTAAAAATATGACATAAAGTGTCATCACAAAATTGATTCATATAACTTAATCTTCCAACAAAATCTTCTAAATTGAATTCATATCAACAGCATCTACATCCTTAAGCATCCGAAATTTGCCGGCAACCCCATCTACTTTTCAGAAAATAGCATAAGGGTTAAAAATTAGCAATGTAAAATTGTATATAGAAGATGTCCAAATTGCAAAATTTATGCAGCCGAAAAAGTTGATGGATTTATTGTTAAGTGACATCAAGATCGCATAACTACAACTTAATTTTTCTCCAAGAGGACATGGGGTAAACAACAGGAAGGCACTGAGAAGTCCGAGCTTTCTTTACAAAAGTTACGATTCTTGCAGGTTATAAAATGCTTTTATGTACCACTCAGTCAAAACGTAGATCTAAAAACCGTATCAGACAGTTACGGGACCAACCAGCCCCTAGGTTAAATAGATTAAATCAGTTTACTACAATCTAGGTTTATTCTACACATAGTGAAGACAACATAATCTTTTTCTGATGCATTTTTTAACAAATTTTAAACAAATATATTGTTTAAAATGTACCACTTTGTGTCATCTGCTCATATTTGCATTGACCTGTTTCAAAATGTGCAAAATTTTGCAGTCGTTCACCTTTACAGTTTAATTTTAGACATAATATTTAGTACCCTGAATGCCCATTTCATACCAGTTACAATTTGAACTTTAATCGAGATTTAATTAGACATTTATTTACATGTTGGAAATTGACCAGTCGGTAAATATCCCCGCCATCCCCATATCAATAGATATCCCATATACCATTACAATTTCAATGTGTACCAATCTGATAGAAAATATGACAATGTGGTACAGGTCTGAGCTTAAATACACAATATCTCGCTCAGTAAAATCATTCCCTGTTTGTTATTAGTTGTTAACATTCAGACTTTTCTTATTATGGGAAATATTAAATTCGGGACATACGGAGTTTTCTAAAAATGGTTAGTTTTTTATTTCTTTTTGTAATTTTAACTCTCTTTGAAAAGAGGTAAAATTCATATCTCTGATCTTGAATTTTCTCTCAAAAGAGGTTAGTCCTCGCTTTTTCTTTAGAATTCAACCAAAATATCGTAACTCTACATTTGGAAAGGTATTTTGGTATTTACCAACCAATATTGGCATGTACTCAAATTTACTGTTTGTGGAAATATTGACTTGACCAGCAATGAACTCTTACCAGAATTTTTTATCATGAATTTCGAGTTAGTATGCAGAGGTGTAATTCTAAAAATATATTAAGAAACTTAAGCTTCCTTATGTATAAATACATATGTCTCCACATAATTAAATGAAAATTTAACCCTCCCCCTTTTTTTCTTGAATAAAATGCTTATGCCTCCACATAATAAGGTAAACATTTGACCCTCCCCCTTAAAAGGATGTCTGTGCCTGCACATAATCAAATGAAAATGTCTTCCCCATTTTTTTTCCAAAATAAAATGCTTTAACAATATATAAGGTTCTTAGCTTCGAAAATATTGTATACATGTATAATTTTCAACTCAATAAAATCTGAGTATTATTTTGGACTTTTGGGTCATGTCAATTATTATTTCAAATGGAGAAAAAAAAAAGCTAAATCATTCTTTTCTTAACCACAGAGCAAAAATATGTTAATAGTACATATGGTATAATTTTCAGACTAAAGACACGATAAATACATTCTACGATCTGATAACTGACAGTTAACATAAGGTATAATAAAATCCTTTAATATGTCAAAACATTAAAAAAACTCTTTGTTAACTACTTTACAGCAAAAACAATAGCAAGAGTCAACAATTTGAATCTTTTATTGAGGTGTCATCTTATCTCACGCAGAAATCTGAGTAAAAAAAGAAGACTTCAAAAAACTTAATCAACTTTTATGTCTTTATAACTTATAAAATTCTTTGCAGTTCATTTTGGGTCCATTCTAACATTGCAGCCATTTTATCTCAACACCACTTGTGCCTTGCAGTGAAAGATGGATGCAACCAAGTACCATTCAAATTCAATTAAAAAATCAAGTTTAATTATCTTTTATTGTTTAGATTGGTTATCTAAAAGTGATTTTTATTATTGTTTATTAATAAGAAATAACTTTGGAAATTGACACTTTACAAAAATGTCAAAGGTCACCCAATTAAACAGAACCAAATAGAATAAAACCTGTTTTAATCATAAAACTATTGAATAAATCAGAAATCTTCCTTTATGCCCCAGTGCAAAAAAACCTAAAAAAAAAAAAAAAGAAAAAAAGTGTGAAAATATTCTTAACTTCCATGGTAACCCATTTCAAAATCTTTGAAATAAATGATGTACCTACAGCTAATTTTCAATACATTTTAAACCTGTCTAAACCAAATTCAGTATGAAGTTCCTACATTTAATTTTCATTAAATTTTAAACCTGTCTAACCCAAATTCTTCCTAAAGTTCCTACATTTAATATTTATTACACTTAAAACCTGTCTAAACCAGTTTCCTCCTGAAGTTCCTACATTTAATTTTCATAACATTTTGAACCTGTCTAAACCAGATTTCTTCTGAAGTTCCTATAGTTTATTTTCAATACATATTAAACCTTTGTAAATAGACATTTTCTATGCTAAAAAAAACTCTATCTGTCCCAAAGGGTTCAATTTAGTCAGGTTTTACTGTAAATGAAATCACATGACATGAATTACTGACCACATACATGGTCAATGGCTGTGTATGGTTGTTTAAAAATGTGAAAGTTGTAAACTTTAATGGACACAGGATTTGAACTAAAGTTTAAATTTATCAATAAAAATGATATTTTTTTTTTTGTATTTGAATGTTTTGAGTCTCATCTTTGCTAAAAAACTGAAAGTTCTTTAGCTAAATTTTTTAACATAATTAATATTGTAATATTACAGTACAATACCAGCTATATATATTCTTTACGGGAAGAAGATATTTTTTTGCTTTACAAATTGCCATGTTTATAAGACAAATTGCCCTTTAATGCACAATATATACAGTAACAAAACTGACTTAAGTTAAACTGAACTGAATACATTCAAACGAAGACAATTTTCATATCATTTCAGAAATCATTATCTGGAAACAAAAAATTTAGATGCAAAATATTTAACATAAATACACTGCCTCTTTTGTGAAAATTAAAAAAAAATATGGAAAAAAACCTACCTTGCACTAAAGAATAACAGATATATAGATCATGCTAATTGATTTAAAACCATAAAGTCACGAAATCCAGATTACATGTCCAATATTTCATCCTTGACATCAGTTAGAATTATTTATTTATTCAAGACAAGGTTTTTTTTCTTTCAAATCATCATCCAGTTTTTAAATACACCCTATTTTTGCACAGAAAAAAGCCCTATCCAAATATTTACTATGGCCCTATCAATCATTTTGCTGACCTTGGACAACAATAAGGCTTTGTGTATTGGTCACTTTAAATATTTGATGAATTTCTGATAATTGCAATGGGTTCTTATATTAAAACTATTCATTGCCTTCTAAAATTTTTTTAAGATCACTAAGGTAAAAAGAAAAATATAAAAATGGCATTTTAGAAAAATACATTTTATGTGTTTTTTCCCAGGTTGCATGATTGTGGTCACTACTAAAGAAACAAATGTAAGTGTCATAAGGAGAGTAAACTGTACATACCTTGTGATTCCCTAGTTTCACATTACACAGTTATTTCCCCTGTACAAGAGTTATCTTTCTCTGGTAGAAAAAATGACTTAATATTGCTTTCTTGTGACCCATTCATATAATAAAAAACCTTGATTTTTGAATTGTTTTTTTTCCTTGTGGGTACAGGAGACGTATAAAACAGACAAATTATTGATAACTTTAGTCTTTTAAAAAATAACTGCTTCTTAAGGGAGATAACTCTTCAGAAGGGAAATATTTATACAAAACTCTAAATGTGTAACTAAACACTTGGTTTCTCACCACATAGAGTAAAATAATAAATCAGTGCTAATTGAATATCAAGAATCTTACTGTGTCAAGGACCTTTAAGGGATAAATTAAACATTTGTTGGTGAATACTTTGACTTTTGAAGAAGTTCCAAAGTTCCACAAGGGTATAAATTCAATGGTGAGTAGAATGTCTTTTGAAAAAAAAAAGAAATCACAACATCATCTGAGTAATTCTAGTTGAGTAACAGTAATGGTGAGTTATATTTACTCTAAGAAACAACCTTAAGGTTTTTGTAATGATTTAGGGGTGTACCTTTACTTGTTAAGGAGGTAGACCTAAGGTAAGGGACATCACTCTAAAAATCATAGATATGTTTGTATCATATTCAATTTCACAAAAGCCTATCAAGATTTCATTTGAAAAACAATGTAATAAATCCAACTTACTTTGATACTTACATGACTTGATGTAAAATACTGAATACAAACGTTCCAATGATTTGTAAGAGTTGTGTCCCTTACCTTAGGTCTATCTTATCAAATCAATTGAATTCTGATGACTTGTTAGTTGTGTGATGAGTACCTTCTTAGAGAAAAGACTTTCTTGTTGTGAAAAATGAAATTTACTTAATGATGAAAGTATAGTATTAAATGGTGGGTATCTTTTCTTGTAAATTAACTATAGGGTCATGGTGACCACTTAAAGGTGAGTATTTAACCTTGTAAAGTCACTGTAGGGTTATGGTGACCATCTAGTGGTAAATTACTTACCTTGTGAAGTAATTATAGGGCTATGGTGACCACCTGTTGGCAAATTACTTACCTTGTGAAGTAATTATAGGGTTGTGGTGACCATTTGGTGGTGATTTTCTTACCTTGTGAAGTCACTATATGGTTATGATGACCATCTGGTGGTGAGTAAGGCTCTGAGTCTGGTGGACTATCAGGTAAGGTTCTGAAATTATAACAAAAGTAAAAAAAAATTTACAGAAATTTAAATCAAGCAAAACAACAATAGAGTAAAATTTATATGAATTCTCAAGAACATGATGCCTTGCCTGGGTTTCATAAAAAAAGTCTCACTTCATGGATTTCCTCAGATATATACCAAAAATATTTTTTTTATCTAAATATTTTTAAATTATTCTATAATAGACATACAGACAGCAGAATAAAATGTCCATCAAAAAATAAAGCTAATATTCCAGTTCACAGAAATAAGAACTTCTTTCAGTTTTAGTATATTGTATCAATTTGGAAGGTGCTAATATTCCAGTTCACAGAAATAAGAACTTCTTTCAGTTTTAGTATATTGTATCAATTTGGAAGGTTATAATCTCTGCTATTTAGGATGTAAAAAAATTCTAACATGAGATAAGCAATAAGGGAGGCTTTCTGATGTACAGAACTATATTACTGAAAAGGGTAGAACTTATACTGGGCTTTGCAGAGGCACAAAAGCTTCAAATTAAAGAATGTACCTCTACACAGATGATTGCTACCAATAACGCCCTTATTGTCTCCCTATGGGAAATTTCGATATCCCCAAGATATAATCGTAAACAGCCTTCTCTAAAAGGTACTATAAAATTATTCTATAATTTCATTCAATCTTACGTTCACTATCCTAGTTTTTTACTCAGTGTCTTCTAAAATAATTAAAATAATGAGTAAAGATTGTTTTTTGTAAATTGTTCTTTGTGCTGATGTGATCGCTGATTTACCGATTATGATGCAATAGCATACAAATGCTATTTAATCACCACTGGCATATTCATGCCACAATGGAAGAGGGAGGTTAAGTGCACTCCAAACCTAGATTTAACCCACTATTTTGTTTGAAATACCTGTACCATGTCAGGACCATTGCGGTACCAGCTTCTCTGGTGGTGTAATATCTATTTTGCCAGATTTATTTTGGACTTGATTTGATTATGAGATTATGAATTGGATTATTTGTTCAGTAATTTTGTTGCTTCCCTAATTAAGTGGATGTTTTTTGTTGTTCCGTCTATCTATGAATTCCAAAAATTCAATTTTACATTGTTCTATCATATAACTCAAAACTAACTATTGTCTGTGTAGTACCAATTTTTACGGTTTTCGTGGGTTGGTCAAACCATGAAATTTGGTTCCCAACAATTAGGAGATTTCCATAGTTGTGTTTACTGAAAACTTCAACACCACAAATTCAAGAACCCACAAACTTGTGTTTCTTCTCTAATCCATGAATAAAAGTACTTTCACAGGATTTTGTCATTAATTTACAAGTACTGTAATTTTTAACAGTTTATCTTTTTTATTGTTACTCACCACGAAAGTTACAGTATGTATTGATAACTCAAATCTGAATAAAACTATGACAAATTCTACTGAAAAATATGTGTAATAAATTAAAAAATTAAACAAAAGAATTCTATTTTTATCAAATAAAATAATCAATATTGCTCAAAATATATTATGCTAAACTAATTATCTTTCTTTCAATATTGCTCAAAATAAAAGTAATTACCTTCCTTGTTCTATATTTATTATCATATTTTTGAAACTGAATGTGTTAATATTTTACTCTGATTCTGTACTGGTTGCTACCAAGATAAATAAAAATAAAAGTGGGAAAAGGCAATAGTCTGAAGAAGTTTTAAGAACAAATGTGTATTATTATCCGTGAAAATTCTGCGGCAGTCATAGTTTTGTTATTTGCATAAAAAAAGACATGTATATAAAACAATTGGGAATATTCTTTTTTTAAAGAACATTATAATATGATTTTAGAAACAATCATGACTTTCAAACTGTGCAAAAGTAAACTGATTGCAAAAACCATGACAAAAAAAAGAGTGTGAAAATTTCACAGTTTACATTAAATTACATAGACATTTTTTTTACTACAAAGTTCATGAATGAAAAAAACTTTACACATTTTAAATATTATTTATTTACACAGAATTAAGAAATAAAATCTACCAGTACTTTATTCTCTTCAAGTAAACAAAAGGCATATAACAACACTTAAACTAGCATACTTTAAATATTTAGCTGTAAGTACATTTGTATACCTGGGGAAAGTAAAGATACTCTATGATAAGCAGTGTCACATTAAAGATAGATTGAGATCAATATCTATCCCACTTAACGACTAATTAATTGACATTAAATAAATTATCAGAATTACACTAGGTCATCGTGTTCTTTGAAAAATATTGGGTCAATTGAAAATTGACTGAAAATTAAGTTATCGTTATAGATAAATATTTTTAAAAAAAATGTGAAGACAAAAATTATTGCAAAACAAAATATTCCTTCATTAAAAAAAATTAAATCAAATTATAAGTTAAAGAAAATTCTGCAAGACAAAACACGTGAAACAATATATTTATCATTTTTGAACATATATTTGACTTTAAAATAACTTTTAAAAAGTAAAATACAAATTCTTAGTAATAGGTCTGTCAGGAAAATTGTACCTAAATATCTTTTTCACAAATAAAAAGGAGTCACTTACAAATATTGTAATAAGTATTTTGGTCTAAAAGAGATAATAATTCTGGTATGAACTTTCACGAATCGATTTTAATCAGTCAAATCCATTTCGTATAAATAAATTATCCAAAAAACAAACATATGTTATTTCAAAATACCTATAATAGAAAAGCTTCAATTTGAATAGAAACATATCAGATTCATAACTGAAACAAACAAATCATAAATATTTGAATTTTGTCAGAATCAAATATATCTGTCAGGTATTTATTCAAACTTCATCGCTTCACAGGTAAGAGAAAAGTAAACATATTGTAATTATCTTAATTCCTGCAGTAAAACAAAATTTACATATGAAAAAAAACTTTAAGAATCGGAAAATAATAATAAACTGTTTGCAAACCAAAAACACGAATTTCACTTGATTAAATTTGAATTGAGATTAAATTGAAAACATGACGTGAAGAATGAAATTTATATCTGAACCAATGGAAAACTTAATATATAAAGAAAAATAGGTCGTTTCAAAATGGATCAATCAGAGAAGAATGGAACAGAGTAACAGTTGTTGCCAATAATGCATGATTTTCCTGATTTGAGAAAACAAATATGGTAATCCTTGATTAAAATTCCGATATCAGGTTTTTTTTTGTCCCTTATGAAATAAAAAATGATGATAAATGTTTCAAATAGCGTAAGTCGCTGTGACACTTGCTTAATTACCAGTTAAAATGAAAAATAAATTTCTTACTGTGCTGGGCGGTAACACCTTGTGTATATACTCCATTGTTGGAAAAAGGCGTTAGAGGAACAATCCGTACCACAGGGAAACATAAATTTAGTAAAAAATACCGTGGACGTATTACAACGACCAGGTCTGTTTAAATTGTCTAATATTTCACACTTGTTTTCATTTCGAAGACACCAATTTAAAACTTTTTGTTTGGAGATTAAACTAAAATATAAAATTTCATAACATTGTGCGATGTGTGGTGATAACTTCAATATTATCATGAGACATTCTTGAATTGTTCCGAAGTGTGAAAATTAGTTTAAGTCAGTTCACTCGAACGAACAAATTACCATTATCATAATTAATTATCTTTTTCTATTTAAAGGAATGAACCTGACGCCATTTGAGTGTTTTTAACATGAAGTAGTGAAAACATTATAGCAGACATGCAGTAGAATCATGTTGAAATGGTCATTTAATTGCAGACAGATGAAATTATTTGTATAAAATTTGTCAAATGTTTTAATTTTGCACATTAGAATATAAAAACAGTTTAAATTTTCTCTACCTTGACGTTAAACCAGAAAAGATATTCTTGAATACGTCCCAATCCATTTTTTTTTTAAACGAGACACCCTACATAATTGTTCCCGACGGTCACATGGCAAAAAATCACGTAGGTTGTACAATAATCTTTACAAAAAATCTGTATCGGTTTATTTAATGCTACAACAAAGGCTTAATTCTGATATTGACACGTTCTGAAAACTGAACCATGCCGAGGGGTGAATGGGGGACAGGGATAATTTTCTTTTCTATTTTTACCAGTTCTTACATTTCATACAACATATTTCTTGTTTTGTATGCTAGTTAAATAGTTTGACAGGTTTTGTTCAAATACTCAAGTCTAATTGTCCAGTGTTGAAAATTAGCCTGTAGATAACTTTAATAACACTGACCGAATATTTTCTTTCGAGTTGCCATGCGCTACGTTCTATAGCCTCCAAAAAAGGCGCGTTGTCTTACATGCATTTCAATAACCAAAGAGGCCTATGAGACTAGCTTGCCACGTGATGGAGGCCCTCGTGTTTTCCAGGGTTAATTTTTAATAAAAAAATGCAACTAATCTTCGTACTATAGTTAGTCAATCTTATGTTGCACAAGCGTTTGAACATGACAAAAAAGGCAACTAGAAAACCAATGGTCAAGAATAATTGTTACAGATGCTTCTAGATTAATAACCATATCTTCCAAATTTACCGGCTAATTTTTGTGGAATCACCGGCTGAGCTACGTGACTTATTCATGTGCATGATCTTCGACATTGACCTTTGGTAAACCAACACCGCTGTACAAGAAAAGGGGTAAATTAATGACTTACGGGTGCATAGCAGGGTTGTCATAGCAATGATTTTGGCCATTCAAGATGGCATGGTTTCTCATGTGACCGTAGTTTGTCGTTGGTACTTGTGGCGGTGACGAGGTATGTGGAATCACCTGACTTATATGATGTGGTTGATGACTGGGTAATGATTGTATCGGTCGATTGAATGCTATGGCGGGTATAGTGTCTTCAGGCAGGCACCTGAAAAAAAAGAAAAATACATTTGTTCAACATATTTTCTAGATACATTTTACATACATGTACATGTACATATGGGGATTAAATGCTGAGATGAGAACAATTCTCTACTTCTGAGTTGAATAATTTGTAGATCCTCCAAATTTTTTTTGCTTCCATTTAAAGTCTGCAAATGAATTCTAAATTTTCCAAACTACATAATATTTTGTCTTGTTTTTATTACTCTTAAATAAATCACCTTGTCTTACTCCCACTTTTAAACATATGTGCATTTTAATACTCTCCCTCATTTCAGCAGAGTGTATTTCATTCAGAAAGGGAATAAATATTATCAATTTTGAGAGATCTTGATGTTCTAATGTCCATGTTTTTATTTCTTGGATTCATGGAAATACAGTAAATTTATCAAGACAGGAGGAGCTGGAATCCATGTGAAAAAAATTTACTCCTAAAAATGCCTCCATGAATAGGTAAGGATGGACACAACAATGACCAAAACTGGCCCCCAAATAGAAAGTTCTAATGTTTTTGCTTCAACAGCTAGTACATCAGCCTTTCCAGCAACATGGCCTAACATAACACACAACTTATCAATTCCTCAAACAGGTAATGAAAGTCATAGCAACACAACTTTTCTTGACTTTTAGTAAAAAAAAAAAACTGTTGTGGTAAGGTCCATTTTACAATTGAAAGAAGAATTAAAATTTTAAATGGACCGTGCCTGCTTTAATTGTTCCATTATTATTTTCAGACTTCTGAATGAAAGTGTGTGTGTGTGCATGGAAGGGGAGGAGGGAGTGTTTTACAGCATAAGCTTGAACTATTAAGACAAACAGTCCCTTTTTATTCTGAATTTCTGGAAAGTCAAAGTAATGTGGATCATTTTAAAAATTTTTTGCTAAATACAACTTCAGCTATACATTTTTTTCACACCATGAATATTTTATATTGATACTACAACAATTAACCAACGTGGTAAATCCACTGTTGTATTGCTAGTAGCAACCCATAAAAAAATAAACCCGCCTTTAATTTGCTCACTTTATTTTTTTTTTTTCAATGGTTCACGATCCTTACAGAAAAAAATCTATATTTCTATAGAAATTCAGCCATCATTACTAGAACACATAATTGCAGACAAATAGAAGGTACACGCCTAATATTTATACATGAATAAAGAGGAAGTCTGAGCCGGGGAAAAAATAACTACTGGAAAATCGAATTTTTGCCAATTGAACATAATAATGCCTTTCTTTAGCTGTACGATGTTTTTTATGTGGTAACGAGAGTATGTAATTAAAACTAATATCATTATGTCCTAACTGAAGATAAATGTCAATCAAATATGCAATATATTATGAAATGTACACTCACTGTTTGCATACACATATTATCAATTGCTAAATTGTTAATTGAAAGTGGTAAAAAAGTAGAACAAATAGAATTGAATTTCTGGCAAAATACCAATTTTCTGCATTTTAAATCTTCATTGAGCAATAACAATAATTTGACATGTAATTGGCTTCAAGAAGCTCCTTTAATGCAATTAAATCTGATATAAAATGCTTAATGTATAGTAAAAAGTAAAAATTCTGTAAGATAAAAATATTATTTTCAATTTATACATAAAGCCCATATCAGATCTGATTTAAAAAAAATACCTTTTGGATATTTATAAAAATTATATATTTTACAGCCCTCACTAGCATAAATATATATTACTGGTAAACAGCAGCTTTGACCACTCCACAAAAAAAAAAGAAAAAAAAAGAAAAAAAGAACTATTCCAGAAGTGAATACATTTTTTAACCTCACCACCAAATAAACAAAATACATAATTTATAAAATAAATACCTGTACATGCCAGGAGCATTGATTACTAATGGTCCAATATCTTTCACCCATTTATTCCTCAAAATATCCATTCAATTATTGTCAATTACTCATCCCATTGCCATAAAATCTATCTTTTTCATAAAACGAAAACAGCCCCTATCTCCCTCCTTTAGTCAGAAAAATGTCTCCTTAGAAACACTCAAAACACCCTAACACTATCACTGTCACTGAAAAGCTTCATCAGAGAAAAAATCTTTTAATAATACTGGTGATACCTGAAGTAAGAAATTTATCACTTAGATCAGTGAAGAGATCAAGGGTGAGATATATCTATGGACAAAGTATACACTTCTAAACCTACACTAACAAAGGCGATAGTTAAAGGAGAAGATTATTGATATTTTTGGCACATCAATTTTCTGATGTCCTGAGGCACTGCCGTTACGCTGTTCTGACATTGTCCGGTGTGTCACAGAATGGCACAAGATATTGAAAAGGTCATGGTACAGCCTAGCACCGGATGAAACCATAACCCTACACATACTTCAAAACTTCTTGTAACTTTGTTTACATCAACGACCACGCCACAGGTAAATTAACAATGTAAATGTAGGTAAATAGCTGGTATTTCACTTAGCAAATTTTTTAAAAAGGAAATTATAAATTATGACAGGAAATTTTAAACAAATTTTAAAAGGTTTTAAGCTTTAAAATTTATTTCAAATGTGGGTTTAAATATGTTCTGGGTATATTTTATTCATGGTAATTAAATCTAGCTAATGTGCTAGGATGATGTCTTCATTGTTCAGCTATCTTTACACATCACTTCAATTTTTATCTGATTCAGAAGATGTTAAAATTTCCCCAAGCTAAAATGGTTTTACATTATAAGTGGAGAAATTTAAAGACTAAGAGTCAATATTTGTAATTCCATTATCTAACTATATTAAAAGAAAATTTAGAGTTTATTTTACATTTAAAACTCTTAGAAACTGGTTTTCTACTGATTTGTGGTTAGTTAAATTTAAAAACAAAAATTTTGTTAAATTTTTACTGATCTCCACTTTCACTTTGGAAAAAAGAAAATTAGCCAAAAGCTATTTTGAAAATTGAAAATTTCACATTTTTCAAACACTTAACTAACCAATTTCATTAACAAGCAAAAGTGATAAAAAAAAGATCTATACATCTTAATTTAAACATTCAAATTGTAAAAAAAGTCCTTCCCCTGTAAAAATCCTTATCATAACCACTGGAAATGGGGTGGACCTAAAGCCATAACTGTCTTTTGAAGAACAATCACTAAATTTTCTTGAGGATCAGAACAAAGAGCTGAAGTGCACAAAAAGAAGATCAGTGTTTTTATCATTTTTTTGCCCCAGAGGTCAAATAAAAATTTGAACAGGACAAATATATTAAATCTAAATTGAATTATATGTAATTTTTTTTCAGATGAACCGGCCAGACAGGTGTTTGAAGCATATTAACTAGCTTCCAGTTTGTTCCTAATGAAAACACTGCAAGATGCTTTAAAATAATATCAATTTGAATATTGAACATTGACTCAACAAACCAAGAAAAACAGCTTTCAGCTTTCAACATTTAGGTACAGGCCCTTCTAGGAATCATGCTAAAGAAGAAATTTAGTGATTCATGTATATCTTATGCACAAAAAAAAAGTGGTTCCAAGGAGAAAAGGGGGAGGACACGAGGGTTTAACAGGCTAGAAACTGCTTTGTTTAAACAATAATTTTTCAATTTCATCTAGAGCAAAATTTGACCAATATGTTATTATAGCCTAGAACCTCACTCTCTAAAATCCCTGTACCTGCATCTAAGTTATTAGTTTGCATGATTTTTAGACGGAGCCATACTTATAAACTCAATCCAGCAGGAACTAAGACCACAAAGTTGACTACAAGAATAAAGATAAACACAGCTTTTGTTGAAGAAGATCATTTTTTTGGGGGTAGGGGGTTCAAATTAAAATATCAATCATTAGGAAATGGAATTAGTACCATCATTTTTTTGCTGAAATAGGACCAAAAAAATAAAAAGTCACTTAGCTCTTTAAATCAGAAACTCAATAATAAAACATACAAAAACCTTGAATTCACAGTATTTTTTAGGTGGGGAAAAACCAGTAATCTATTTGACAATAAGTTGTAAGAGTTAAATTGAATAAAAGTCTGTGAAAACAATGGGAGAATGTATTGAGACATTAACCTGATGATACATATTATGCTTAGGATTTTTTTGTGACAGTTAAATGCAGGACCTTAATAGCATTTTAATTGAGTGTTTCAAGAGTAAATCACAGATCCTACTAAACTTGATAAAACTAATGTATAATTTGTACCAAAGCTGACTATATTTGAAAAAAAAAATTAAGAAGCGTATCAAAATAATTATGCTAATATCTAAATATATATTTGGACTTGGCATTGACAACCGAGACGCAATTTACAGACGTGACCACTATACAGTTTCCAGAAGATAGGCGTTATATCAGTTTGGCATGCAAACCAAACATTATAGTGACTTACTGTCAAAAACCCTCCCAATAGGTCAAACAAACCCGTCAATTAAAAATTATTCACCCGTCATAGGCGATAAGAAGTTCAATGTGAGCCAATCACGGGAGAAGGTATTGAAATCAAGAATCTAAATATAGAACACACACAAAAAAAGAGCTATATACAAAAACATTTTAACAAACAATGCAAATTGACTAAACTGGTCCAAAATTTAGTCCAGAAAA
The DNA here is from genome assembly GCA_037379345.1 of Perna viridis. NCBI lineage: Eukaryota > Metazoa > Mollusca > Bivalvia > Mytilida > Mytilidae > Perna > Perna viridis. The sequence goes on along the minus strand of CM074518.1, from coordinate 43,035,549 downwards.
TAGAAAAATAGGCCATACCTTTATCTGGAAGTTTGTGGATGTCAAATTTTTCAAATTGTGTGAGGACTAATAAAATCAAGATTTCTGATGTTGGTCCAAAATCAGTCCAGAACAGAGAAAAAGAAAAAAAAATATGCCATATACATTGTACTCCTCACACAAATATTGTAGTTGTAAGATATCTGAAAATTGGGTCTTATTTGGTACCAGCATTTGATTTTTATTAATGTGGCTGTGTCATCCATTAGCATCCAAAGCATTTAGCTTGTATGATGGCATTTCTTTATAATACAGATATTAGAAAAAGTTTACGAATTTAAACAAAAACAAAAAAAACAACTTGGCTTTAAGTTGTAAAAAGGTGCTAGCACTAAAATAAGAACTGACCAAAAAATAGCAGAATCTGTAGGAATTTTTTTTAATACATGTACATGTAATAACTTCTAAGCATGGCTAATTGAATGTTAAGTGGCATCTACTAGACCTATACAAATCCACTACCAATGGTCAGACACCTATAACCTCTAAAGTTATCACAAAGGTCAAAACAAATTTTGGTTTGAAAAAAAAATTATCTATCTATTTTTGTTACATTGTGTTACAAATTGCTATTTTCTTTAAAATCTTTTCCCCTTTTCTGAAGAAAACTCAGGAAAGAAATAAAAAAAAAAGTTTTAAATTTACACAAAAAGGTGTCCGAATGACTTTGAACTACTGTCATAACTCAAAAGATAAACAGAGAAAAAAATGTCCATAAGATACTGGTAAAACAAGGCCAATCTAGTTTAAATAGGATCCATTAATTGTCCTATTCAGACACTAAATTGCTTGAACAATTGTTTGGTCTAATTTTAATCAGTGACATAAAACCTGACCAGAAACACATTTTGTCACCTTAAAGCAGGATCCACAAGGTCAAGGTACACATAGTAAATGACCATTTGATTTTGTGTTATAACAACACAAAAAAAAAACAAAACAAAAAAACTAAATTACCAATCACAGATGTAACACTAAATATTTATGCCATTTGTTGGAAGGCATAAAAAAGTAAAAAAATCTTCTTTAAAGTCAAACATTTTACAGAGCTATAATATAAAAAATCTTGCAAAGTTTTTTTTTAAGTTCTTGTGGTAAATGTAATATGTCTGTCATAAAATGGCAAAAAATGATCTCCAAGCCTTATATCTCTCCCCCCCCCAAAAAAATAGAAATATTTCTCTTCACTGCAAGTGATTCCTGTTGTGAACATGTAGAGAAGTTCACAATATGAAATCAGAGTTTTTTTATTCATCTTGTATCACATCAATCATTAAATGAACTTTGACAAAAATGTCTGCATCAAAAGGACACCCAAGGTATGTATCTGTTTGCATAATAAAAATATATATATCCATAGGACACAGTTCCTGGTAATAACATCAATTGGTATAAATATGGCATTCCAATAACCAGAAATTGATGTGAAACTGTGATAACAAAAATAACATCAAGAACACGACAGAAAGAAAAGAAAAAGAAAAAAAAAGAGAAATAAACAAAACAATACAAAATCAACTATACACACACCTCAAATTTGATTGAAAAACAAACTGAGAAAAGAATTTGAAGAGACACCTTAGATAGACTTACATGTACATGCTCAACAGCTTAATTTGTCTTGTGTTTTCCATTTTTTCTTTGATGGGTAGCAATTTATAGAGCAATCATCCATTAATTATTGTAAAAAGATTACAAGATTTATTGGGAATTATATTTTTATTTTTGCAGTCAAATTTAAGGTAAAGCTAAACAAGTGATCTTTGAAATAATGTAAGGTCTTGTAAGTAAATTAGCAGGGACCATGTATCCATCTCCACCACACACAATAGGAATAAATTGTATAGTATAATGTGAATGGAAATGGTGAATATGTCAAAGAGACAACACATTTACCAGGATGAAAAATGTCAGCTCAAGACCACCCATTGGTCTTCAATGAATGAAAGTTTCAATATTTGCCACCTTGCAATCTCTCAAAAGAAACCTGAGAATTGACAAACTTGGTAATAGCTACTAACATATAATTAAACAAAAATCTTGACTGTGAAACATTTGAATTATCTCCCTTCACATGGCAAATAAGATAAATAGAGTTGTATCCCTTTCAGTGATCATTCATAACATTAATGTTTTCATGTCATCAGGTACATAAACAAACCACAACAAAGTGATGTCCTAGTTTTTGGACTTTTTTACAGTTCATTTATATTCAGTTGGCACTAAAAGACATTTGTATTGTTGAACATATTTATAGCATTGTTTATGTATTGAACTCTTTCTGCAAGATTTATTTTCATTTTGCACCGAGTGGCAAATATTTTAAATGAATGAATCAACACAAATAGACCACTACTAATACATGTAGAAGGGAATAAAAGACAGACCACACACCATGCAGAAAAATCACATTGATTTATAGTGCATGGCAGAAAAAAGAATAAAAAAGCACAACTTTATGCACTTTGCAGTGCAGTATTGCTAAATGACATGCATGTATCCATATTGAATTTCAATTAATTCAAATTCATTTGAATTTATGGGTACCATTTTGTAATGTAAAACCCCTCATTATTTGTATCATTATAATTTTCAAATGAGCTATGGTATAAAAATTAAGTATGGTAGTTTTTTAAAGTACAAGTCCATTTAAAAATCAGACAAGACTATATATATATCTAAAGGTGTATCCAATTTAATTATTCTGGGGGAAAGACTGGGGATCTTTGATACAAAATCTATCCTGTTTTCAAAATTTAAATGAGTCTTACAAAATTTCTTTCCATTTCAAATATACAACACTTTATTTTTTTTTCAAATTTGTATGTAACATACAAAATTTTGGTAAGCTTCATAAAAGTACAGTAAAACCATTATGTATTTGACAATATCCTGTAAAAAAAGCTCCCCCCCAAAAAAAAATAATTAAAAAACAAAACAAAACAAAACAAAACAAAAAACCAAACAAACAAACAAAAAACAAAACAAAACAATTAGATGATATACATATCCCTGTGTAGTGCATTTTGTGTAAATTTAGTATGTATCATTTCGTTAATCTTTGGAACAGTTCATGTGGGAGATTACAAATGTATCCTCCATTGACACAATCTCATGTGGGAGATTTCTGAGTAAAAGCAAATTTTTATGTAAAAATTCAATTATTTAGTATTTGTAAAGAAAATAAATATTTTAATCAACCAAACCCTCTAACAAATCTTACAACTATTTTGAGAGAGTCTATCTCTCGTGTGGGAGGGCTAACATCTATGATGTATAAATAGACCATCTGACTTAAATGGCCATGATTTTGCTATGCCAGTCCCTAAGAATGTCACTTTATACAGACTGGTAAGAATGTATTTTCAAATAATTGGTGTTCATGTCCAAAAGAAAACAATCCTTAAACGGAAATCTTCCAAAATGAAAACTCTGTATTATGCATTCTCATTTGCATGACTCTTCAGCTGAATGATACATAACACAGATTTAAAAAATAAATAATTTCTAAAAGTACAGTAATTGAATTATTTAAATTAACAATGCTCTTCTAAAATCTACTAAAATTTATAAGTGCATGATGTTTAATTGATATTCTCTTTGATGTACTGGCAGTGGTGAAACATTAATCTTCTCATCATGTAAATGATAATGAAGTTGAAATTATAAAAAAAATGGTTATTTAAGCAACTAAATCAACTTGAGTTACCTCCCTTTATACACAATGCAAGAGTATTTATTGTTCACTATAGACGAATTGAATTATCTCCCTTTTATCATTACATAATCAATTTAATTTTTCACAACAGAGCAATAAAGACAAATACAAGTTTTATTACAGAAAGGACCCAAATCAACATAAATTTGTAGTCAAATGATTACATTATCCCAAACAATTTCTGTTTACATTTAAGACCGAATATTTTAAAAACTGGGTTTATGTCAATGTCAAGTGCTTAAATTCAATTTTATGCAAATTAGGTATGAATCATTATAAATTTGAAGTTCTATTTTTGATGTCAATGAAAATTTTAAGTACAAAGTATAATCATTAAAATCTGGGTCAAAATAAGACAGTTGTACCTTTGTTTTAACAGGCAGGAAAAATTAACAGTAACAAAAAACAATAAAAATAAAAATATCAGGGGCACGCAAGGCTATAGGATCATGGTCATAAGCATGCATGTCAACTTTACAAAATGCAAAACAGAGAGATTTTATACCTCCTAGGGAGATTCTTAGTCAATATAAATAATATGTCAATCTAGTTACATCTGGTGCACTGTGACAGATTTTTTTTATTTTGTAAATAAAAGAGTCATTAATTATTCGTCTAATAAAGGAAAGAATAACCAAAATACCATCTCAGAATATCTTAAAAATGTCCATTCTGTGATCATTTCTGACATTCAACACTCCATGAAATGATCAGGCATGGTTCTGAAGAACTTAACAAAAAAAGGGGGATGCAGGTTATTGTAGGCCATGTTTTTCATTAATTTTGAATTAATTACATGAAAAGGGGAAGTGAAGAGCTTGTTTCAACCCCTGAATAACTATCAAAGGTTATGATAGACAAATTTTGGTCATTTGTTAAGGAGCAGAACTCCAACTGAAATGTGCCGTACCGTCTGACCTAACAGACAAAAACCTGAAAGTTTCAATGTGTCTGCCTTAATTTTGACAATTCTGCCTATTTCTTTGAAATATTGCCTTGGATTTATTTCCTGATTATCTTGGGTTGAAAGGAGTCACTAGCATGATAACTTATAATTATTTACAGGGATTTTATTATTATTTTTTTTTAAAAGTCCTATCTTTTTGAAGAAAGGAAAAAAATAAACCCATTGAGAACCAAACTGTGATTATTGGAATTATGCATGATTTTGTGATAATTTTGCATGGAAAAATTGTGTTTTCAGAGGTATATTCAAAGTACATGACAAAATCACTGATTTAGGATATTGGACGATCTGTGAATGATGAGAGGATGAACAAAACATAAAAAAAAATCAAAACAAAACAAAAAACAAAAAAAAAACCAAACAAACAATGAAGTAATTGAAAATTTCAATTTAAATTGAATTACATGTTTTTTACAAATCTAACAATGATCGAATCCCTCTCATTTTTACTTTACAATAACAAATTAAACATTTCCGGCTCCTCATTTAGAAAAAGAGTTACAATGAATCTTTTCAATGAAAAATTATTCAGGAAAATGTTTTTGATTTTTATCTACAATTTAAAAAAAGTATATTAACACATATTAAAGATAAAAATATGAAGTGTTTTTAAATTTAAGTAAAATAAGGTCATGAATCACGGTTTAATAGTTTCCTGTGATTCTAGAAAGAAGAATTATGGCTAAAGTGATGTTAGAAATCATATAATGTTACATTTCCTTTCAAGAGAATTAAAATAAACTTGACTTGGAGGTCACAATATCAAATCTTTGTAAGTTCTACTTAACAATGTTTTGAGCAAGGAAGAAAAGGAAAATTGAACATGAAGCTTCACAGACATGACAAAGCATGTTTCATCACTCAAAAGAGACATTAAAACATATTTTTCGATGAGGAATAAAAATATGGTACATACATTATACAATTTAAAAAAAAATTTCATCATGAAAATTATATCGGTCAGAAGTAACTAATGGTTTAAAGAAGGTACTAACACAGGGAAATTCATTGACAATCTGCCACTAACACAAAAACGAGACAGATGAAAAACAAGGCTTATCACAAAAAAGAACTGAAAAGGGGCATTAATAGAACATTGAGTGATACATAATAGTGAAAAAGGGGGCACAAATCTAAAACTACATATCAGATTTTGCTAAAAACATAACTTCCTGAACAACTGTGCAATATTGAAAAAGAAGTTTTTGATCTGCTCTCAAGCTATCATCTTTAAACTGTCAGGGGATGGACAGATGGACAGACAGACACTTTTCGGAGGATAACACATAATACATCCTTGCCAGTTTCTGTGGTGGGGTACAAAAAGTGCACAAAGTAAAACAAACAGCATGAAACCTTCTAAAAACTGATCAGGAAAAAAAAACCAGAAATGGTAAACAGCATGCAGAAGGAATTACAGATCTGAAGTCAACATGGCAAAGCTTGATGGATTCTAATCATTTACATCTTATATATTCTAGTACTGTCAAAGCAAAATTGTTCATGGGGGTATCAATTCTCGTCATATTTTCATGTGCTAGTCAACCACAAAGTTTGTTCCCAAACAAAACAAAAAGAAAATTTTCTGCAATAGTTTTGTTTTTACATTCTATACATTTTTTTTTATCTCCCAAGAACAAGGGTTACATGAAAAGCCAGATGTTTATTTCTGTTTACTAGAACATTTTATGCAAAATATAAAAAATAGAAATATGTTGGCTTTCCAACCATGAAACACATTTTGCATGATTCTTAGCTGGAGTGCTACTTTATACAACAAAACCCGTCAAAGCGCAACCCATAATGATCGGAATTTTGTCAATTCCAGATATATTGTGAAGTTCCTTTGTAAGCGTTATAAAAGTTTACTTAAATTTCACATTTTTTATTAGCATAAAATCAAAATAAAAAAATCAAACAATTTTAAAAAACCTAAACAAACCTAAAATTTATGAAAGATGAGAGTATTTACAACTGGAAGTTTTGTATGCTGTGCACATGCAAGTGCATAATAAATATTTTGTCAACAATAAAATACAAGTACTTTGGGTTAGATAAATATACCTATATGTGTGAGATAATTGGAGAGATACTTTGTTTCCCTAATAAGATATTCAATCCATATCTGTGATGCCATCAACTTTCATTAAGTAAACACTCAAGAGTTTTGTTACATTTTCTCATGTGGATTATAGTAAAATCTGGGCAGTCCATTTGGTACTGGGCTCTTAAATTCAATTTCAAATTTCAAATTTTCAAACAATTGAAAACATCAAAAAAGAGCATATGAAGATAAAAGAAAGCAAATATTACATTTATAAACAAAACATAAACATAAAATGATAATATCAGTGATGAAACTCTCACAAGCTACGAAGAACAAAACAAGAAAATATTCAGTCCAATGATGGTACCCATACCATGTTTTGTAGTAAGCTGATACATAGGGCTGACCTGGATTAAGTTCTATTCTTATATTTGACCTTGAGGATACATTAGGGAGAATATGACTCCATATTATAGATAAAGGCATCAATAGTGAAACTGAAGACTCGAGACTGTATCATAGCCTAAACTCTGGAATGATTTTACGAGGACAACAAACTAAGAGGAAATTGGCTATACAGGAGATAAATATACTGTAAAAAAGAATCCTAAGGGTAAAATTCAGATTTCAAAAAAAGAGGAATTCTGATAAAAATGGGAGAAAAACCTCCCTGTTAACTACACATATTCTGATTGTTATATACTACAGTAAAACCAGCCTAAACCAAATCCTGAGTTATCTAAAAACCTGTCTGAACCAAACCCTGAGAAACAATTTATCTACAAACCTGTCTAAGTCAAACCCTGAGTTATCTACAAACCTGCCTAAACCCAACCCAGAGTTATCTTAAAACATGCCTAAACCAAACCATGAGATATAAAAACCTGTCTAAACCAAACCCTGAGATATCTAAAAACCTGTCTAAAACAAAGCATGAGTTATATAAAACCTGTCTAAACCAAACCCTGAGTTAACTAAGAATCCTGCCTAAACCAAACCCCAAGTAAACCAAAAACCTGTCTAAGTTAAATTCAATTCTTTTGAACCTGGATAAACCAAACGACTGCCTAAACTAAACACATTTTCAAGTCCAGATGGAATTTAGTTTACATAATGTTCAATATAATTCAAACAGATCCTAAATCCAAAAATCTGAGAAGGTGACTGGATAATGCTAATTTTGATGTTATTGCAATATTGTTATTTGAGGGATTAATTCTGCTTTGAAGACTAAAATAGCCTTCTGGTTGTACCAGCAGTTCACTACACAGAGGATGTATGGTTGTACCAGCAGTATATCCTGCACTGAGAACCAGCACTCTGTCCAGTAATACCCACACAGAGGATGTATGGTTGTACCTTCAGTATATCCTGCACTGAGGACCAGCACTGTGTCCATCAGTACCCACACAGAAATGTATAGTTGTACCAGCAGTATATCCTGCACTGAGGACCAGCACTCTGTCCATCAGAACCCACACAGAAATGTATAGTTGTACCAGCAGTATACCCTGTACTGAGAACCAGCACTGTGTCTATCAGTACCCAAACAGAGGATGTATGGTTGTACCAGCAGTATATCCTGCACTGAGGACCAGCACTCTGTCCATCAGTACCCACACAGAGGATATATGGTTGTACCAGCAGTATATCCTGCACTGAGGACCAGCATTGTGTCCATCAGTATCCACACAGAGGATGCATGGTTGTACCACCAGTATATCCTGCACTGAGGACCAGCACTCTGTCCATCAGTACCCACACAGAGGATATATGGTTGTTTCAGCAGTATATCCTGCACTGAGGACCAGCATTGTGTCCATCAGTACCCACACAGAGGATGTATGGTTGTACCAGCAGTATGTCCTGTACTGAGGACCAGCATTGTGTCCATCAGTATCCACACAGAGGATGCATGGTTGTACCACCAGTATATCCTGCACAGAGGACCAGAACTGTGTCCAGCAGTACCCTGCACTAAGGATGTATGGTTGTACCAGCAGTATATTCTGCACAGAGGACCAGAACTGTGTCCAGGAGTACCCTCCACTAAGGATTTATTAACTTTTTCTAAGCCATACTCAGTACTAAACCCACTTCTCTATGCAAATTCATTCAGTACACCTAAAACAACTTCACAGATTTGTATTGAGTATAGCTCATACATCTTGATATATTTTTATATCCTGTATAGCGGAGTGGTGATACAAAGTAATTCCTCACAAAGCAGTTGTAGGTTGGTGGAGGAGATTTGTAATTTTGATTGAAATGATTGCCATCAAGAGTAGTTGTCTCTTGAGCATTTTCATTACATATGTGTTTATTTAACTAGCAAAATACTAGGTTTTTCTATTTCTGTGATTTCAATAGAAACATCACTTCCTAAATTGCATTAATTAAAACATGCAGACACAAAGGATTATGATATTGAATTTATTTCAAGTTAAAAAAAATTCTAAATTTATAGTACTGAGACTGGTAAATGCCTTCATTGCTTTTCTATTTATAGATTTTTATTACAGCAACCAAATTTTATTGAAAAATATTTCTACAAGAAGCCAATTGAATGCTCTATATTAAGGCAGTCAAAGTCTTATTTCATAGTACACTTATTTGTGTTGATATTTAATAGAATATGTACTTCGAAACTCTGCAGGGATGTAAATAAAAGCTGTCAGCTGGCAAAATTGGATGGCTACTAGATCATCTTTTGATGTCTACTCTAATTCCAAAAATTTGTGAACGCTTACAAAATTTTCATCAGTTTATCTGCTACTTTTTCTTTTTTTCCTGCTACTAAAATACTACTGACAATCACATCTCTGTCTATAATTTGTGTAAGTATTAAATAGGTTATGCAACATGAAATATAAAGCTTATAAAAGCTTATTTACAAACTATTTACAAAAATTATTAACACACAAAGTGTAAGAATGTAAACCAATCAGCCATGGCGGAATGCCACGGTTGGATTAATGTTATTATCGTCAGAATTAAGGCGTGTGGGGTATTTCCGCCTTATGAACTAAAGACCATAAAAGTATTACTCATTGAAAAATAAACATAATCAGGGAAAACTTTGGGTGAAAGCATGAGGACAAAGGACTCATATTTACCCACATTTCAAAGGATGGTTTTAAGTATCCTCTTAATATACACGTATGAATGAGAAACTTATACAAGAGTGCTGTAATTTGTTGGCAAAATGTACATTTAATATTATTTTTAAAACTAATGTAAGAAATTAAAGGGTCATTGACTACAAGTACATAAAAATTGTTTATGTTTACTATACATTTCGATTTTTAATGTGCAAATTTTTTTTTTAAGATTTAATATTAAATTGTAATACACATATTATTAATTTCTCCATATTCTTTGATGATTGCGATGTTTATATTTTATGGTAGTTCACACATATTTAATTCTTTAATATCAGCATGCAAGCTTTTAATGGAATTTTCATTTTGCATTGGAAGCTGAATTCGTGATTTTACCATACAGTGCAAATCATGAAAATTTTACAAAATAAAAACAGTTCCTGTGCATAATTTGGTTCAAGTACTGGATACTAGAGGAGAAAAAGCTTGAAAAATAGGTAACCACAGGCAAATACATGTACCTCCGCCACAATTCAACCATGGTTGACAATGGTAACCACTGCTCACCACTGATAACCATGATTACATCACAGTTGGATGCCCTTTACACCGTGGTAAACCATGGTCAATATGTATTTCACAAATCAAATGGAAACTCAAAGTGAGATATGTTTGACAATTCATATGAATCTAAATCAAGTAGACCCATTCTTATATCATTCTTCCAATTTTAGATAAAATCCTACAGTTTGTTTAAAATAAAATGTCGAAACTTTATTGGAGGAAGAAGACAGAGACTAATGAATGGCACATTAACTAACTTAAAACTTATGTCTTTAACTCAGTGTTCTAGGATTATTTTTTAAGTTAAGATTTCCATCGCAAAACTCCAAATGAAAATTTACCTTCCCAAAATTCAGTTTGCTTTCTAATTTCAAGTTTCGTACATGCTGAAGGAAAAATGAAACGTAATAAATAAATTTCACACATTAAATTGTACTAGCCTCAGGTGGTGGGAAAGTGGTAATCTAGAACAGAGTAAATGAGATTAAAGTCAACTTAAAAACTTGGGAATAAAAAGCAACTTACTTGTGTAAATACATGTATATTTCCTACCACTTGCACATATATTGTCGGATGGAAAAAATTCAAACACTTAAGAAATATTGTACAATCTAAAAATATCAACTACATTTAGCAAAAAAAAACAACTTAAAAAAACCTTTGTCAATGCTTGTACAATTATGTACTTTTAATAAGCAAAGAGATACTTGTTCAGATAAATATTGAGACAATTTTAGTAAATTTCATGATTCTGTTGTACTATTACAGCACATCTGTAAGCATATCTTAGCCAAGTACCTAGGAAATAAAAAAATCAGCACAGCATTGAGACATTTTTAAGATCATTTTTTCATTGAGTCATACAGATACAAAAGTTAAGAAAGGAGTAGGTCTGGTAATTTTCCTCATTTACACAAATTTTCCAACTTTAACCAAGTCTTGAGGGCTTATATGACCATATACGTTCAAATAATTACCATTACCCCATCAAATGGACTAATATATCCATTTAAGTACCGACCCATATAAAGTTCAGGCACTGCCTATGATATAGATGATTCATGGAATAGAAAAACCCACCGAACAACCAATATTTGTTTTCTCCTCAGATACTATATTTCTAGGGAACATTAATCTTTTCTGTATTCAGGTCTGCACTTTTGAGATAATCATTCATTCATCTCATGCTGAAGTCAACCAAATAAAGCCAGATCAAGAACAATAACTTTTGCAGTGCCAATTTCATGTACAATCTATATAAATTTTATCTCAAAAGCGCAACAACCAAATGAAAATCTAAGACAGGTCATGTGATCAGTAACTGTTTCTGAACAAGAATTAAAACTGAATTTGGTAGGTTTTTGACATGCATGATTCACCTTCTGCTGATATTTAGAAAGACTGGTACTTAAGAGTATGAGAACTTTCTTTGATTTTGAGACAAAATTTTGTCCTTACCAGACCTTCTCCTTTTGTAGGAATTAAGGATGATCACCGCTCACGGTCAGTCATTTTTATCTGATTTTAGGACTCCTCTGGTTTTATCCATTTCATATCATAAATATTTGTTGCCCAGTGACTCCCACTTTTCCTTCCTTAATTCCATCAAGCAAAATTCAAATTGTTATTTGAGAAGTTTTCATGAAATTCTTGTAATTTCTTAGGGTTTTTTAAGACACATCCTAACGAAAATATAGGGAAATCCTTTTCATGCCAAAATTTCAAATTGCCTAATATCTAAAAAAACAAGCACACTGACCCATCACTGTTTTTTCTTAACATATTGCTATAGCAAAAAAGTATTAAAAAAAACCCTGCCATTCTACTTTTTCTTGGAGGGCAAGAAAGTTGTTTGCTATCGAGGGACAGAATGACAGACAGGGGTAAAAAACCATGTCTCAGTCACTTTGCTTTCACTTTACTCCCCTTCCATACCCCCCCCCCCCCAAAAAAAAAAAAAAAAACAAAAACAAAAAAAAAAAAAAAACAACAAACAAACTAAGCAAAAAAAAAACCCAAACATTTTTGACAAAGGGAAAAAAATATATATAGTTCTGGCTTGGAGGGAATACTGCATTTAACTTAAAATACAATTAATTAAACCAAAAATAGAAATACAAATGCGACTTTTTTAATTTAGAACCTAGGAGACATTGTAATGTTCAGACATTAAGTACAATTCCATCAGTCACACTTACGACCAGCTGAAGTGAATCAGTGCATTATAAACACTGTTTTACAACAGTATGAGTACAAAATGTAGAAATACGGATATTAGGGCAAATCTGCCGACAAAACTCAACTATGAGCATTAGAAAGACAACAGAAGAAGAGGTCAGACATAGTGCAAAAGAAATATAAATAAGTACCAAAACCAAAATAAAACAACAAACTCAGGAGACAACACAAAGCCTAGCAAATCTTGACAACATATGACACTGGTATGAGAGTTTATTATGCTTCTTTTGACTATCTTAATGTAGAGGAGCCTAAGACTGGTAGAATATAAATTTAAAATCTGTTATTCTACAAGAATTAAAAAATTCTGCAAAATGGCAGATTAAGTAGTTTCCTGGTGTTTCCAACAGGTTAATTTTCTCCAACTTATGCAATGTCATTATGTCATAACGGAACATGGACAAGGTGCACTGGTAGGGTAAGCATCCCCTGCTTTTCTAGAAACACCCGCCAAGTTGCTCATAAAAAGTCAAGTCAAGGGTAGACAAAAGAGGAAACGAAAACTATGACACGTTGAACAAATCAGTTTTAATGGTGCAGTTGGATACACCATAATGATCCACGAGTTAATGAAGACAATAAAACTTATGTAGTGATGACTTTAAAGTTAGGCAATATGTCTATGTCTATATACACTAACACATCCATGTTAATTCTTTACTAGGTAGAAAAAACTATAATGAGCCAAAATTGTTCCTGTCAAACTCAAATGAATTTATCTCCAAACTGTCATAGTATTCTTAATTCTCATTATGCATGGCATAAGAATTTAACTTTAATTTCAAAATGATTACATAAAGGTCCACCAACATTCAATTAACCAAGGAATTCAGCTTCAAATAAAATATTATGAAATAAACAGACAGACATATTATTGACCAACAGTCCATATATCCTTTACTCAGCTTGAAGCATTCATTGAACCTCAAACATACTCTTGTATATTTACAGCGAGTAAAATAGTTAACTTCAGCAAATTGAGTTGATTTTCATTTGATTAAATAAAAAAAACTAATAAACTTCCTTAGGTAGTTAACTAGATAATTGACAAGGAGATGTTAACTTTCTATCAAACAAAGATTAAAATACAATGTACTTATGAAATGATAGAAAATTTAATTGTACAGTTATCTACATTATATATTTCATCAAATTGTGGTCATTCAATCAATCAAAGACCAACTCTATTCCCAGAAGTTAACTATGTTACACACTGTAAAAATGTATGAATTTAATCAAACTTTTACACCTAATAAATCAAATATTTATTAGCATTGATATCGGTCCAAAAAATTTTTTGATGATATTGAATATGCAAATGAGGGTTGATTAGTATGCATGATACTGATAACGACAGACAATAAACTACGACAAAGTCAAATTCTACAAACATCAGCTGAAGATAATCACTTTAATTCTGAGTGATAAAAAGTTACATAAAAGTGGGCTTACTATGTTAAATAATTATTAAAATTCAGCTAGCAAATTTTTGGTCAAGTAGGCTGAACAGTTATAATCAATAGTTATGTAACAAATTTTCTATTTATAGTAACAGAATATATCCTACAGGGTTTTAAGTAGATATTGAGTTTTACTGTTCTGAATTTTCTCATACCCTCAAGGAAAAATGGTAGGAATGGGTACATACAAATCCAAATTGGTACCACAACCAAAAGTCTTTCAAGGTATTCCCTGGGTTGGAACAGCCCTTTTGTTGGACACTTTTCAGGGGCGGATCCAGGATTTCATGAAAAGGAGGCGTAAGTACAAGAATTAGTATGAAAGGAAATCAGGAGATGTTTAATGAATGAATATGATAAATTAACATATTTAATACAATATTTAGAGGATTATGATAGATTTCTGTTTTGTTTTTTTCTTTGAAACCCTCACTAGGACCCCCTGCTTTTGACAATTTTGTGCAAAATGAGCAAATGATGATAGATTGGTGGCCTTTCTTTGTAAATTTCTGGAATTGAACACCTCCTTTCTTGTAAATTTCAGGATCAAAACCCCTATCTTTTATATAATTCTGGATCCAAATGCAAAGAATAAAACGATTTGATTAAAAAATCCCACAAAGACATGATAGAAACAGAGATTATTTTTGCAGTGGCTATCTTTTTAATATTCATATTTGTTTATTTTAATGAAGTGTGTCTTATAAGTGGGTATTTACTTTAAGGTTTTGAAAAGGAATAAGGTATATTGTAAACATATTATTTCTTCAGCGAACAAAGTACCAGTGAAATTGATGTTTAAGGAGGTAGACTTATGTTAGGGACATAACTCTTACAAATCATTAGCAAATTTGAATTTAGCATCTTACACCAATCTCATACAAGCATGTAAGTTACTTGGACTGATTTCATTCTGCTTTTTTAAAAAAATTTTTATGAAAGCTTGATAGGCTTTGATGAAATTGAATATGATACATAACACTCATTTCAAGAGTTGTGTCCCTTACCCTTGGTCTACCTCCTTAACACTATTTTTTTAAAACCTTGAAAGTTGATACCACAAAATATATTTAATTGATAGAACCCACAAAACCTATGAACTGTGAAAATCAATATTTTACCATGTACAAAATGATTTTCAACTGGCAAGTATAGGTTTTTTGTTTAATATATCTACCGTAAAATCAGAGCAAAAATGACTGGTACTGCATTTACCGCTCAAGGTCACCCAAACAAATCGAAAGATTTTGGAGCATGAAGTAAAATGAAGGATTACCCATAATAAACTAGAACACAGAATGGAATAAAAGTACACATGATGGATGCATGACTTACTAAAAATACTTAATGCATTTACAAAACATTTCAAAGTTTATTTTCAGATAAAACTTGACACTTAAAATCATCAAGCACTCCTAGCATACAGTGTACTCTTGAAACAATGAAATGTCTAAAGGACTCCAGCTGAGACAACGCTTTGGAAAATCCATGACTTTTCTTGCTCATAATTTTTCCGGATATGAAAAAGAGCTTTGTACAACAACAAATACATATATATATACACTAGCCAGGTAACCTAACAAGCAGGCTTGTAATTTACGACCATCTACAACAATTTATGGCGTCCTTATCTGTAAATCAGCATAACCACAAACTTAAATGGCTATCAAATCATACTTATACTCTAACATCAAAAATCAAGAAGGAGTCATAATCATAATAATAGATAGCCACTTGACCTCAAGTGGTCATGGACATATAGAGGTCCTTGCAACAGTTCTCCTCAGAAAGACCTTGTTAAATGAGGTTGCTGACAATAAAAACAAACCATGTAAGTTTCACTGTCCTATGTATACAAATAGGACAGAATTAGTCAAAGCTTTATATGGACTACAGAAACTTACAATTTAGAATGACCGAAGTTCAGGTTGTATAAAACTTTTAATCAAAAACACCAAGGCTTCGTTCTTTGTTTTGCACATGGTAGGGCCTCTAAGTGATGGACTTCTTGTAATAAATTTATTTAGCGTTTAGATTTATATCTTCCCATGTCATTTGATTTTAATGCGGCTGATGAGAGGTTACTCCTTGAAACATGTGCATAGCATATTGAAATTTACAATATCAACATGACTGGTATTTTTGTAATTTATCTATATAAGTACCAGTCCACATAAAATTCAGACACTGCCAACGGTAAAGTGATTCATGATAAAGAAAAACCCACCAAACAACGATACTTTTTCAGTCTACATATGCTATACTTTCATATAACAACAACCATTTCTGTATTCAGATCTGTACTTTTTAGAAAATTATACATTCATTTCCCACTAAAATCAACCAAATGAAACCAAATCAAGAAAGATAACTCTTGCAAAGTGCCAATTTCATGTACAATCTATATAATTTTTATCTCAAAAGCACAACAGCCAAATGAAAACTTTATCTGATCAGTAACTGTTTCTGAACAAGAAATAAACCTGAATTCAGTGGGTTTTTGACATGCATGAATTACCTGCTGTCTGATTTTTAGAAAGACTGCTACTTAAGCAAACAAGATGGAGTTGAAAAGATAAGGACTAGACAAGAAAAATAGACATAGACAACAAACAACATGAGATAAACCAAAATTACATATACAAAGAAACAAAAGTAAATGAGCAACCTGGATTTCACTAACAACTAGGAGCACGGACCAGGTGCACCGGTAGGGTAATCATCCTCTGCTTTTCTAGAAATAACCTGTGAAGTGGCTTATAAATGGTCTCATCCAAAGTATACTTCAGCTTATGTCATGTAGTACACCATTATAACAGCAATACATATATCTTGTGACCATGTACTTGTTACATGTATTTTATAAGTTATAGATCACCCTGAATTATAAAATATATTTGTGTATTTCTATCCACCTGCCCAGTGTAAGTGTGTTTAAATTATAAATTAAATCATATCTCCGTTTTACGTAACTTCCTCATACTTTTATGTACTTTTTATTGTGGTTTTTGTAAAATTGTGTTGTACAAAAATTGATTGTAAATGAATGTACATTACTGAGTTCCTTGCCAACTTAAGTATGCACGACAGATAACATTTCTAATTAATTTTTAATCTCTCTTTTTGTTTTACCCAGGTACTGAACTTCAACACATTTTTAAACAATCACAGAAGCACTACAATGGCATAAATTCTAGCTTTTTTCAACCATGGAGAAAAGAATGGGTAATTTTTTTTTAAAGTTACAAATAAGCTTTATTGATGTAACTGAATTAAAAGATTACACAGTAAAGCACATATTGTTGAGCTAAGCAAACCCCTACCTAATCAGCTATCACAAATGATAATACACAGCACAGTCTACATTAAAGAGTAATCAAGGGAACCAAGGTTATAGCGGTAATCAAAAGAATGTAATCCAGGAACAAAGACCAGACATGGAAACAGACATACACAACAAAGATGGGCCATTTTCTGCTTAAATGGGCCTATGACCCACGAACCCAGCCTTTTCAAAGCACTGCCTGCAGATTTTCAGTAAATATAACCAATCAAATCATGAATGCTACATATACATATAGTTCTCAAAGATTAAGTCATGGGACCTTAGACCTTTCACTCTGTAACTTGCAAAAGGTAATGTTTTTTTACCATATGGGTATTTTCTGAAAAAGGTTATGGTACAGCAAACATTTAGCAGTCACTAGTTGGTTACAACTCTCCCCCCCCCCCCCCCTCCCCGTTAAAGTTTCTTGTCCAAAAAGAATAATGTCATGTAAAAAATAACAGCTAAATATGGTGAATTCAAGAACTCAAGACCCAAACCACTATATGTTCAAAACACACATATCAAATCTCTCTCCAATAAAAATGTCAATTTTACCTTGATTACTCACTATTTCCAGTTCCAAGAACAAGCTAGCACCCCAGTCAAAAAGTCTATGTTAATTGGCAATACTTTGAATGATATATGTGAATACACTCATAAAAATGACAAAAACATTGTTTCTAGCCAGTACCAACCCAGTACCAACCCTGTCAACCCCTTGGTTTCAATTTCTTATTGCACTCCTACAACTAATAAAGTTTCACTAATACCTAAACAATGTTTTGAGGACAATAACATTCATCCCCCCTTTTTTGTTGTTGAATTAAACTATGACAAATGATGTCATTTAAATATGGTTATGATGTAAAATGGCAGAAACAATCTTAAAATGTAATATTCAATTAGCCAATTCTTTTAAAAGTACGGAAGTTAGTCATCAAATCTTGGTGCCTAATTAAATCTGTTTAATCTTTATAAAGGCCAAAACTGGGTCTTAATGACTTCACTCCTATAATTAAGCAATGCTATACAATAGAGGTGTCCATGAATAGTGCTGAACTCAAGTCATAATTCGCCCTAAAGAATTATAAGCAATACAAACTTATCATCATACCTTAATTAAAATTCCAAAGTCACAAAATTTTGAATTTTTCAAGCCAGAAAAGTTGATGACTGTTTTTGAAGCCATAAAACTTTAAAGCTTTAACAGCATGTCAACATATGAACATCAGAATTTCGTAGTCTTTCAAGTTTTGTTGTGCCTGCAGCCCAGCTAGACTTGTTATGAATAATCTCAAAATACATGTAACTCATGTTTCCATTGCAAGGGTTTCCTTTGTTACCAGCTTAAGTTTCCTAAATCAAATAAAATTCGAGCTTCCTGAAATTTGACTTTGATATGATGCAATTTATTAAAAAATTAATCAATAGATAAGGGAAATTCCTAAGCACTGGTAAAATGATACTCTTGAGTCAGCAATTCCTTAAAGACTGTGATGTCTTCCTTCAACATTATCAATATCACAGACAAGAGCAAAAAATAATGTATGCAGCAGCTGTTAATGGGAGAATCAGATGGTGGAAGTATACTACACCTGATGTGACTTTTGCAATTCACTTTTGTAAAATCCCAAAATCTGTTTACGATGAAATACATTTAAGCCAACACACAGTCTTTTTGAACTGATCTATTTTTCCTCAACTAAAACCCTGACAACAGCTAGTGTGAAAGCTCCACTACAAAGAATGGTGACAACTACATTGTAGTGTGAAGCCTCCAATACAAAGAATGATGACAACTACATTGTAGTGTGTAATCTCCCTTACAAGCATGGTGAAATCTAGTGTTAGGCCTCAACTATAAAATATGGTGATAACTGGTATACAGACTCCCCTTCAAGCATGGTGAAATTAAGTGTGAGGCCTCACCTATAAAATATGGTGATAACTAGTATTCAGACTCCCCTTCAAGCATTGTGAAATCTAGTGTTAGGCCTCACCCATAAAATATGGTGATAACTAGTATTCAGACTCCCCTACAAGCATGGTGAAATCTAGTGTTAGGCCTTACCTATAAAATATGGTGATAACTAGTATTCAGACTCCCCTACAAGCAAGGTGAAATCTAGTGTGAGGCCTCACCTATAAACATGGTGACAACTAGTGTGTGGCCTCCTCTACAAGCATGGTGACAACTAGTGTGTGCTCCCCCCTAAAAAAATGGTGACAGCAAAAGTGTGTGACCTCCCTGAAAAACTGCGACGATAACAATAGTGTGTGGTCTCCCCAGTATGCTATGGTGACAACTGGCTTGAGGCCTGAACTGGCAAATAAAGAGGAACATGTAATATAAATGCAGAAATGGAATTATGCGAAAAAAAGTTTCTCGCAATTTGCTTATTGTTAACATGCAAATTGAAAGAATTTTTTTAGGAATAGGTGGAAAAGAAACTATATCTCAGAGGAAATTAGAATCAGAATAACTGGAAAATTACACAATAGCTGGCGATTTTTCAGGACTCTTAATGAAAAAAAAACTGCAATCGTATCTATGAAACAGATTCCTACAAATCATTTCTACTTGTAATAATCCTAATGGTATCAAGTTATTAAGTACATGTATAAATTATACAAAAATGTACATATACTTGTAAACTTCCATGTCTTCAAATGTGTGGTCTTTAATTTGCTAAATACAAATAGAGATATATATCAGTTCCTGTAAGTTATAAATATATATTAAATATATATACATGTACCATACATGTATTTGTGACTTGACATGTTGTTTTTTATTGACTCTTCCAGCGGATGAACCTGTTGATGTTGTGAAAGATGAAGTAACAACATAGAATCAAATCACAATTTTTTGGATGACTAGTACATGTATATTGCCCCTTTCAAAAATTTGTAACAAGTTGGAAAAAAAAATTGATTTCTATACTAACACCATTGAAATCTTGAATCAGTCCCTGATTTTTTTCAAAAGGTTTCAGCTTGAATTCAATATCCCTTTTGGAATTTACTTTAAAAAGCCCCGAAATGAAAAATTGCACCTTATTTTTTTTTTTTAAATCTGGTAAGTGTGGATACCTCATACAATGGTGGAAACCCTCTAAAGAGAATCAAGAAGCTGTCATTGACATAAAGATTCATACACTTATAAATTTATATTGAAGTTATCATTGTATGGAAGCCATATTTTCTACAGATGCCTGACAACACTGACGACAGCAAATTTTTTGCAGTCAAATAAAACATGATTGTGGGGGCTTGAAATTTGGCCATGGTCTATGTTAGAAAATATCTTTTTTGTTACTGGGATATCATGATTGATTTCTTTAAAATGACAAACATACAAATAAAATCTGGTTAAGGTATGTGAGAACCAATATAATTTATTAATAATGCCAAATTTCAAGCTTGTCATACCATTTAAAAAAAAAAAAAAAGGGAGCTTGTCAAAGATATTCAGACAGACAAATTTTAAATTCCAAAAGCTGTTTGGTTTATACAGATTTCACTGTACACAAATCTGAGTACAGCACAGACATAGAGGAGTTTGCTTTTTTCACTTTCTGTGGTGAATTTGACAGACACCTGTTTTTTGTGCACAGAGACAGCCATGCTGAGTGGAAATGCTGGATGAGTTGTTGCAGACCTATTTAGATGAAATATCTACCCACATGCAATATACAAAGTGTTAAGACATAACAATTTATGTATAAATTCACACAAGAGGTTGTTTAATCTGTAAGTGGACCCACATGCACATACATACATGTACAAGTATAATAAAGTTGTCAACACATTTTTCCAGATGCTTATAGGAACAGGAAAAGTTTCCACAGGGATTTTCTGACTGATTTAAAGAAATAACATTTATTTTCGTAGAATTTGGTAAGGTTAGGCTGTCAAGGTTTATTTGAAGGCCAAACACATGAAGGTTGTCTGACTGATTTTTAAACGAAGTAATCATGTAAATGTTTTTTTTTAATGTTTCAACAAGACACTGACATAATGTTAGACCAAAACCATAGTAGTATGGTGTACATTAATTTCATGTTTACATACAATGAAACTTGTCTATACCAACCCCCTTTAGACTTAAGTACTGTTCTGTGTAAGAATCAGGCAATGGGTGGCACATCATTTCCCCCAATTTAGTCATTTTTGCCTAAAATATATTCAGTAAACAACCAAAAAGTTATTTAAGTATTTTCTGAAGCATCTGTGGTGTAGATATTTTTTGACTGCTCATACATGGAAAGAGTTTTTGAAAATTTTCCTGTCATTTATCCGTAGTGCATTTCAACTAAATTTGACCTATTAATATCTTAAAAAGGCAAATTTTACAAACACTTTGACAGTTATTTCTGGTGGTTGTCAGGTTTAACTAATTGGTTAATGCAATAAAATCTGTTTTTTCCTTCATGTGCCACACCTTATATATATTCTGCCCGATCCTTAGACGAGAAGTACTTAAAAATTAGTACAGTTTAGAAAGGTGTTTGGTTTAATCACCAAGGTTCAAAAATGAATTTCAGGTAATATTTACAGACATTAAAAAGTGCCTGGTTTAGACAATTTTCAAATTATTCAGGGTTCAGTTGGGACAGGTTTCACAGTCTTTATTATAATGAACATGTGTTCAAAGTTTCATTGTAATAGTTAGACTCATCATCATAGAAAAAAAGTTTTAACACCAACTTAATCCTTACGTATGGTAGTGAAAAGACAAACAGTGAATTAATGCTTCCAGGTTTCAGTGGAGGACAGGTTGCTCATTTATTTATTTATTCATTTATGTACATGTTATTTCGGTAATTTCATTTTCTATGCTGTGTGAGTCTATTTTCCCTGTCTAGTCTTTATCCTTGGAATTCCAAACCTCAAAATGCAGCTGCACCCTTAATACAAATCTGATAAGAAAAATGACTTCAAATAATTTTTAGATTCCAGGCTTAAAACACACTTGACATCCATTATCCTTTAAGTTCAGACAGTTTGGAAAATTGCCATTACAGTACATCTCAATTAATGTATAACATTTTATCACTTAAGGCAATGTTAATTTATCAAGGTTTAGAAAATTATTCATGTGTAGGGTTTTAGATGAAAAAAAATGACACATATTTGAGCACTGCACTTAAAATTGTAAATTTAAAAGGTCATGCATAAATACAGTACTATAACAGTTAATCTCTAATGCAGATAGAAGACTCTATACAGGAATAGTAATGCTATACAAAGTATTCACACAATTGAAAATAATAGTAAAAAACAACATAAATATATGATAGAAGCAAGGCTGTGTGGGGTCTCCCTGACACACACCTAATGAATGTTAAAATGATAGATCAGGGGTCCAAAAACTTTTAACGTGATTGACACCATAAGTTAAGTTGTTTCAAAGGATCATCTAGTTTTGTAGGCTATGTTAAAAGTTTAGCATTAAAGTTTTGTCAATGTCAGGTCTAGTACACTAGACAATGTCAATTTTAAGACTAGCACAATAGGCTGTGCTATCTTGGAGTCAAGCACAATATATTGTGTCAATGTTGTGCCTAGCACAATAAGCTGTGTCAATTTAGAATTTAGCACAGTAGGCTGTTTCAATGTACCACAGTTAAGATTTTGTCAATGTCAGGTCTAGTACACTAGACAATGTCAATGTTAAGACTAGCACAATAGGCTGTGTTATAATGGACTCAAGCACAATATATTGTATCAACATAGTGTCTAGCACAATAGGCTGTGTTATCATGGAGTCAAGCACAATAGAATGTGTCAATGTTGTGTCAAGCACAGTAGTCTGTGTCAATGTAAAGACTAGCACAAAAGGGTGTGTAAATATGGAATCCAGCTCAATAAACAGTGTCAATTAAGTGTTTAAAGCTATCACAGTAGTCTGTGTCAATGAAATGTAGAATCTAGCACAGTAGGCTGTACCAATTGTAAAGACTCTTCAATGTAGAATTTGGCACAGTAGGCATTGTCAATGTAAAATTTAGCACAGTAGTCTGTTACAATGTACGGTGTATCACAGTTAAAGTAGTTAATGTAAATATTTATGTAGAATCTAGCAAAGCATGCCATGTCAATGTAGATTCTAGCATAGTATATTGTGTCAATGTTGAGTGTAGCACATTAGACTTTATAACATAACTAATGTTGCTCATTTACTTTTATTTCTCAGGTTTATTTAATGTTGGTTAGTCCACATCCTTTGTTGTGTTTGTCTGTTTTCTCTGTCTAGTCTTTATCCTATGATTATACTCTTTTGATTTCCACTCCAACCTTGGTTCCTTGACGACTCTTTAAGTCTTTCAATTTTGTTTAAAATAACACTAATTTGGCATTAGAAATATAAATGGATGTAATATCTGAATCTACATTTACCTTGAAAAAAAAAGGCAACAGAAAAAATCTGGTGGTTTGGAAAACAGAAACCCAAATAAATATTAAGATTAAGGGTTATGGTTGTAGAACACAGCACAATAAAATATTTCAATGACCACATGTCTGCAAGTTTCATAAAAATCAACAGGTACATCAAGGACTGAAAAGGATGAAAACTGGTTCATCACTGAACAGCATAGTAACAACAGATAATTATATCTATTGTATATTTCTAATACCGTGGTAAAACATGTAGTTCTGACTCATCATGTCAGATTACAAAATATACATGTAGTAAACAGCAGGGCAGGGTTTTCCTTAATTTTTGCTGGAAACAACCAAAAACAGTTATGAACAGCTCAAAACTTTATAATGTTGCATACAGTTGTATAGAAAAATCTCAGTTCCAACAGGCCAAAAAATGTGCCTGAACCAAGTAATTTGTCCTCCAGTTGCTTCTTAGGGAAAACCATGCAGGGTCTGTCTTTTTATTCCAAAATGTATGAATATCTGCCAAGGGAGGTAAAACAATAATCAGTCAATCAATCAGTTAAAGTAACATTCAAGAAATCATTATTATTATTTATTTTTCTAACAAATTCACATGCACCTTTAAATTAAAGCTGATTGCCATTTCAAAATTATTCCAAAATCAATTGTAATAATCACAAAAAAACTACACATCTATAAATACTTTGGATTCCAAGATTCCTTCCCCCCCCACCCCCAAGTGACACTTGTAAAGATATTTCCACATTCTGAAATATCTCCATAAACTTATATCTCCAACAAAGCATTTTTTTGCTTACATGGTTTTGAACCCAAACCAAGAATAAATATTTCAAATACATGTACATGTAAGAACAATTTTATTTTCTCTTTCAAACACTCAACTGAGTTTTGAAACCGCATCATAGCAATCATAAGTCAAATTTACACGAATTTATTTTCACAAATTACTAAATATAGTTTATAAGTGACAACAGTGACAAGAATGACAATTGAATCACTTTGAGAATTGGGGCAACAAATTGGGGGGCTCTGAAAAAAAAAAATAGAAAACAGAGCTAAAGCTATAACCATTTATAAAAAAAATAAATTTAAAAAAAAATATACACAAACATTGTAGGGTTAATGTATGTTTATATACAATATCAACTAACAAGCAACAGAGTGCCCTAATACTCTGATTCCTGACCCTACAAGTCGTGCCCATAAAAAAAAATTAGTACATGGCACGAAATGACACTAATTCTACCATACATCTGATCTTTTATGTTCATATTTATATAAATCATCTTCATTACAGGGCCTAAATCAATAAACTAAAATAACCAGAATTTACGTTTTTAAACAATAATTGATCAAAATTTCATTCACTGATTGAGCCATTGTTTGTTTAAGGATGTCTGTCATATCATCAAAATATTGACACAAAATATTTAAATCATTTCACATCTTAAACCAACATTTTGAATTTAGAACATTCTTTAGAGTATTAGTCAGGGAAAGTTTTGGCATCTTACAATAAACTTAAATGTAGATTTAAAGAATCTGAGTGAGAACCCATTGATTTAAAATTCAAGCAAATTATTAGAATAAGAAAATAATGGAAGAATTACCTGTTTCTATATGACATAAAAGATATTCACTTCTATAAACAGAATATACAGAATACAGGTAAACACAAATAGATTTAAACTTTAATCTTATAATCTTGCAACACATTTTGAGATTAAACACCCGCTAATTTATCATTTTGAGGCTACAAATTTAGAGATAAATAAATTGAAAGGTGCTTATGGTAAAGCAGTTATAAATAAATGTCTATAAAGACTAAAATTTTTGCAAGCTTTGGTCTTATATACTGTGAAAGTACTTTTTAATTCATGGATACCAATTTCTGTGGATTAGGGAAAAAACACAAATTCAGGGATTCTTGAATTCTTGGTTTCAAGGTTTTCAGTATACACATCAATGGAAATCTCCTTTTCATTGCGAACCAAATTTTGTGGTTTGACCTACACATGAAAAACACGAAAATAGATACCCCAACAGCAATAATACTTTCACAGCAACTTATGTACTGATTAATGTAGATATCAGGCAGTCGATTACAGCAATGCATAAAATTCTGTGCACCCAGTTCTTCTGCCAGACACTTTAGAACTCTAACAAATAGGCTTCTGGAACAGGGTTATGTTGCTACAAGATTGAAGTCATCACAACAGAAGTTTTATGGTCGTCATCATGAACTCATGGATCGTTATGATATATCCATCAGCACCATGAAAACTGATTTATTCAATGGGTCATAGTTTTCCTTTCCTCGTTTGTCTACCCCGGACTCGACTTTTTATGAGCAACTCGGCGGGTGTTTCTAGAAAAGCAGAGAACGCTTACCCTACCGGTGCACCTTGTCCATGCTCCCAGTTTTTAGTGGAGTCCGAGTTGCTCATTTACTTTTGTTACTTTGTATGTATGATTTTAGTTACTTTATGTTCTTTGTTGTGTATGTCTGTTTTCCATTTCTGGTCTTTGTCCTTGGATTACATTCTTTTGATTACCGCTATAACCTTGGTTCCCTTGATTATTCTTTCAAAAAGAGTGGGGGAGTGTTATTTGGACAAACTTTCTTTAAATAAATATTGCAAAGCCATTTCTAGCAGTTTTAAAACTCTTTCACATCTAAAAGGGAGTTCATCAAAACCCTGAAAACCCACTCATTTACATGTAGTAACCAAACCCAAATGCTAACCCTAACCCCTAACCCTGTGTAAAATTAAAAAAAACAAAACAACAGAAAAAAATATTCTGCAAAATACATGAATCAATCAGTGGTCATGTCATGTAAAACTGAAACAATCATCAGTTTAAGGGAGGGTTTGACGGATCAATGATGGATCAGAAACTGATCGATGATCGATCAATGACCAATCACAATTATACATGCATGGATCAATTACAGTACTGTACCATAAACAAACCTAGATTAAAAAATATTGTTAATTATAGAGGGTGCGACACGCAAGAAAATTTCCTACCAATAACTCTTCCAAGTTCACCAACAAACGAAAAAAAACAAAAAAAAAAACATTTCAACATCTGCTTTCACTTCCCAACAAGACGGAAATAAAATGCTGGCTGTAGGCATTTCCATCTGGGAAAATTTATTATATAACATCTTGTTTTGTCTACAATCAAGGAAGCCAATCCAACGAAAGTCAGAGATTGCATGTACATGTAATTACACTTGTAAATACGACTGTTAATATTAACCGTTGCAGACCTACAGACGCATTTACAAGTAATACACACGTTTTATCTTTCTCAGTAGTAGGTTTACAAAAGTATTTACAAATTGTATTCACGTTTTATTATTTTGACTTTAGCGTACTCACCAGACATATTTTTGAAATTTTCGCACATTTTATTATCCTGCCTGAAGCAGATCTACATGTTCAAGACATATTTACAATTTGAACTTACATTTTTTTTATTCTGACTCTGAAGTGGACAGAACATGTATTCATGATATTTGAACTTATGTTTTTTTTCATTCTGACTCTTAAGTGGACAGAACATGTATTTATGATATTAGCTCACGTTTTTTCATTCTGTAGGTACTGATCCAGCAAGTCAATATCAAAACAATCTGTATCTAAACCAACATGTCCTATATTACGACCTGGAAAAGAAAAGGGAAATAATTCATAGAAGCAGCAAAATTTTAAAAAAAGCTAATCATAATATTAACATGGAATACAACAGATTTTTACAATTCTTTTGTCCCTTTTATTAATTGCACTGCTTTACATAAGTCATTAAAATGTCACAATGTCATTGCCAGGCACATATTCATCAGGTGGCCGACCCAACGTTGCCCCACCCCCCTAAAGTTAGGACAAAATATTTTTACAATGAAATTTTCATTTTTCACTTTTTGCTTGGCATTTTATTCTCTTTCACCCCTGACCAACTTGAAATCCTGGATATTCTCCTGAATGTCAAATGTCAAGGTCATAATACTAATGTCATGGCCATTTCAAAAGTGAAGCCATGGATTTAGTTTACTAAAAACTCTTATTGTTTGTTATTTTTATCAACAGTTTGTTGCCTAAACCTCAATTACTATCTATAGTAATATACAATAACAACAGTAGTTTTAATTGAGAAAAAAGCTTTACGAGGCTGTCCTTTGTAGAAACCAGGCAGTCCCTATGATATAGATGTCACATGGTAAATTTTATTCCACAGAATTTTTTGTTCCAATGTAATGTTTATATTATATGTATGTTAAATAGTAAAATGTTTTTTTTAATTGACAATGGATGGATCAGAAAATGATTTTAAAGCTCCCTATGAAAGCAACAAAATTTTGCACAAAATGAAAGAGTTATCTCTCTTTTTCTATAAATTTCAATGCTTTCAATGTAGTTCATTCTTCTTTAACCATCAAATACCAAACATTCAACTTTGAAAAGGATGCATTTGTGACATGTAATGGATGAACTTTCTTTGAAAACAAAATTTGTCATGTGCCACCAACTGCCTAATTTTTACAAAAATGCCCTCATAACAGCAAGCCTCAAACAGAATAGGTTCGGTTATATACAGTCAAAATGGCCATATAAAAGAATTACAAAAAAAAAAAACAAAAAACAAAACAAAACAAAAGAAAAAACAATAGGAAACTTTAATATTTAGTATAACTGGCAGCAACAGTAGCCTGATATAGAATTTAACAGACAGGATGATGGAATTATAGAAAAATATTAGTTCATGATCCGTTCTAGATCTTTTCAAAATAACACTGGATAATGCCTGCACATGCTTGCTGTTCAATCTCTTTTATACTGCAACTGTTCTATTTGAGCAATCAAAATGCATGGACTGTATATTTACACATGATATACGGTCACTGATTGAATATAACTTTTCTGTTGTGACATCATGAATGTTACATTGTTTTGCAGTTGCCAGGATGTAGGATGTCCGCCTCAAATAAAAAATACTTTTTTCTTTGCTTAAAACTTTAATTTGTTTAAAAGTTTGTTGCACTGTAAAGAGAATAAGAGTGCACTGACTTGACAAAAACTTTGAAAAACAAAATTTGGCTCAAACCAGTGAAAATGTTTCATGCCAAATCAGTGCACTGTTATTGTCTATATCTAGAAAATAATTCTGGATTGAATTGAAGTACATTTGTACCTATCCTTCAAAAAATATATTTCCTACATTTTCAATGTAACTGGGATAGCTTGGTAGATAATTTATCAAACAAATACATTCCTGGTACATTCTTAGTACCCTAGCTGCTCTGTCTACAGATGAAAGGATGTGAATGGATATCATTTGAAGAAAAACTAGTTTTCTAAATAATTTTACATAATCTGTTAACCCTTTGAACAGTTCATGTGGGAGATTCTACCCAACTGACCCTGTCTCATGTGGAAGATTCTACCCCATTGACACTGTCTCATGTGGGAGATTCTACCCAATTGACCCTGTCTCATGTGGAGATTCTACCCCATTGACACTGTCTCATGTGGGAGTTTGTACCCAATTGACCCAGTCTCATGTGAGAGATTCTCATGTAGGAGATTTTTTGTACTTAAAAAAATATAGTCATTTTAACCAAAATCCTTCCACAAATCTTTTTTTTTAATTTGAGAGATTTTTCACTGATTTTGTGGGCAAATATGGAAGGATTTACAGATATGGTTAAAATGGAAGCCAGCTATGCCAATAATTACAAGAGGCTGCCCTTGTGCAAAATTAACAGGTTATAGATATGTTTGGAATTTAGAAATGCCAGGGACACCCTATTAAGTCACCATAACGAAGAAACATGGAGAATATGTAAAGCAAGCAGTAAATAATTACAGAAGTATGGATGGACATGCAGATGGACAGACAAGATGACTGCATTATAGTACAAATTTACATGTAAGGTGTCAGCCTGGGAGCATTTTTTAAAACCACTAGTCATGCTTTGGAAAGATGCTCATAAAATAGAATAACTAAGTTAATAGAAGGGACTATAGGAGATGATGATCATATGACCTGATGATCTTATGACCTGATAGTGACCTGGATAAAGTTTATTAGCCTAAGTTTGTGCTACTGTTTTAACAAAGACATGATGTATGATGTACAGAACATCAGAACAAATTCCCAGTCATGTTCCAGTAGAAATTATGTACATAATGACACATGACAAATATTTATTACATAAATCTTCAACCATGTCTTATATGTGACAGAGAAAACTATCGGAATAAATCATTTTTTTCTTTAGACATTGAATATTCCTGACATGTTTCTAACACCTTTAATGTTTTCTGTGCAAGACACTCTTAAGAGAAGCCAGAAATTTACAAAAAGAGGCTCTAACCTTGGTGCCCTAAATATCTTTAGACAAAAAAAAGGGGGGAAATAAGCAATAAAGTCACTTGAAGTGTTGTCCAGTGAGTTAAAATCATCAGGTGATTATCCTTTATTATTGACTAACATTCAAATACTAGCCTAAATATGATTAGAACTGACAATACAATAAAAAAATAAGAAAGTGCCCTGATACAGGATTAAGCCGTCCAATATGGGATTTAGCCATCTAATACAGCTTTATCCTGTCCAATATGTCATATTGGCCACGCTAAAATACATTTTGGCCTAGGCCAATATGATGTAATGGACTAGTTAGTCCATAAATGTATAATTACATAATAATTTCCATATTGGCTGAGTTATCCTATACTAAAACCTCTTATTAATATTGTTTGACACCAGGTCTCTCTTTTGGTTCCCTTAATGTTGGTTACCATGGAGATAACTCTAGGGTCAACAGAAAATAAAATCTAAGCTTTATATTTTTCATTACTAATTAGTAAACTTCTTTAGTCAATTGTTTTCTATTTTATATACAATAAAGTATGGATTTATTTATTTATTGATATACTTACTGTGATTTATTAAAAAGATAATAAGATAGTACTTTAACATTAACTCCATTGGTTGTATCTTTTTAATTAAATAAAATTACATTACTGTAATTTCCTAATGAATTTTCTTACTTGTACTTCCAAAATCAATCATTATCAAAATATTGAAATTTAAAAAATGTAATCAAATGAATGATGAAACAAAGAAAAATATGATGAAAAGATACAAATAGTAAATACTTTAAAAGTTCACCAAAAGGTCTTTAACAAGTGTAAACACACAATAAGCTCTGAAAGGCCCAGGCAACAAAAGTGATCAAATTAAATCTGGTGAGTTTAATACATAATGTATATTACTGTATTAATATCAAAAACATGGGTCATTTAAAACCATTTACAATAATTAATATTTTAATTTCAGAAAAAACACACTTCCTGATTAGATAAACAATTTTCTCCATTATCTCATTTACCAAATTTTGTTTCTCAATTCTATGAAATCATGAAGGTTTTTTGATGATCTACTAGTTACATGTTGATACTACAAGTATTAGAAATTTTTCTGTTTATTAGAAATGACCTCAATGCCCATCAGGAACACTTGAAGACTACCTGTTTTGTACATGTATATCATTACATGATAAATCTCAAGCTGCGCCTCTAACAGTTTCTTAGAATGATCATGTGATGAATAGTGATCCTTATCACCTTACACGTTCATTCAGCCAGCGAAAAAATGTGATAAATCTCAAGCTGCTCCTGTAACAGTTTCTTAGAATGATCATGTGATGAATAGAGAACCTGATCGCCTTACACGTTCATTCAGCCAGCGTGTTTAGTTCATTCAGACAGCGTGTTTATTACATGTAGATTTCATGAAGATATCATTATGTTTTGTTATCAAAACATATCCATAAAGTTTAGTTAGTACAAAACTTATCTCCATAAACAGATTTAAAGATTTAATTCACACAGAAAGATATAATCAAGCTAAATTTATTACAGTAACAGACAACGTCATGTGATAATGAAAACTCACTAAAATGGTAATAACAATTACTGACAAAAACTTACATGTACAATATGGTTAAGAATGTGAATTTTGATGTGATCATAATCAGGATAACAGAGTAAGTATCATATAGTTGGTATTTGCTCACCAAGCTGATATCACAATCAGTGACCAAAACTCAAATAAGGGTCATGGCAGTGATCAAACAAGTGTTGATTAAAACTCAAAAAGCTCACTGTAATTTTAAACATTGTATAGTTTGAAACTGAAGACTCAAAATGGGTGATCTCATAATTGGTGGCCACAACTCAAAAAAAGCTCACTCAACAATGTAACAGTTCACAATAGAAAACATTGTTTAGTTCGTACATTTAACTCAAAACTCAATGTTCTGATCACACTATCATCATCAAATCTAGAAAGAAAGTCCACTGGTGTGATCGTAAACAGTATAAATATATTGTACAGTTGGTAATCCAAAACCCAATATGGGGATTTCACGATTGGTGATCCAGAGTCCAGCTCACTTATGTAATTGTAATTAATACATATATTTTAAAATTTATGTGTATTGTTGATAAATCAAACTAAATGCTGAAATATCAGTTGGATAGCCTCACTCAAGGCCCACTGTGTTGAACTATTATTTGACAAATAAAACTTGTGGTTAACAGAGTTTTTACAGATGGTTAATCAAACTTGTGGCTCAATGTATTGATCTTGCAGATAATTAATAAGACTTGTGGCTCATTGTTAAAGCTGGTTAATCAGACAATAGGCTCACTGTGTTAAAGCTGGTTAATCAGACAATAGGCTCACTGTGTTAAACTCTAATAATTGGTGATCTAAGACTGGAGGCTCATTCATTTTGTGGTGAACTATCTTATAAACTATATTTAAAGCTCTTTTCGGTGAGCTTAAAATTTACGAAGGCTGCAGGTCCAGTCAGTCTCCAATCCTGCCAAATTTCCATATTACACTGTATAAACAAACTTCTATTTGACCCCAAGAAATACATTTAGGAAATGAGGAAGACATTCTTATGTCTTTTTTACAGTAAAAACAAATTATACAAATTCAGGTCAACCATTCATGACCAAAAAACAATGTAGAACAAGCACATTTATGACCATGTATTGACTACATGTCTGATACCAGGTGTGTAGTGAAGGAAACAGCGAAAATACTTTCATTATTAGTACATAAAGGGCAGTCAACCCTGTACAGGTGACGGAAATAAGTTTCTGTGCTGCTAATTTACTGTGCAATCATTGTATATTATTGATGTAAAGTGAAGCCCTCCATTTTAGAATACATGTAGCTGTGATTCTGTACATAAAAACTATTCTTATGGGTATACATGAAAAATGCACCAGCAATTTTACATGTAACAGCAACAACCTTAAAACCAGATCAGATGACAGAAATTAAGATACATGTACATGTACAGGGTTTGACATTAAGTTCTTATAAACCTTGTCCTATTGGATAAGTTAATGAAAATTCTTCAAAATTAAAATCTTGGTTGTCCTTTAGTAAATGCATGTTAAAAAAAACAACTTGGATTCTTCCAGGTAAGTATAATACATGTATAACTTTTACTTGTCCAATAGGTAGTTTCACAGGTCCAATAAGACAACCTTTAATGTCATTCCCAGATGTATTTTTCTGTGCAGTATGGTAGTTACAAGTACAACCTACATGTATGTAAATATAGAATAAAAAAAGATAGCTAATGGCATGAATGTATCGAAAGTATATGTTTTTTATATGTGATTAAAAATTTTCTTTGGTCGCAAATGTATCTAAAGTACCTGTTTCAATGTTTTTGCGACTTATATAATCTTTCAAATAAAATCTAAGATCTAATTAAATCTAACAGTAGGTGTTATTCTGAAACCCTCCAGTTAAAAATTTCATGATCCCAACCTGTTAACTACATGTATATCTTAATTGCAATTTTAATATTCACATTTGGGAATAGGTAAAAAACAAATTTTCTGAGTACATATATTTCAACAAAAGAGTAATCAAGGGAACCAAGGTTCTAGTGGTAATCAAAAGAATGAAGTCCATGGACAAAAACCAGACACAGAAAACAGACAAACACAACAAAGAACATAAAGTAACTAAAACAACACGTACAAAGTAACAAACATAAATGAGCAACTCAGACTCCACTAAAAACTGGGAGCATGGACCACGTGGTAATAAAGAAAACTTTCTTTATTAACACATAGTTAGTGTTTTAAAGATCTATTAAATGGCGAAAGTACAAATGTAATTATAGAAATGGTGATAAATCAACTAGTACATGTAGTTCAATGCCAGAAGCTCATCAAAATACTGGTGGTCCTGTAAAAAATCAACTTACAGGCCAGTAATAACTTAATATGGAGAAATCTCCTAACTATAGTTCAAGCCTGTAGATCAAAAGGTTTATCACAAAGACCACTATTTTGAGTTTTGTATAAGTTTGGCGCTATATCTCCTCAGAATGTGGTGCCACAACACTCGGCAAATTACCATAGTCTGAGAAAACTCTGGTCATGGTGCCAAAGGAATTCTATTTTTCTGATCTTGTAGCCAAAAAAAATATTAATATTATAAACTTCTATGGTACATGTATTTCACTCCAATCAATGTCTGGATTTCATGACCATGACGTCAAAAATAGTTACAAATATTCTCAGACTAAATATTTCAAACTTTGTGGCGCCAGAGCTGAACTCCTTGTGAGGTAAGAAAGTCCAAAGAACTTGACTGGAACAAAAACTTGTAAAATAATATTGATTATAATCTTAAGGGGAGGTCATGGGTTGGTTTCTTATGTAGTCATTCCAAAGACTATTTGACTGGGACTCACAATTATAAGTCATAATTTGAGTGCCTGCCTGTGGACTGTTGCTTCTGTGAACAGGCACATTTGAAATTGGGCTCACCTTATCTGACTGGTACAAAGCAATATGATCATGACTGAAAATTCAATTAATCAATCATCAATCAGTTCCATTAAATCAATTACAGCACAAAGGCTATCATTTAAATTTACCTATTCTTAGATATTACCACATTTTTGTGTCATGTGACACATCTGTCTCACTAAAGTCACAACAAAAAATAGTGAGAGAATTGTATGTATGTCACAGAAACTGGTACACATATATCTGTGTAAATATTTTGTACCCTATCTCAAAAAAGGAGATAACTGATTTCTAGTATCAGCTTTTCATGAATGTACACTCAATGACGATAGTTACTAAAACAATCTGCTGTTTTAAACACTTGTAAAAGAAAAATAATAGAGAAAGATTACTAACTTAAGGCTAGAGTCTGTGAGAAAAGACTGATAGTGAATTTTTCGGAAGTATAGAAAATTATATCAAGCGTACATGTATGCTTGGTCTCCCCTCTTGAATATGCAAATTATATGAGTATGTATAACTAAATGACTCCCAGTTAACAGCATCTATAGTGTCATGTAATCATTATCTACATTTACATATCTTTATGTACACAGTGCATGTCACCATAATAAACAAACAACTAGGCTTCAGTGTACAGACTCCACGTTGATGTACTCCTATACAGTTAGAGTGGGGAAATGTCTTGGGCCCAAGTGGGGTCTGGGAAGGCTGGGCTTCACTACCGTCAACTACTAACAGACATCTACTAACACAATCCCCGTGAGGGGTGGTCATGCGAGATTGGAAAGGACAGTCAAGACCGTATAAACCACCAATCAGCATTCAGTGTATATATGTACTGGTACATTTGTAATAAAAGAACTTAGTGAGCGCTACCATATATCCCACATGTGAAGGACAAGTCAGTTTAAAGTTTATTTCCCACAAAATTTAAGGGCTCCAAATTTCATAGTAATAAGAATTTCATATTGTGTCATTAATACATGTACATATCAAGTTTCATGAAATTCTATCCAGTAGTAGGAGTGGTCAGTAGAAGTTAAGATTACATATACCTTCTTATGTGTAAATACAGTGATCAAGAAGAAACATGAATAATGAGTTCAATAAACATAAAAAACTTCAGTTTGGCCTGACAGACTACATTTTGTTGTTCACCTGAGCAGATAATAATTCGTAATTTTATCAACCCTCTCCTATTACTCAAAGATGGAAAGTTCAATAATGAGTTTCATCTCCAAATCAAAATACATTTGATAAAAGTGTACATGTACATTTTGCAAGTATACAATCAAGATTAATCAAACTTAAAATAATTCTTAGAGAACCGTTCTTCTGGTGTGCAACTTAACATTACTATCTAAATGTATATGTACAAACTGAGGTCTTTTAAAAAGGAACATTTTAAATCTAAATTTTTATTGTGTGTGTAGGTGTGTGCGTTACTGTATTTATTTGCTTAACAGAAAACTCCTCTGTACCCCTTTCTGTTTATACATGTAGACTAAATAGGGTAGAATTCTACTGAATAATGTTTAATACTGAAGGACCCCCCTTTTAAATCCCACTGTTTATACATAAATACATGTACAATGTACATGTACATGTATGATGCATTCTGCAGCCCAAAGATGGGATATTCCTCCCTGTGCATTCAAATGTTTATAAATGCATGTACAAGTAGAAGGGGTAGATTTCCACAGCCTTATTATAATACTGAAGGGGGGAACTCCTTTGCCATCCCTTGGTAACAAGCTACTGCTAAAAGATTTAGTCTTCGGCAGCCCACTGTATATAAACAACAATCTTATACAAACATTTCGGTCCAACACCAACTCACTTCTACACTTATCTCGAGAGGTTGCCTCTTCAGGTTGGCCTTTGACCTTCCTGGTCCAAATATTTACTGTACCTTGAACTACAGGGATTAATAAGACTATCTACCATTATCTTCAATCATTAAATCATAGATGACCACAACTCAGAATAATTTATACACAGGTTGGAAAGAGGTCAACTAAGAACAACGACACAGCTGGTCAAAGATGTGGCCCTATACTACTACATGTTCATGTACAATAGTAAATACTGCCACTTAGCTTGATTTTGTCAATACATGTACTTGTCCACAGCGCATGGGCTACATGTAGTATTAAGTTAAGAGATATTTGAGGCTCCACTTGTTTTCACTACACTTATAACACTAGTTTATTGACACTTAGGTTAATAAGATGTAAGAATATCCAAGGTTCAAAAAAGGGAAATCCATACATAAACAGACAAACCTAAGCTAGGAACAACAAAAAAAGGCAACAAATAAATACTAAGACACAAAGCACAAAAGAATTCAAGACAAAATATACAACAAAGAAGCATATTTACTCTTGAACAATCAGGGTGAATTTAGCTCCACTTGGTGAGCAGTACCTTCTTTTTGAAAGACACCTGGCATGCTGTTATGTTCACATTTAAGATTAAAATACTAACTGACATTTTTCATCTGGGTGGGATTGTTGTCTATTTAAGGAGCAGTCTTCTTAAGCATCATGCAAAATCTGAAAAATGTGATACACCCAAACAAAGGCTACATATTTTTATTTTTGTAATTACCGGTAAGCTGTTTTATGGGTGTATATTATGAAGTGTGTAATTATTCATTCCGATCTGTCTGCTCTTAGGAGATAATCAACATTGAAAATCCAGTAGATTCTATTGTATTTGAGTGTCATTTACAGAGTTATCTCCCAGAATTTTGAAATCCACAGTGCATTCTATCTAATTGTTATCTCCTATGAGCATGGGTTATATGAAAAACCAAATGTTTATTTCTGTTAACTAAAGCATTTTAAATAAAATATCAAAAGTAAAAATAAGTAGGCTTTCTTAATTGGAGTGCTACTTTACATACTGTAAATGAATAAATTTTTGCGGTTGCTAATTTTTGCAGATTCAGACAAGCGAACATATTAGGGGGTATCAATTTTAACAGTTTAAAAAAAAGGTTTGGCCCTTTACAGTGTTAAAAATGAATTTTGCGGGTGCTAGGTTTTGATGTTTTCTGTCCACAGGGAATTAGGGAATTTCATAGCCAAAAGTAAGCTAAGAAAAAGAAGACAACAAATAGATACCTAGTCACCCAGTACAAAGGAATTCAAAAGTACACAAACAAAACAAGAAGCATGAACCTTGGTAATAATGGGGTAAACACAGGTCACAGTGATCTGTTGGGTGAACGGTTCCTGCTCCTTACAGAAGTGATCCTATATTGCATATTTCAAAGTGATCATATTCCATGAAAAAAAAAAAAAATTTTAATAAAATTTCAAAAGAAACAGATTGACATCAAAATAATGAAAATCAGATCAACAATAAACTTTTCTTATCATTTCTAATGATAACACTCATTTCCCTCCTTTTAGCACCTTATTTCCAAAAGGGGAGGGGCAAAAACCTCCTAAAACTATGAAACCCTCCAATATGTCCCTTCAAACAATATGTTAAAATTTCAATAAGATTGGATAAGTTTTACTAGAATTTATTGTAAATAAACTTCAGTTACATATGTAACAGAGATACAATGAGGATGATGATGCCGCCACAGTGACAGGGTGATATCATTTTATGACCAAACTTTTTTTTTGCAGTCTAAGAAGAAAAATCATCCGTGACAGACGGTGGTTGTTCATATCTTCCACTCCTAAACATGGTTGATAAACTTCTTTCAGTGTTTACTTTAGCATTGAACATGTACATGTATGAAACTTCTAATTAAAGGATTGACACTAGATCAACAACTAGAGAGCATGGCTTGCACAGATATTGGGATAAAAACTTTACTTTCGATACAAAGTAAAAAATTTCATATATCTAAATAAGAATGTCTTTGTCTTCAAATACTTGAAAGGAATATACATTTTTTTCCCTTGCTTTCGGAACTTTGAATACCATATCATATGAAATAAAACAGACATGTACTTGCAGTTGAAGCCAAAAAACTTCATGTACATGTAAATACCTTTTCATAAGTAACATAAAATATTTTTTCTCAAACCAATGATGTTAGTCATTATTCAAATAATTTTTCTCAAAACTAAAAATGTTTGTCATTATTCAAATGCATGCAAGAGCATTCACATTGTGTACAACTGTGGCTTCTATGGCAACATGGCCTGCACCAAGTCCAGCAATCGGCAAGCTAGGCAAATATAGCCTTTGCTGGCCAGTTGATTCCTACTAATATGTTAACAAATCTAGGATTGTAACTTAGTAAATGATATGGAAGTACAGGAGTGTTTATATGGATGGTGTTGAAATGTAAGATCAATTTCACATAAAATAAATACAAATATCAAACTTACATCTCAGACTGTGAACCACTCTATTTGCAACTAAAAATTGCAAATGAAACCTATTCATCAATATGTAAATACAAAAACATTTGTATTTTTTTTAGAACTAATATAAAAAGTACAAATTTATAGTTGTAAACAGATCTTAGTAGCATAGAATGAGATTAGTAATCACTTAAGTAGCTGTCTTTGTAAGAATCATGCAAAATCTGAAAAATGTGATACACTCCAAAAAAGGCTAGTCATATTTTTATTTTTGTAATTAAGTTGTATTATGGCTCTATACTATGAAATTTGTAAATATGCATTCAAATCTGCCTGCTCTTAGGAGATAATTGACATTGAAAATACAGTAGATTCTACTGTATTTGAGCGTCATTTACAGAGTAATCGCCCTTAATCTTGAAATCTACAGTGCATTCTATATAATTTTTATCTCCTGAGAGCATGGGTTATATGAAAAACCACATTAATTACTGTTTACTATGACATTTCAAACAAAATATCAAAAATAAAAATATGTAGGCTTTTTACCCATGAATCACATTTTGCATGATCCTTAGCTGGAGTGCTACTTAAAATGTAGCACTCCGGTGTTACTATATATAGTACTGGGCATGAGATTGAAAGGAAGTTCAATTATGGTTGCAGCAGTACAAAAACACAGTGAAACCTGTCTAAACCAAACCTTGTATAACCAGAAAACCAGTCTAAACCAGACACTTTTTAAAGTCCTTTTAAATCAATTCAAATGTACATGTATGTATAACCTCACCAAACAATACATTCTAAATGTCAGTCCTTGTATGAATCAGGCAGTGGGTAAAACACGGTATGAAAAAAAACCATCATTTTGATTTTGTAATTTGAGTATTTGCACCATTAGAATCAAGGAAAACAGACAAGATTTTCCATATCATGCTGGACCATTGAGTTACAATTTCATTGAAATGCACTGAAAATGGACATTTCAAGGGCAGATAACTCTGTAAAAACCTCATTTTTCTAAGATTCTATTGAAAAATTTCTGTACAAAGCCAGTGATACAGAGATCAAATAATGGTCTATTCAAATAGAGAAAGAATCCTTGTGAGATATTACAGTCAGATTCCACCGGTTTTAACATGCATGTTTCTGATTTTTGCCATTTTGCCTGATTCTTACAAACACTTACAATTAAAGTCTGAAAGGGGTTTATTCAAGTCAATTTTCACTGTATCTACATATGTACAATATATATAAATAAAGGAAATATTCGGCATATACCCACAATGTACTTATGTTGTGTTTTTTGTCTTGTTATTGTCATTTCAAGTACCTTTTTTCTGGCTAAGTTAACAAAAGTTACCACAACAGTTGAATATTAAACTTTCATAATATGTACTTAAGATATATAAGATTCATAAGATTGGTACACCAACTCAATATTCATTTTTCATTTCCTGCTAATTAAAGAAACGAACATAATAACCAAATATTTGTTGTTGTGGTTTCATATTTATTTCATTCACATAACCAAGTTTTATGACGGTGTTACAATATATGTAATTATTTATAGAACAGTTGTGTAGTATCTTCAATAAAGCTCGCCACAAAATTTCAGCTTCCTCAAAGTCCAATCATAACAAGGAAACAGGATAAGATAAATGATTTGGATTGAGTCTTAAGCCAGAAAACTATTACAGCCAGTAAAATAGTTAACTTCAGGGAATAGAGTTAGTCATCACATCATTTAATTACATGACCATTACCCGATGAACTTCCTTAGGTGGTTAATTGGACAATTGAGGAGATGCAAATTTCTATCAGACACAGATAGATTCAAATACCTATGGAATGATGGAAAGTTTATTTCCTCAAATGTCTCCTCAATCCTCTGAACATCACCAATGTATTTGCTGTAAATTTTCAATTAAGAAATGATAGAAAGTTTAAATGATCTTGTAAATTGTCCAGTTAACTACCTGAGACATACATGTATCATTAGGTAATGATCATTCAAAACCAACTATATTCCCTGAAGTAAATTATATCACTCGCTGTAACAAATTATAACACTAAATCCAAGGGCATCATTATATGTGTCGATTCACCAAGCTTAATGTCAGGTAATTTTATCCCAGTTGATGAACCGTCCAGGAATTTTTCAAGTCTAGTGACTCGCATCCTGACTATTAAACCTATTTTCAGAAAATGTTCCCAAGTCATGAAGTTTCTCCATTTAACCAACAATGTATCTTTTAATTCCTCAGTCGATAAGTACCAATTAATCCTGTCCGATCAATATCCATAACTTTTTCATATCTAACAAAAAAAAGAAATGTTTTTTGGGGCATGACAGGAACTCTTTAAAATATTACAGTGCATGTATTGATTCAAACTTGTTTTCTAACCTGTTAAAATTCAGTCTGAAGTTATTTGCAGAATAAATCACTTAAGAGTCACCGTTAATTTGATAATACAAACTATCATATTTCATCGATTCTTACGTCAAAACTTTGCAATTGATATACAAATCTTCTGAATTGCTTTGTTAGCTAAATGTTCATAACACTGTATAAAAACTAGTATAGTGCTATCGACAACAGAAAGACTAAATTAGCTATATCAAATACAAGTTTTTGTAAAAATCAGGTAAAATTTGGAAAATTGTCAAAAAACTTCAAAATGGGGAACACAAGTATGTTGCTAGAGCTTCTACTGCACTACATGTACATGTACCTTATTTGATACTACTACTAAATGACCAGTCTATCACTGGGTGATCGTGGATTTGATCCCTGGCAGTCATACTTAGTAATTTAAAATCAGTAGTCAAAGTCTCTTCCCATAGCATATGGCATAGAGAAGATAGAGAGGTCAGGTTGGCTTGGAGTCAAAATATTGTCATATGGCATAGAAAAGATAGAGAGGTCAGGTTGGCTTGGAGTCAAAATATTGTCATATGGCATAGAAAAGATAGAGAGGTCAGGTTGGCTTGGAGTCAGAATATTGTCAGTTAGGTAATATACCTGTGGGCTGTTGCTTCTGTGAACCAGCACAATAAAAACATGGCTCAGTGCACCAATCAAGTTTACAACAGGGTCTGTTTGATTAATCAAATATTATTAAGTCATGAAATGTATGCAATACATGTACAGTATGTAACAAATGACATACATGTAAAACCACGATCAATCAACTATTTGATTGGTTATCTTTTTTGTATCACATCTGCTACCTAGTTCTTGCTAAGACAGATACTTCATTTCAGGAGAACAAAAATGCTTGCTGTAACCAACAGTAGGCTTGCTGAATACAAATGTCAAGAATTGAATGACCGATTCAATAACTGCTTTGTCTCCATATCCATTTATGACATTGATTATGCCACACATTTTGTAAATTTCAGGATAAGATCTTTGGCTTAAGCCAGTTAAATCGCTCTTAACCAAGGCATAGTAGCACATGAGAACAATTGGGAAACATTAAAACTAAGGCTCAATTACAAAACTTTTTATAAACGACTGTGAGGACATTTCTCACGAGAGATATTAATTTTAGCCTTTTTAAAATGGAAAATTGAGCTAAAAAATTTTAAATTGATTGAGTTACAATTTCTCCCATTCTAAGCTTGTGATTAAAAATGTGGGACTTTTTGCAAGAGGTTTCTCATCATTTTTCCAAATTTTCTACAGATTTCATGGGAAAAAAACAATTCTCCTTCAGCCTATTCTAAATTTAAAACATTTCTTCACTTTCTACATGCTCTATGGTAAAATTATGATTTTAACATGCTCTCATGTTAAAAATCTTTATGTTAACAAGAAGTAATTTAAACAATTCATTACTAAAAGTGAACCTACATTGTAAATGTATACATCTGTCGACATTAATTTTATTTTTTTTTCTAGAGAGTACAGAAGATACAGTGTAGCTTACTTTTTTTGCAAAATACAAAGATACATTTAAATACAAGATTTCAATGATGTACAGAGAAAAAAAATGTAAAAAAAATAGTTAAATTATAATAATTAAAATAATTAAATGTTCGTTAGTTTTAATTTTTGTTGAATCATAGCAGAATTATAGCGGAGCCATCAGATTTTTCTTCACTGTGTACAGTGTTGAATTTAAAATTCATGCTGATAAAAATGTATATTAAAATAATTTTAAATCAGATGCCAGTGGTAGTGGACATTTCCTTAACAAACTATGAAACATACATGTACATGTATCATTTGTGGCATGTTTGTTTGTTGTTTCAGTTCATGTATGACATTACATTAAAGGAGAATTGTTATATAAGGCCTTCAAACCAGACATGATTTTACGAGGTCTACAAACAAAGAGAATATTGGCAAAATCAGAAGTAAATATACAGTAAAAA
The DNA here is from genome assembly GCA_037379345.1 of Perna viridis. Taxonomy (NCBI): domain Eukaryota; kingdom Metazoa; phylum Mollusca; class Bivalvia; order Mytilida; family Mytilidae; genus Perna; species Perna viridis. The sequence continues at coordinate 42,992,084 of CM074518.1, read as the reverse complement.
AAATCTTAACAGTAAAATCCAGGTTTGAAATAGCAGATTTCCGCTAAAATGCAGAAAAAATCATGTCTGTATAACACCACTTTAACCCCACCATAGATTTCATGTGCCTGTCCACAGTCAGGAGATGTTGGTCATTATGTGTCTCTGTCCTTAACTGACCTTTTAGTTTATTTTGAAGAAATGTCATCCTACTGTTACCCTGGATTTTATCACTTTCATTGCCAGGGCCTTTCAGAGCTTTCTTAAAGGTGTGTACATGTATATACTTGTCATGGTTTTCCTCATAATTTTAAAATAGTACAGTGCTTACTGGTATAGCACAGCTCTTATGGCCTTCCTCCAATATCATATCAGAATGCCCATAGTGCATTCTAACTAAAATTAATTAGTGATAGTGCTGCAAAGTACAGTACTATAATGAACTGGGGAGTGCACTGCTAGTTGACGACCATTTGGTGAGCTCTGTAAATATTTACTTTTTTTCTTATGGTTATGATTCATTTTCATGATGGTAATATATGTATGAAAGAGTAATCAAAGTGACCAAGATTCTAGTGGAAATCAAAAGAAAATAATCCAGGGACAAAGACCAGACATGGAAAACATACATACACAACAAAGAACATAAAGTAACTAAAATAATAAATACAAAGTAACAAATGTAAAGGAGTAACTTGGACTCCACTAAAAACTGGCAGTACCAACCAGGTGCACCAGTATGGTAAGCGTCCTCTGCTTTCCTAGAAACACCCGCTGAATTGCTCGTAAAAATTCAGGGTAGACAAAATCTGCACATTTGTTAGATTTTACCATATCTGTTCCTTTAAATAATACTAAAACTATCTTCTGACAAAAAATAAAAAATGAATAAAACACTGATTTATAAAATTTTCATGGGCAATCTCATTAATTTTTGTACACGTATTTCATTAATTCATACATGTAGAACTTTATTTATAACTAATTTGTATAAAAATTCAAAGAAATTTAAATTAAAATTTACTGTACTGTTTGTGCTCCCTTCTAAACACACTCTACAATAATACAGATGTATAATGTATAATGGATGATTCAAGTTGACATTTCTATGATTTCTACAAATGTAACTACACTGTACATGACCATGATCAAGGAGAAAGGCATCTGATCGCTTGAAAACAAGTTGTTTTCTACTATATCATACTTAATTATTTGAAACAAAAGGTAAATCCATGAATTTTACATGAAAATGGTAAATTTTACAATAAACATAAAAATTAAATATTTATTTGCGGCTCGGACTTTAAACCCCAACAAAGAAAAAAAAAGTAAAAACAAAAATCATTTATAATTCACACTACATGTAAATGATTTCTAGCAACTTCCAAGGCCACCCAGGCTGATATCAATTTTTTTTTGTTTCTTCAAGCCCTGGTGCTTGTGACATGAGCAATAGGTCAGGAATTTAAAAAGTGAATTATAAAGACTCCAGAATAGGCCAACTTAAAAAAATATTTTGCTTGCAATAGGTTTGTTGTTTTCTACATACAAAGTAACAAACTTGCAGATGGGCAAGAATGTACATGTATACATGTATGTACAATGTAATAGGGAGGGTAAAAATTTATCTTACAAATAATATGCAGCCCTGCTTTAGCATATTGTGTATGCCTATGTGTCTACCCTTTCTTTTTTCAATGTTTAAGTACCATTCTGTATAAAAATCAGGCAATGGGTGGTACATAATTTTTCTTAATTTTGTTTTTTTAGCCTCAATTATATTCAATACATCAAAAAAAAAAATTGTTTGAATTTGTCCTGAAGCATCGACTGATGTACATATAAATTTTTTTACTGCTTTTCTAGGGAAAAAGTGTGGGAAAATATTCGCACCATTTTTCCAAAGTGTATTTCAACTAAATTTAACTTAACAATATCTTAAAAAGGCAAACTTTACAAACATCTGAAGATTAAGAGGTAAAAATACTTGGATTTATGCAACTATACACATCAGTGTTGTTTTTTCTTTAAGTGACCTATCTAATACACAATTTGCCTGATTCTTATACTGAGATGAATATAACGTCACATACCCAAAAGCAAAGGGAACTCCTTTCCATGAAAACAAATATATGAAATAACTGTTTTGAGTTACATAATCTTAGAATTGAGAGACAAAAACTGAAGTATATAATGTATGACCAGGATAAAAATAAAAACATCAAAAAATAATGAGGCTTTGTTTTTTTGTTACTAAGCCCAGAAATAAATTGCATTTACTTGGGTAAATATAATGCATTTTTTTCACATTTTGTTGAGGAAAAATTTCGATTCCCCAATTCCCCCTACCCCAACTAGTACATTTGTACATATAAATCTTTGGATCTGCCAAATTGTGAGTACATGTAAATCAACAATCTTAAAACTACATGTATAACTATTTGCAAATGGGTTCTTCTGAAAGCATCTTATACCTGTTAACCCTCCCTCATTAAGAAAGACTCCCAAATAGGCAATAAAAAATTTAGAATCTCCAACATAAAAAAATATATAAGTCTAGTGAGAGATATTTGATTGAAATCATTGTACCTTTTGTGAGAAATACTAAAAAAATAATTTTTCACATCCAAAATTTGCTTTTGCATGTTGTACATAAAAATCTCCCACGTGAACTGTTCCAAAGGTTAAACGGTATGAACTAAGGTACAATATAAGTGTCCCCTACACATGGTTTACGAAGGACAAATGCTCCCTACCTTTTATTGGAGGATTTTATCAGTGCTTTGCCCTTTTCCGTCAATTTGCTCTAAATACATGTTAATGCTTGCATTATATAAATGTGCATTCAAATTTGCCTCTAATGAGCTAGAGTACCCGTTTTTAACCTGCATTATCAAACATGCCCCTTTTCAACCTACACGCAAATATAAAGATTGAATGGCTACATGTTATAAAAAAGTCACTTTCTAAGAAAAGACATGTGTCAGCCAAATACAACAAAATGAATTGATCCATTTATTGTTGAAATCCAAGAAATTGTGGTTTAATTTACTTTATTTCTCTTTCAAGAGAAAGATCAAGGACATACTGACACAATATGAGGACACAAATCCCTCTGTCGGTAATTGGTTTAAGATAAACAATTAACAATTACACACAAGTACTTAATCTAGCCCACACAAGGAAATTCTCTAACTTCGACATGTACATCTTTCTGCACTATTTTACGATAAAGTTGACAAAAATGTGATCGTCATTTCAGATACATGTACATTGTACAGTGTTCTAGGATTCCTATTTCCCGTTATCCAGGGCAAGTGAAATTTAGGTCAGGGAAAGTTAGGTACTTCGTTACACTTTCCCGTGGCAAGTTGAAAACTTCATATGCTGTAAGGTTTTGTTTTGTTAGGAAAGCAGTCATTAACTGTGGGAAAGTTGATTTTATATGGATTTTTCCTGAGGAAACCTCAATTTCTGAAAAATCCTAGAACACTGATGATGTTGCAGAATTACGTGGAGAGGAAATGTTGATGATGAATTATACAATAATTTGGGCAACTGTAGTAAAATATCAATCTTTCATTATGTATATGAATAAAGATTTCAATCCTTTTCCTTAAAAGAAACCCCATAACACTTTAAAACTGGGTACTGAATGCTAAATCTCTAAGAGGCTCAGCTTAACTGGGTGTACACGTACATTAAAAACATAGTTGTATCGTATACAAGTCAATTTGTCATTGACTCTGAGAGCCAAATTGTACAGGAAGCATTGAGTCAAATAACTCAAAAAGGAAATGAACATGAGCAAGAGAATTCAACAACATGACCTAAAAAACTGACAAACAATAAAATCTACATGTAACATTTTAGGAATCTCTAATCTTTGAAACAAATATAGACATGTACATGTATATCTATACAAAATACAAAACTACCTAGCAAAATAACACCTTAAAAACAATCAAACTAAGTAGGCTTAGTGGCTAGGTCATACCAATTGAAAAGATATTACTTACACAACAAAGAACATTTAAGTGGACACAAGCAGATGGGTAAAGAAGTAGAGGCAGACCTTGGGAAACATTGAGAAGAAAGAAGAGGTAGACCTCGAGAAACATTGAAAAGGAAGAATAAGAGGTAGACCTAGGGAAACATTGAGAAGGAAGAATAAGAAGTAGACCTAGGGAAACATTGAGAAGGAAGAATAAGAGTTACACCTAGGGAAACATTGAGAAGGAAGAATAAAAGGTAGACCTCGGGAAACATTGAGAAGAAACAATATGGTAACTTTACATGATGAAACATATAACATTGGCACTACCTGGAAAGAAATTGAAAAGACAGCTAAGAATAAATTGATCAAATTTGGGGATTGCTATCAACCTTTAGTGCCACTTAATAGGCGCAAGGAAATATTTGTATTGACATCAAAGATACAGTTCCCTAAACCATTATGTATAGCAATATGCTTTATAGCACTATTATTTCAAGCACTATGCTATCTGATATTCTGACAAGAAGTCCCAGCCCAAAAATTTTGATGAACTTTTTTAGTAATCAACGGCATGTCAGCCAAAAAAAAAGACCCATCAGCAATTTTACCAGCCATAGCTGTTGGACTGGTACTGATCATATACATGTACATCATAAAGCACTTTTTTTTCAAATTTAAAGAGAATGCTCAGTCTCAGTTATAGACAAAACTTAGCCTAAAAAGATATGAAAAAATTTACACAAGGAAACATAATTTCTTTTCCTCCATAAGAATGTACATTACAAATGTACTTCAATGTCTGACATTTTGATTGAAAACACTTTAAATTCTTGCATGAACAACACTATACATCTTTATTATAACACTTCATGTCTTGTGTACTTTTCAGGATTGTACCTGTACATGTACAAAATGTATTCCTAAACTGACCAAACCATTACACTAAAGTTTCGAAGTATTTCTAGAGTCTTCAGATGTTTAGGCCAATAAACAGGACTTTTTGTGCAAATGCAAATATTGAGAACTTAATTCTTTATTCATGTGGAATTCATTTTACATAAAACCTTATGGAATCTAAAAAAATCAAAAAGGGAGAAAGAGTATCTTTGCATGAGACCATTATTATACACCCCACCAATTGATATTTTATGGCCTGGTATTATTTATATACAATATATGTGAAGGAGCTTTACACACAAAACACATGTATTTACAGGGGATCAAATACATGTACATGTAAGCACTGGTCCAAGGTTCAGAACCCTCAATTTCTTACATAGGACTTTGAAATATCTCTTACTGGGAAAATACTTGAATTCCTGGATACAAATTTTCATGGATTAGTGAAGATAATCAAGGTCGTGGATTCTTGAATTTGTGGTTTTGAGGTTTTCAGTATACACATCAATGGGAATCTCCTTTTCATTAGCAACCAAATTACATCGTCTGGTTTACCCACTAAAACCAGGAAAATTTGTACCCACAAACAATAGTACTTTCACAGTATCTACATGTAGGTCCTGTACCATACACTCTTTTTACGAACCTTTCATTTTCTTAAAAATTATATTTTATCAAGGATAAAAAAAAATCAAGGAATTTCTACTCTTAAAAGTAAATTAGAAACCCTAATTTTGAATAACGCGACTGTCATTTGCTAGAAACCCATATATACAATGTATGTACTGAATCTGACTGAACTTCCTTTTCCAAATTACTACATATTCATTGTACATGTAGCTACATATTTGACAGAACTTGCATGCAGTAGAGTTTTGCTGTCACCAGTATCGTGAGGTTTTATTCTTCAAAGTATAGATGTATACATGTACATATCATGCATGCATGAAGTGTTAACTGTATGCACATTTTGTAATCAAGTCCTAATTGTTAAACTCTGAAAGTCAGTTAAGTGTATTTCTACTCACGTCTCCGGAGCTGTTCTATTTTTGAAGTGGTTTCTGCAGTACTGTTGCCATGGGAACCATTAACAATATACATGTCATTATATAGGTCATTTTCCCTATAATATGGTTGATGAATGTATTGCACATATTGGTGTTCATCATATCCACTGTGGTAATAGTAATATTGCTGTCCATATGGAAGTCTGCCCTGCTCTTCATTGATGGGTACAACTGGCACTTTGATGTCTTGTTCCCTATAAGGTGGGTTTAATTGGGGGTTTTCTGAAATCATACATTTCTCAACAGACAGATCTAAACAATCTTGCTCTTGATCTTCAGCAGGACCTGCTTCTCTTGAGTTGTCACTGCTATCACCATCATGGGGTTCAAAGGTCATTTGTCTACTTGTAGGTAAAAGATCACTGCCTTCTTGATCTTCAAAACTCATCCCTCTCTCTGAAGGCTGAAGACTGTTATTATCTTGATGCTTGGAGTTTGGAGGTATACAGGGAGGCTGAAGATAAGTTTCTTCATGAGGTTCCATGTTCATAGTTCCATCTAAAGGTCGAATGTCATTACCAACATCACGAGATTCAAGGTTCATAGGTTGATCCACAGGTTGCGTATCATACTGGTAATTTTCAACACTTGATAAATTTAATGCACCATTTTCATTGCAATCAGCATCCTCACTCCTCCATTGTGACTCAACATTCTGTAACTTTGGTACATGTAAACTCTCCATTTGAAGACTTTGAGAATCTTGTTTTTCCTTTTCATTGCTACCAGACATCCTTGTAAAACAACTTTCTAGAGATCTTACTGAAGTTTAATGCTCTATTTCCCTTCTATCATAGAGCTGAGGTTTATTTTCACCAATTGAGGTTTATGCTAGACATGCACATACACATATGAACATTGTCTTTGACAGTTCTTATCATTTCAGTTATACAAATGTACAATGTACAAAATGTAAAAGAAGATGCATTTATAAGGTGATTTTTTATAATTAACCATAAATTATTTATTATCAATTGTGTTTTAATGATGGCAAATTCCAAATTTGGTTATAATGTTTATTTATTATGAACACATTATTTCAGAAATTATGATTATTGCCTGAAAATGGCCATAATGAAGAATTTTTGATGAAGCAGCATTTGAATTTTCAATATTTGATGGCATTATATGTTGTTTTTTTTTCTTTTCTATGATGCAGAATTCATTTCTACTTAGGATTTCTTATTTCTGTGGTATTTACAGGTAGCATTGTGTACAAGAGTAAGTAGTTCTGTTCATTATATCTATTTCGATGAGACAAAGACTTGTACATAATTGTACATAGTACAGGTACATTAAATGTATAGAAGATCGTCTAAAAGTGCATCATACTGACACTAGAAAAAACTACCGTCCAAGCAAAACACTACATCGTGATCCTTTGAAGCTTCAGAAATAGAAAAAAATGTTGCCTTGACAAAACGTTTTAAAGACATCTATGTTATTTATTAGGAATTACTCTGACATTTTCAAAAAAAAAAGCTACCTCCGAATGGAAGGATCTTGATAAAACCCTGCAATATACGCCAAACCTGAAACTGTTCTTCCAATAATTTTACAAGTATTTGGAATGCCCTTAGCTGTCTCCCACTAATTCATGATGACAAAATCCTAAACAAACTTGGCAAAATTATAAATGGTAGGAAGTCTAATTTGTTGAAAAGGAAACCTAACTCTTCTGCTTTGGACTTTGCTAGCACTTAAGGAGGTAGACATTGGATAAGGGACATAACTCATGAAATCAGTGATATGTTTGTATCATATTCAATTTCACCAAAGCCTCTCAAGCTTTTGTTTGAAGCAGAATAAAATGAATCCAAGTTAATAAGATGCTTACTTAAGATTGATGTAAAATGCTGAATACAAACGTTCCAATGATTTTTAAGAGTTGTGTCCCTTACCCTAGGTCTACCTCCTTAAAGCCATTGCCTTCCTAATATTAATTTGGTAATCAAAATGTAAATGTTTGTGTAAATTCAAATTCAAATGTTTTATATTTTATGTAAATATTCTTGTAAATCTAAATTTATGTCACTTTATGTTAAAATATAATATTGAAAAAAATTACATTTACATGTAATACAATATACATGTACATGTCCAACATCATTAGAGAATTTTATTATATTTTTTCTCTATAATCCTGTATATGTAGCTGCAGTAAGTACATGCAAATCTACAGAAGATTAATCAAGTGCCCCAGTGCTGAGACCCAACAATGCTATGTTTGGTATACGTACCTTGCATATACAAATGTACATGCAATTAAACTTGTACAGTAACTGCATTCATCAAATTGGTGGTCAATATAAATTTTAATTTCTCCAATCTCCACAGCGGAGATTACAGGTCCATGTATATGAGTGGAGCCACCAGTCAAAATCTGTCTGTAGTTTACTTCTTATAAGTACATGTATGTCTACATTAACTAAGAATAAGATCAACAGTTAAATATCATTTCAGAAAAGTAAAAAAAAGTAATTGAAAATTATTGAAATAAAACAATTTTATCTGACTTTTTACTTCAGGAGAGACACATTGGCAACACAGTGGAGGAAATTGTGACCCCACTACGGAGTGTGGAAAAATTAAAATTTAGCTTTATGGTAGCGTAAATTTGTACATGTACATGTAATCATGGAACCATATTAAGTGATTAATTGCTAATTTACATAAGATCAAATCAACTGCCATGTTGCTTAGATGCGACCATGTCATGGTTGGTACATATGACCTTGTACACATTCATTTCCTGTGTTGGGTACATGAAGAGAAAACTAACAGCATTAAATATTAAAAGCTTGATCAGCAATCAGTCCTGTTCTTAATTTAAATTATTTTTTTAAATTTTTTTATTAATAATTTTACATGTAAAATCTATTTCCTAGAAAAACATGTATTGACCAAGTTCTTGAGCATCACTAAAAAAATATTATACAATGTAGCATTCGTACCACCAAAACGTGGGCTGCTGTCTTCCTGAGAAATTTGATAAAATCTATAAATGTTCATGTACATGAATTAAAACAATAGATGTTGAAATAATATCGGAAGCTATGATAAAAAATAAGACTTTATTGTAACCACAGAAGTAAAAATTCAAAATTTGTAATTTCATCATTACAAAGTATAATGTTATAATAAACCTGCATAAACATTTGAGATATTTTTATTACTTTATTCCAGAAGCTTTAGATTGGAAATTTATAAAATTTGCATTTTATTACTTTATTTTTTTCTCAATATCAAGAAGATTAAGATTTTTTGGTCTTTAATTACAAATTCAGTATGAGATAATGTCTGCATTTATAAAACTTGAAACCTCCAAGAAAAATTTTAGTCTTTAGTTGTAAATCAGATGATCAACATTGATGCCCTTCAAATGCAAAGAAAGTAGAAACAATTGTATTTGATTGTACAAATGTACTGTACATGTACAATGGGTAATAAAAAATACATGTACAATGTAGCTTCACAATCAATTTAAAGAAGGACGATACGACTTAGTTCATTTTTGAACATGCATGGTAGCCACTGTTCATTTTTGTAATATGAAAAATAGTACAGACGACAAAAATCTACATCTAAAATGATACCATGTACTGTGAAGAAAGTACAAATATTTTTGTACATACATGTACATGTACATTTTGTATCTATAATAAATACATGACAAGGTGTTAAAATAAATACTATCACTTCACTTTGTATTATATCTGCCTTTAAATTTCACACTTGTGGCATTTCTCTGCCCTCGGGCAATATACTTTGAAAAGAGAAGCATTCCTTTAGATTATCAATTTAATCCTTATCTGATATATTTGTTCTCCATTCTTAAAATTTGGTGAAAAAGAAGAAAAATATTTTATTTTTAAAAGTGTAAAAGTTTAAGGCAATCCTTAAAAATAATTATTTAAATGTACAAAATATAGCCATTTACTGACTTTCATGTACTCATTTTAAAACCTAAATGTACAAAAATGTATCTGCTAAAAAATACTTTGTTAAAAAAATTACTGACATTTATTGAAGACAATAATTTTTTTATTTGATAAACACAAACAGTAAGCCATTAATTTACTAAGGATGGTCCAATAAAAGATTGACATGCTACATGTATTAATTCTATATTAAAATAGACATGAAAAATGTAACAATTAAATTTTTTAAAATGAAATTAAGCGTGAAAATAGTTTTGTCTATTCATTACTTATACATGTACATGCATGACATGTACAAATGTACATGTACATTTTGTACATAATAAAATATTTTTTCTAAATTTAATTTTAAATGAAGAAATAATTTGAAAAATAAAATGTTTTTTTTTTGATTTTATTCATTGCATAGTATTGAACTGTGCATGTACATACATGTATATGTACATGTACAATGTATATAGTACAAGAAATGTGAACATGCAGTGTTCATTTGGTTCAAATAATTAACAAACAAATAATTTCTGCCCCCACTGAAAACTTATTCAAGCTATATTTTGAACATGCAAAAACAGATCATAGTTATTTTTCTTGAAAATCAAATTAAAATAGTGATAGTTTTCAAAGGATTTGATTAGTGCCATAGTTAAACATTTTCAAAAACTGTATGTACATGTATCCCATCCTCTTTACAATTTTTTTTTTATTCAAATATGCAAAATACATGTATTTTGATTTTTTTTTAAAAATTATGCCATAAGAAAGAAAATACAAAGAAAAATCTTGTAACTTTTTTAATGGAAAATAGCAATGTATGGATAATTTTTTGATCATTCTTTTTTAAATGTATTTAGAAAAAAAATTGAATTTCTAAGAAGGAAAACACAATTCATAAACAATTGAATATTCATCAGTGTATTTTTTTCAAGCAGAAACACAACATGATATATTTAAAGATCAGATGAGAAATGAATTAAGTGTACATGTACAGATGCACATGTAAATGTATATGTATATATGTAGTCCTGAAATTGGAAACTTTCAATACACAGTTGCAAAATTGAAATTTTCAATAAGAGATGCGGGGAAAATGGTTGCAAAATTTGAATTTTTATATAAGGAATACAGTATCATTTCAGGTGTACTAGTAATTTACAGTCAAACAAGATCGCTATTCATGTACAATGTACAAGTACAAAAAAATGTACATCAGGATGGTATTGATTTAAATCATTTTTCTGTACACAACTGTCATTTATGGCTGTACTAAGTAACTGAATCATAAAAACGCAGATCATTTGGTGCATAAATGTTTCGAACTTTTATGGCAAACGTCACACAACATTTTGAAAAGAAATTAGGCTGTCAGCCCAAGTGAAAAAAATTTGAAATTTATTCACCACTATTGTTAAATTTGTGAATAATTCAAGTAAACTTTTATCATGAAATTGAAAAGAAAAAAATGTAATTGAGAAAGGATAAAGAAGTTAAGAGGATTTTAGAGACTAAGCTGACATGTATATCAGGGTAAATAAACCTTGTCAAAAAGAGCAATTTATCAAATCATGCAGTTAAATGAAAGATTTTTTAAATTCTTTGAAATCATAATGTACTCAGTAACTTGTCACTGTTTGTGTATTAGTAAATGTACATGTACAGATGTTGTACAATGGATATACAATAGTACGATTTTGTCAAAAAAAATCATGACAGCCAAAGAGAAAAAAAGAAAAATGCCTGGATATTTTGCTACATGTAAATGCACCTATAATTTATCTTGACTTGCAATGGTATGTACAATGTACTACTGAACTTTTAAATTCAGTTGGTGTTTTGTCAAGTTTTTATAAACATTTCAAATCTTCTCTTGACATTTTGATTTTTGTGAATATTTGAAGTTAGAACTACATTTACTTGCATGCAGTGTGTGCCGTTTGCCTCTAAACCTTGGTCCAATCAAGTAAAACTGATTCAAGCAAACTACATAAATGCAGATGTAGTAATGTCATTCTCTTTAGTGAAAACATTCAATAAAGTACATGTACATGTACTAAGTAAATACTGTACATGAACTGTACACATGTGAACATTTGTAAATACATATAAATACCATTTGACTGCTTTGCCTATTTGTGGAATTGTATTATCTCATATGTTCACATGTACATTTTAAAATACAAATAGATTTATCTTCATGTTAGAAGTACAGTGTACACAAAATTGTACAAATGTACTTATGCATATGATTGTACAAAAATGTACATGTATGTACACTGTACATTTGATATACATGTACAAAAAGCATTGTGTGTACTACAATATAATTTGAATTATTCTTCATAAAAGGTCAAATGAGGCCAGAAAAAACAAAACAGAGAAGAAAACGTGTCCACTTGAATATGATGTTTAATTCAAAACTTCAAACCCACTCAATATCAATGAAGATATAGGAAATATTTAATAATCATTTAATTTATTCATATCAGTAATTGAATTATTTAATGAAGTAATTGTGTAGACTAAGTATCTATATGTATTGTGTATGTAATTGAGTCACAAGATGGAGATTGTATCTTTTAAGTACTTGTGAAGAAAGAACAATAATTGTACATGTATAATCTACATGTATGTACGGGAAACCCATTTATGATGGTGAAATAAGACATTTCTACAGATCTTCTAATTCAGGACCATGACATATATCTTGAACTTAAAATTGACACAATATCTAAACATGATGACAATTCAACTGTCAACAGGCTAACCAAATATTGGTGCGAGGTTAAACCGTTTTGTAAAACTTTTTTTAACTTCGGGAAAACACTTACCCAAAACATCTTGAATTGCTGGATCAACAACCAAGGTATCCATTAGTATTCCACAAAATTAATTTGATATTGTCACTTAATCCATTTTCGTATGTTTTATAAATTTTGATGAGCTTGTTTGTGTTCCAATACAGTTTGCACTTTGCCCTCGTGACGTTTATTTAAAAAGTATATTGTCTCCCCTTGTTCGGGAAAACCCCGACTGGTTCTAAAAATATTTGTACCAGTCTTAAAATAAAAACTTTTTGTCGTGTAGAGTTACTTCCCATGTCACAATTTGTCGTTTTTAAATCGACAATTTCTCATTATTAAAAGAAAATTTTGAAAAATAGAAATGATTTTGTTGACTGTTTATGCACAAAGTCTTAAAACCACTGTGAAGTGTAATTATGCACAAAGCGCTTTCAAGATAATTATTACACTATATATTTAAACTTGATAACATAACTGTTTATAATTTGTACTGATGCCAACTAAGAAGACATTGTTGCACACTTCTTTTATTCAACCCAGTTGTGTTGGTCTAAGAGTCGTACTACTACATACGATAGGGAAATAACTTTTTGTAGGTCTACCACTTTAAAAGGATGCATGCAATATGGGTGGCCTGTGGGGTGGCCTTGGACTAACATTTTCTTCCGGTGGGGTTGTTGTCTCTTTGGCATATATACACCATACCTATTTTCGTTATAATAATAAATATTTGAAAGAGAGGGTAACTGTTAAATTATACATTCGTTCATGGGTGGACCCAGACATTAGAAAAGGGAGTAGTCCAGGCTTTCATATTGCGCATGCATTTCTTTAATTTTTCACCAACTTTTCCAGCCAAGGGAGAGCCTAATGGTACCAGTATCGTATTGCATATCCCTGAGCGGGTATACATCAAAACATGGATGCCATAAAAATATAGTGCATTTTCTTTTCGCCTCTCTACAAACTAATGTTTTGTCAAAAGACATGAACAATGACTTACAAAATAGAGCAAACATCACACTGTAAGATGAAGAACTTTTTTAAAAGAAAATCTAACATATTATCATAAAAATGTTCTACTGAAAAGGTTGGTTTGGTGAGTGCAAAACGAAAGTGAAAGTAGGGAAAATGGCTATTTATAGTTCAAGACTACTTTTCTGTCCAATCTTCGTGGACTCACCCTATTTTCTTTAGGGGAAATTATTTTTTCACATGTCCTTAGAAATGCTACATAAGTGAAAGTTTATTGAATCAATTTACATATTTTTTAAAAAATCCTAAAAATATGCACTTCACTATAGAAGTCTATGGGAAAATTAATACGATATTGAGACCTAGTAAGCCAGTTTTTCAAGTAAAGTTGGATATTCAGCAAGTGGTCTTTACCAGCTGAAAAAGTAGTACCCCAATACAGGTAACACTTTTAAGATGAATTAGCCAACTTTTGAACCTGATTTTTTATGGTAGCTCTGGTTTTTTGCATTTATGGTTAATCTTTACCAAATTTGGAAATGCATTTTGTTTTCATGAATTTGTAGGATATCAGTTCAATAAAATTATTATCTTGACTATTTATGATGAGCATATCTATATTCAGGTAACCTAAAGCAAGTAATACTCCTGCATAAAGGATAGTTTTCAAGTTACAACACATTTTAAGTATGTGGTTAGGACTTGAAAATAGTCATTTTCCATACATTGCCTCTTATATATGAAAAAATGAATATTTTTTTTATTTTTTGTTTTTCTTTCAAATAAATAGCTAAAATGATTTGCCATATAACTGTGTGGTTGATTTAAACACAGAAATGTCACAAAAGTCATCAGCCAATTTTTTAGTGGACTTTTTTTAGTGGTTCAAATGGACAGATTCTAATGCGGCAAGAAAAATAATGGTGTTTTTTTCATATAAAAACTGAATTTTTTCAAAAAGTATCTAAAGCAGACAATTGTTATTATAATATTTATACCAGTAAACTATATTTCTTGCATCATAGCTATCTGTTTTAAAGAAAAAATCCTTTTCCTGTCACATTGAGGTCCATTTGTATCTGCCTGGGGTACCAAAATGGCTTAAAATCTGTATTTTCTGCATATGAAAAGCTATATTTTTTTAAAACTATGATATTGGTATAATTTTTTCTGGATTTATTATAATTGAAATGACCATATCTATAGTTTAAAACAGTTGGTTGTACCGGTCATTATACTTTACTTTAAACAAGAGGCTCCCTTGAGTTAAAGACAAAAAAGGAGGTTCGGATATTAATATTTCCATATATGGAACTCACAAGTGGGGATTAAATAATGATTTGGAACTCATAGTACAGCTTTTGTATCTACCATGTCAGAATAAACCACAAAGTTGCTTAGTTTGATTAATGCAGCAGCTTTTAATCAAAAGTAATATTTTCTGGCTAACATTGAGATATTAGTCTTATGCCTGGAATAGGGTACCTATATAAGAATTTTAATAGAAAACTCATGTTTGTAGCAGGGCAATGATATTATGAATTTTCAGTATGGAAATGAATACTCTAGCAGAAAAACAACAACTTTTAGGATTATATTGAAATGTTTATTAGTAATAGGTACCAGTATCGTATTGCATATCCCTGAGTGGGTGTACGTCAAAACATGGATGCCATAAAAATATAGTGCATTTTCTTTTTGCCTCTCTACAAACTAATGTTTTGTCAAAAGACATGAACAATGACTTACAAAATAGAGCAAACATCACACTGTAAGATGAAGAACTTTTTTAAAAGAAAATCTAACATAATATCATAAAAATGTTCTACTGAAAAGGTTGGTTTGGTGAGTGCAAAACGAAAGTGAAAGTAGGGAAAATGGCTATTTATAGTTCAAGACTACTTTTCTGTCCAATCTTCGTGGACGCACCCTATTTTCTTTAGGGGAAATTATTTTTTCACATGTCCTTAGAAATGCTACATAAGTGAAAGTTTTATTGAATCAATTTACATATTTTTTAAAAAATCCTAAAAATATGCACTTCACTATAGAAGTCTATGGGAAAATTAATACGATACTGAGACCTAATTATACTGAATCATTGCATCTGCAACTTGTTGTGAACTGTTTAAGACAGCTGCGTAGAGATAAATTATGCTACGTAGTATGTACAAGAAAATGTAGAAAGGTCCTTAAGGGTGAATTAAACAAATTAAATTGTTTTACTAATAATTATACCCAAAACAAATTACCGTTTCGCTACGCTCAGTGGGACTTATTCTAGACCAGCTCATGGAAGGCTTGAAAGCAAGCCCTTGTAAATGAAGGGTATAATAAAGTTACCAAGCTGATGAAATCTAGGCAGTATCTCGAAAGTTATATATTCCGTATAACAAATGCCAACATCAGGGTAAAAACCGGAAAATTTGAAACCACCTCTGTTGTCCAGACTTCAAATGAATGGTGGGTTAAACCAGGTTTTATAGCGCGCTGAAGTCGACCTACTAGACTCAAAACAATGCTTGGAATCTTTATTGAAAGTATCGCGTTCTTAAGCATTCAAAGATTTTAAACTTTCGATCAAAAAATCATATCTTATAAATCATGTATATGCTTTTGAAAAGAAAAAAAAACAGAAGTACCATATCCCGAGTCATCAAGTCCAAGTTTTTGTTCAAAACGTGAAAATAGGAAACAAAAACCATTTAAATGCACTATAAAAAAAAAATTACAAACAAACAAAAAAAACAACACTCAGACACTTTACTAAGAACTCGCATTTAGAACACCAACCAAAGTGACATTAGACAATATGAACAGATATAGCGAATTTTAAGAAACATTCAGTTACAAAGAGGACTGGTGTAAGGATTATAGTACAATGGAGAACAACACAAGTTGCGATGTGTGAGATAAAACACTGCATACTTGGAGCAGCTGAGATTTTATTACACAGTATTTTAATAAATATCAAAGATTGTCCCTCAAATTGTCTCTGAGTTTAATCATGAAAGCTTTCCTCAATTATCAATTTCGGGATACATAAATATGTTTCTGTATTGTGCTTAATTTTTCCACTCGGTCTGGTTTGAAAGGTAAGAGAGACAACTCTAACATCATTTCAACCGCCTTGAAAAAAATATTTAGCATCGCCAGAGGGTGCGAGAACACAATTAATTCCCCTTGGTAATATAGTTCCTTATGGAAACTTATTTGCTGAAGTTTTGCCTCTAATTGGTAGAAAATAGGTTAAAATTATATGGGATTTTTTTAATTAATCAATTCTGACTAAAAGTTGTGATTTGGTTCAGTGGAAGAAGGTTAAAATGTAGGACTTTTAACTCAATTCATTTGTCATGTTTACCCCATCTCCGAATTATATGTATTAATTTCAGAAAATGATGGTAAAAATTTCTACAATTTATATATAAAATCCTGTTTGTACATATCTTTAGGCCAGAGAAGTTTTATTCAGTTTGCGCCGGTGGAATTTTTTTAATCTGCTCAAATGTGTATATTGAAATGCACTTGAAAATTAATTGCGGTCTCCTGCCAGAGAACAATTAAGGGGAAATCGTAAAAGTTTTTGAAAATTTAACAAATTATTCCTATGCAGATGGCGCAGGGCCGTATTGCATATTTTTGTCCTACCATCTATGAAAATAAGGGACTGAAAGGGGGACAAGGTGTTCACATTGTTAATCCGAATAAAATAAATAATTCTGATGTCAATGTGCTCCTTTTGAAATTCTATTTTTAGAGGATATAATTGTCTTTAACCCTTTTTGAGGTAAGGGGTGCAAAATTCAAAATCAAGTTTTCACATTTTGGCTGCGATTAATTGCTAATATTTTTTAAATTTGATTTCTTTATTTTTTTTAAATCAGATTTCTCTTACAGCTTTCGAGTTTTAAGGGTTAACAGAGGGCTACGCCCCCCCAAAAAATATTGTTTTTATATTTGATCCGATCTTGATTTGGTTTTATATTAGGTTCCTTATAGAAATCCCTCTCTGCGCTTTTCAATAAGATTTCAGGTATCTTATGGTTTTGGGAATTTTAACTGTTCAAAGAGGTTACGTTCCAAAAATATAAACTATTTTTTTCTTTTTTGTCCGATTTTGATTTTTCATTTTGATTTGATTCCTTTTGGAAATCCTTGTCTGCGTTTATCTCTTACGGTTTTCGAGTTTTAGGGTGATTATTTTTTTCAAGTTTTAGTCCTATTTTGAATTTTTATTTATTTGATTCCCTATAGTAATCCCTGCATGCATTATTCATTCCTTTTATCTCGTACGGTTCTCGAGTTATAAAGGGCCAAATGTGACCACGTTTAAAAAAATCATTTTTTAAAATTTTTGGTCTGATTTTGAATTTTTATTTATTACATTCCCCTGGAAGATTATGTCTGCGTTTTCTATCGAATTTACATACCTGACGGTTTTCAGTTGCAGGGTTCGACGGCAGCGGTTTCTGATTAGCACCCTTAAAGCAGAACATTTGTTTTCACCTTTAATTGAATTTTCAAATTTTGTGCAATATTGCATTTGTCCAAAACAGTTGTAAGTTTCTATGCTAGCGTTTAGGTATAAGTGTGTCTAAGAATGATATTGTGTAAACAGTTGCCTACAATGAACAGAGTTCAGGATGCTGCTCTCTTTGAAGCTCTTTATGTAATTTAAAACGCGATATATATATATATATATATATATATATATATATATATATATATATATATATATATATATATATATATATATATATATATATATATATATATATATATATATATATATATTTATCGCAACTGTCTACATATCTCCTGAAAATTCAAAGCATTATACTGAAGGAATTAATCCGTTTACCACAGATTGTTAATCAACATTACTCGATATAGTAATCTAGGACATGTCGTGGTATTGGTATTACAATGGTTACACTAAAACAAAACCGGATTACATCAAGTATGATGATGATACGAATATAGAATTAGATGATAAACATTATGTTACTGATAATATAAGTCTAAGAAATAATTTGGACCACAAACTCATAAATAAATGTGGTAGACTACTTTTAAATCTATGCAAAGAAACTGGTCTTAGGATCCTGAATGGGAAAACTATAGGTGACCTTACAGGCAAATATACATATATTACTTATAATGGCTGTAGTGATGTAGATTATATGTTAATGATTTTAACAATAATAGTAATAATAATAATAATAATAATAATAATAATAATAATAATAATATTAAAAACAATTTTAATTCAAAAGGTGATTTTTCCAAGGGAATTACTATAGACGAGATAATCAAAGCCATTCGCTCTTTATGCAATGAAAAGAACACTTCAGCTGATCTTACTGCAAATGAAATGTTAAGGAACGGAGGTGTAGCAATTTGAAAACGTCTACATATTTTTTAATACAATTTTCTCCATTGGAAGATTTCCTAGAGCCTGGAATGAGAATTTTTTGTGTTATTACACAAAAAATATAATGAATATGACCCAAATAATTATAGAGAGTAATCAAAGGAACCAAGGTTATAGCGGTAATCAAAAGAATGCAATTCAGGGACAAAGACCTGACTTGGAAAACAGACATACACAACAAAGAACACAAAGTAACTAAAATCATACACACAAAGCAACAAAAGCAAATGAGCAACTCGGATTCCACTAAAAACTGGGAGCATGGACCAGCTGCACCAGTAGGGTAAGCATCCTCTGCTTTTCTAGAAGCATTTTTTTCTAGAGGAATATCTATCAGTTATAATTTGGGTTAACTTTTAAATAAAGTCATTTACCAAAGACTGTTGAAGTTTATGAATGTCAATGATTGGATTAGTAAAAATCAAATTTGTTTTAAAGACAAGTGTCGAACTTCTGACCACATATTTACTGTGAAATCGATTATAGATCATTATAAATCAAAACAAAAAGTATTTGCTGCTTTTATTGACCTAAGAAAAGCATTTGATACAGTTTGGCATTTTATAAATTCTTTAAACGAAATATTCCTATCAATTTTTATAACATTATATATGCTATGTATACAGACACAAACTGTAGATTCCATAACGGACTAAGCATACCATTTTCCTCTGAAAGAGGAGTAATGCAAGGTAATGTATTGAGACCCATCCTTTTTAATTTTTTCATTGATGACTTGACCCAACATCTAAATGGAGATATCAATAATCCAGGTAATACTTCTATATGCTGATTGTTTTGATTTCTGAGAGTAAGGAAGCCCTACTAAATTGCCTTAACACTCCATTTGATTATCGTACAACATGAAAACTACATGTTAATGTGGAGAAATATAAAGTTATAGTGTTCAACTCAAATGGTAACACTTTTTCAAACCATTTCAAATATGATAATTTCAACCTTGAAACAGTGTCACATTATTGCTATTTGGGTAGTTTTATGAAACATAATGAAAATTTCAAAGTAGCTATAAACACTTAAATTGAAAAAAGCTAGAAAGGCATATTTCAAAATAAAAAAAGACAATCGTGTTGGATGATGACCCATGTAAAATACTTGAAAAACTATTTGATACATTAATTTCACCTTTTTTTATATATTGTATTGAAATATGGGGTTTATTCTCAAACTTTAAGGATTCAGAACCTTTGAGATTTTACATCTCAAATTCATTAGAGAAATTTTGGGAGTTCACTGCAAAACATCAAATGATACTTGTCGAGCTGAATTAGAGCGAATAACTCTTAAAGGTAAAATTCTAATTTCTTGTGTTAAATATTTAGAACACAAATTGAGTCTAGATGGTTCTTTGGTCAAAGATATGTATATATATAAATAAAAATAATTATCATTTCAAATCCATGGGTTACGAAAGTTAAAATCATTTTACAAAACCTTGGGTTTCCTATTTTCAGTCAATATGCTAATGGCATAAAAACATTATATAAAGCAACTAACGGTAAGGATTGTTGACCAATGCATTCAAAATTAAAATGCCAAAATAAATGAGTCTTCTAAATCAATTTTTTTCAGAAGGCTACAGACCAACTTACGTTGATGCCATAAAAAAATTAAAAAGTAGAGCAGCAATCAGAAAAAATTGCTTAAGTGCACATAATTTGATGATTGAAAAGGGCAGACATCTGAATATTGATAAATCAGAAAGAAAATGCCAAATTTGTAAAGAAGAGGAAATTGAAAACGAAGAGCATTTTTATTACACTGTAAGGCATATCAATACAAACGTTTAACACTGTTTCAAAATATAAATTTTCTTAATATGTTTCAGTATCAAAATTTCAAACAAATTTAGTATCTAATGTTTAATCATAATTCAGGGCACTTCCTAAAACTGATTTCTGTCTATATAACAGATTGCCTTGATATAAGAAATAATACGTTACAATGTAAAAGAGTAATCAAGGGAACCAATAGGGTTTGTAAGTCTCGTCATGTGACTCCGTGTTTTCACGAGAACGGGTCCTAATCTACCATTCAAATGCATAGAGATTTGTCATTTCCAGAGCAAAAGGTTCAGTATGTGAAAGTAAAAACATATTTTTCGAGTAAAAATACCAATACAAGTGACAGATATCTATTTCCACATGATAAATGTGTTAAGAAAAAGCGAAAATTGAAGATTTTGCATTGTAATACAGCATTTCGAGATCCCGGAAGTAAATAATAAAATGCAGACCGGTCTTCGGATTTCAATACGTTTTACATCAGAAATTCCGGTAAGGTAAAATGAAACTAGGACGAGACTTGCAGACCCTATATCCCAGCGGAAATCAAAAGAATGTAATCCAGGGACAAAGACCATACATGGAAAACAGACAAACACGACAAAGAACGGACATAAAGTAAATAAAATAATATATACAGAGTAACAAATGTAAATGAGCACTTGGACTCCACTGTATTATTATCTTATTATATATGTTACATGCTTCAACATGTTATTCTCCTGGTACCAAAACTTCATCATAGTAGACATAATCACCATGAACCAAAAACTAACAGTACCACGAATACTAAAATGGGTTAGGGCAATAGTAAATAATACGTAAGTAAAGTGGATGGTCGCATGACAACGCCGACTGAAATTTATTACAGGATGCATCAAACACTCATGGTATAAATATATATCAAAACACATATATGTATACATGACCAAAAAAATATAATAAAATAAAAATAAAAAATTAACCTGTTCATTGTAAAGTCGTCGTGCTGAATGACAAGACTTGCACAAAACCCGGGAAACTTAATTCAATGAAGCGTGACCAAAAAGCCTATAAGCGCCCTCTCGACTACATATGACGAAACATCCAGGAGAAACTAATTTCATTCTAATGCACTACCCGTTTAAACCAATGAAATTATTCCCTACTTTCGGAGCTCGGAATGCAGCCATATTTTATTCTGTTTTTGCAGAGTTACCTCCGTAACAGCAGGTGTAATTTCGAAGTCTCTCTAATCGATGTTCGGATTCGGGTGCAGAAAAAAGAGGTAACTCAAATGTAAATGGAATCCCCAGCAGACAAACACAACGGTGTTTCTAAAATTTACAGGGTGTTTCATTTTGTTGGTAGGTTGGTTACATAATGATAATTTCATTTGTATCCCGGGTAAAAAAAATTTATGGCAGGGTCAGTAGAACGAGAAATTCCCTTATGACTTTCGAGATTTTCGAAAGTATTGTCGATATCGGATGGAAAACCTTGTGTCTTCCGAATAGACACGTGCTCCAAAAGGGAGATAAATGTTGACAAAATGTCGGGAATGTGTATATAATTGTGTTTGTTTGTATTGCCATTGCCATTGGACCATAATCATTTATTGCATTATGAGTTTGTGTCAATAAAAAATGTAATTAGTAAAAGGTAATTTATGACTGAATTGCATGAACTTTCATATGGTCAGTAGTAGATCCAATGGGGACTGTCTCTGTGGTTTGGACATCCCGTTGTCAGAAAACTTTGACGGTTGTTTCAGTTACGTTGTAATGTAGAACATGATACGTGAACTCTGATGATGATTTTTTGCAACCTCGAGTATTTAATGTATAATTATTTTTTGATTTATTTGGATATCGAATTTTAAATTTTTTTCCTCATTCACCACTTTCTTTAAAATACATTTTCTCGATTTTCATAATTTTCAGTTGAAACTCATTCGAATGATTTAAATGTTGCGTGAACAAATGTAATTAAGACTCATGTTAGTACTGGGGTGGTGACAGATCACATGGGAATGCAGGATGGTGAAGACATACTTTTTAGAAATTATTTTCCATAAAGCTTGCACGGTAATTCAGAACTTTTCCTTCTTTTATTACAAATTGCATTTCAAGTTAAAATTTCATAGAAAACGAGTTCAGTTTTAATAGTGTCATGTTAACATTTGAATTATAAAATTCAAATCTTTATATAAATAAAAGTACATTATTTTGACGAGGAGCTTCCATATTGTAGTTCAGACTTTCGACGTCGCATAGTAACAGTTTTGAAGCCTCAGCTGAATAAAATTCTAATTGTCTAGAGTTTAAAAAATGTGTCGCAATAACGTGTATACTATTTCACTATTTATTTGAAAATGAGCTCATGCACGGGTTTTCCATGCTACTGCTAGAGACGAGACAACGTCACACACTTGAGGAGCACCGTAATTAATACGAATGGAATGGTTGGGTCGTCTGTCTCCTGCTTTGAGGTGAGATTGATATTTTAATTGAATGTTAGTCTTAAAAATTATATTTCAACTTTTTTTCTTTTACGTCAACTTGATTTTGAAATAATTTTGATTCCCTGCCGATTTACACGGCGGTACGAATGCTGATGAAATATCCAATGTAAAAATTCCACGAACTTCGTTCCTAATACGGAAGCACTGGCTCTTGTATACATTTGTTAGACACAGATACTGTACTCCTACAACGTATGAGTTCGGAATTCCATTCCTCCATTCCCCAACCTCTTACTTCCCAGCGCCATATTGCATACCGCTCGTTCCGCCGCTCTTTGGAATCGGCAGAATTATTGTGAAATATTTACCATTTAAGGCATTTTATGCAGTTACTTTTATCATAACACGGGATAAGGTGAATAAATAGAAGAAAAATAAATGCCTACTTGATTAGAAAATCCAGCAATCCTGAAAATCCTTTGTGAAAGCAGATTAAATGGACTTCAAATTTGGTTTTTTAACTTTTTGAATGTGTAATTCCGCTTGATAAAATTACGAATTTAAGAATTTGCGAAACGAACGTATTAAATTGACCAACGAATTGCCTTTACCAACTTTAAGTTCGTTTTGTCAAAAATATATTGTATTCCGTAAAATTAGTGACCTAATTCAAAATGTTTGGTCACTTTGATAACTGTCTTCATTACAAATGCTTTCTTGATACTTACCGAAAAAAAAAAGGTTTTTTATCGCTTGATTTCCGGTGGGTTAAACTTCTTTTACATTAATATAAGATTGAGTATATTTAAAAACACATAATTACGTCGTAATTCACAATGGCGGTGGCTTTCAACATGTCAGATGCTAGAGGTTAGGATGGCACCAAGTCAGAAAATAGCTTGACAGACAACCTCTAGGACTGCTGGAGTAACTGATACTGTAGGCATTTTTTTTTTTTTTGGGGGGGGGACTGTTTTCAATGATATTTGGACAAATATAATACAGATAGGATGAACGAGTTTCCGTTCATTTTTTTAAAAATATGTGCACGTATGTTTAATTGCGGCTTGATGGTATTGATATTTTGATAAAATCGTAGTTTCTAAAACTTTTTCGTAGTTTTTTTTCATCGATTCTTTGCAGGTAGTTTGATATATTTTACATCAATCTCATGTAAGCATCAAAGTGACTTGGATTGATTTCATTCTGCTTCAAATGCATATAAGATTGTAAGATGTATTCAATAAGATTGTAATTTGTAACTGATATCAATTAATTTCTATTTACCCTGATATAATATAATGAAAAGATATCTCATTTAAATATGGATGTGTCCAAAATATGCGCTTAATTCTTAGTTTTAAGGTCACAATACTGACCTTGGCTAAAAAAAGAGAGTTTTCGGAATTTCAGATACTGCGTTTTAAAGAAGCTTTTATACATTCAAAAACACTTAATAAGCATCTTAGATTTTTTATTAGCTAAAGTGCATGTTGAATAATTAAACATATTCAAGGCCTTTAGGTGAAAGAATTGTACCCCTACTGCGCTATAATATGCCTCAATATGAACAGAAGTACTTTAACCCCGCCGCGTTTTTCGCCCATATCTCAAGTCAGGAATTTCTGGTAACATGTCTCTCTATGTTTTGTTTCGTTTTCATCTTTAGTTTATTCTTTGTTATTTAAGTATATAGGGGCTACTCTTTAGCTGTATAATGATGTTTTGGCACCAGCTGAAGCATGCCCTGTGTGATTTCCTCGTCGTTCATTGAAGACCAATCGGAAGACCAATGTGCTGACATTTTCATTCTGATGGGGTCTTGTCTCTTTGAGATATACACCATACCTATCCTCGGTATTTAAAAGTTATTGTTCACAAGACCTTTTTGGCCTTATTTATGTTTAGATCATATCGTCTAGTATGCATGCTTAAGTTCACTGCCGAAACAGTCTTTCATCCTAACTAAACGATTATTTTATCATCTACCGAATGATACTAAATTTGAGCCTGTTAACGGAAAATTCGAAAATTCCCTTTTTTGTCATTTTTTTTTATCAATCCTGACTAATTAAAATCGCCACAAGTCATCAAAAGATCTCCAGAAGTATTAATTGTGATAGTACTAAACAAAAAAAAATCCAAATAAGCCTTTTTTACTGAAGCATCAGTACTCTAGCGGTTTCGACATAGAACAATATGTCAATTTTTAAAAAGCGTTAACTTTTTTTTCAGTGGGGTAGGTATACACATTTTACATATACATGTAACTCCTAAACTTAAGTGTTACCGCATCTTTTTGATACCACTGAAGAGTTCAGACATTGTGCTACATGATTTTTGATTGTACAGAATCCGAGAACATTCTTAGGCGACAAATTATTATGAGATATAAAGGTACCTGACGATCATCATGAAGTTGATGATTGGGAGGGATGCACGGTGGATCCTGCCAGCCCTGAATTACAACCATCAAATAAGAATGTCTGAAGTCTAACATTTTTGTGAATACATTAGAAATAGAATAACATAATAGAATAGAAAATTGTACCAAGTTTTGTATAGCTCCATTTAGGGATTAAAAAAATGTGAAAGTGTTGTTTTCTACACTTTTTCATCTGGAAAACAATTTTAACGTTCAAACAGTTCTATAATTTCTACTACTAGAAGTTGTCTGGCAAGTCATTTTCTGACTTGGTACTATTCTTTGGAAGAACGTAATTCCGGTCCCCAACGTTATAGGAGTGAAAGGCCTCGTACATATAATGCGATTATTTTTTGATCCCTTACAAGAAAGAAGTAAGGCAGCAACCATGGGGAAGAAGGGGGGTCAATGTTTTTTAGGAGATTTGTTTTACGGTGAGGAAAAATAACTTGTAATTTTTTTCCAGGGCCGATAAAGCACAAATCATTTTATCACCATCTATTGAAAACAATCTTTTTTGTCACCTCACTACTTTTTTTCTTTTTTTTTGTTTTGAATTAGGCAAGCATAGTATTTTTGCCCTAGGTCCGCTGAAAGGTATCCACAAGTCACCCTCGCAAAGCAATTATATTGCCAAACATTACGGGATAAAATATAGTGCATTACTTCCGTTTGAAAGTGAAAGTATGAAATCACCCTATAGAAACATATATATATAGTAATAACTGATAACAGTGAAGGGTGGACTGTTCTTCTTGGGGGTATAAAATGAACATTCGGGAAAAATGTGAACCATGGACTATTGGGATGGTATATTTTTAGCAATGAGGGTCATGTTTTTGATAAATCAAAATGCTTGAAAGTAGATGCACGAAAGAACATTTCTGTAAAGTTTAATTGGTTAAATTACAATCAGAAGTTTCAGAGGAGATCTTTGAAAGTTAATGGAAGTTAATGTGCTATCATATAACTATATTTAATTTACAGGTCTATGGTCCTGTAAAGCATAGATCAATAATGATAGAAAATAACCAAAGCGTGAAAGGCCTACACACTGGATAGAGAAAAAAAACCATGACATTGTCGCGTAAGGTATACTCCGACTTAAAATATATATAGTCTCGTAAAACATGAAGAAGTTGATGTCCGACAGTATTCAAAATCGTTCAATTTAAAATCATTTATATAACTAGGAGGTAGTATCCCTTGTCATTCCAAAGGATAGTACTGTAACAGTAGACATACATCAACAAAAATTTAATTTCACGTCAAACAGAAGTTGTTGTTGGACAGTAATCAAAATCGCTTATAATGTATCATAGACATGATGTATTTAAATTAACTATACTCGACGTCAGTTCAAGCCCATTTTCGATTTAATCATAATTTTCTTCAGGCGTTCTTTAATTGAGGCAGAGTTGTTTTTCTTTTTATTTGTTATGCGTTTCTCATTTTATAAAAACCAAACATCAGTACTTTCGATTGATATGCACAATCAAAGAGCATTTTATATTTCCTTACGAGAAATTCCATTGTAATTCCAGCATTTTTGTTTCTTAGTGTCGATTGTTGACAAAATACTGATAATTGTATTTTTTAATTTCTATGTTGATAAAAATATTATTTCTCGCGAATTTGAAAATAAAAAATTATTTAGTACGAACGATAACAGAAAAAAAAAATGACACAAAATATGGCGGTAAATCTTTGTTTTCGTCAAACTACCAACAACCGAAAATCGTCTTGGTAACAAAATCACGGCTGCTTTGACAATGTAAACATTGTACTCTGGATTTAAAATGTCATCGGATTTCAACAATTTGCATTTTACGGAGAAGCTATTTTCTGATGTGAATGAGCAAGTTATTTTACACATTTTAAATATGCCCATGGACTACAAGTCTAATGTTAAAGTATTGGTCAATAAAACTGTAGACTTATTTTTTTTTATTTTAAATTTGAATGATATGTTACATATGTGACGCCGAGTACAAACTTATTTACATTTACGAATGTATCAACTGCAATTTTTTTTGTACGTTTTCAATTTTTAGGGGAAGGAAAATCTTATGATTAACTTTATTCGGCCTATTTTTTCAGAAATATATTTACGACGGAATTCAGACGAACAGGGTGAATCCAGTATAATACATGTACCACCAACTAGTTGAGAGGGATAGAACAAAAATTTGGCAGAAATCCTTTTGGTGGGTTCAGAAAAAAACGAATGAAATAAAAATGTCACATACCAATGCATGGACGACGACAACATAGCTTACATGGTCCTTTGGACCAGTGTTATCACGGAGTGAATCTTGAACCCAGTTGAGTAAAAGTAGATTTATACTGAAAACAAAACCCGAAATTGATTTGTAAATGGGAGGTAAAAAGGTATACGTGAAAATTATAAACAAATTGGTGAGTGGGAGGGGTCCACGGTAAACCCTGCCAGCCCATGGACTACAAGTCTAATGTTAAAGTATTCAAGGGAACCAAGATTCTAGAGGAGAATGTAATCCAGTAACAAAGGCTTGATCTTCCGGTGCTAAAAAAATTAGTTCGTAATTCGGTCGATATACGTCAATAAATATTGTTACCTCTGATCATTTATTCAGGTCTCACTAACCACTTCCGGGTCAAATGGCCACCCCCTCCTATGTAGTACCAAAAACACACTGAACCTAGACATATGCATTGTAAGTGCATTATTTGTGTGTATTATGATTAAAAGTAGTCAAAATAAAGCTGAGAATGTGTACAATCATATATGTAATTAACGACAAAAGTGTATGAATATTGTTTACATGTGTGAGTAATTTGCCTCTATGTTGTCAGTTAGCAGAACAGGTAAAAATATTGATTTTCAGTATTATTTATTCAAGTAAATTTTGTGAAGAATGTCTACAATCATCGTACCATTAGCATAATGATTTCGGAAGCCTTATTTTCCAAGCTTCGCAACGGTATGCAACTTTAAGATGTCATTTGTCCTGGGAATTCACAGTGAGACTTTGAAAATTACTTTTTTAACATGTAAAGTAATGGAAACGTTAGAAGTGGTTAGTGTGACCCCACGTTGGTCTCAAGTCACAAGCGATATGAAGTTATGAAATTCTCAACAGAAAATCATTCTTGTTTTCTGTGTCTTTCTGTTTAGCTTTACAGAGAGTTACGTCTCTCGAGCTGGAAGTGCTTTTTTCGTTTAAAAATATCGTTAGTGGCGTGACTGCTTAGTCTTATTATATAATTAGATCTCAGATTGGTTAATGTGTTAGAAAATGTCGTGTATTTCAATAAATGCTATATCTAGTAGTATAGCTCATTTTTGGTCAAATCATTCACTCCGTTTGTGTGTACGTAGTTGTCAGTTGTTGCCAGTTTTTCGCGGGATTTATTTTACCAACAGCATTGAACGGTTCCCATGCGTGTAAGTCAAACTATCCAACCAGAAATTGGAATTTAAACTTTACACTGCAGTGGAATGTAATCCTTATTGTCTTTTTTATATTAAACAACCAACATCCCGACAATTAGAATAATACAAATGTATGTGTTTGGTGTAATAACTCTTGGAACTAAAAGAAAAAGAATACATAAAAGAGAATGATGTATCATGTAAGATAGACATCGCTCATCTCTAATTTATACATCAATCTTGTTTAATATTGCGATTTTGGTGATAACAAAATTATCCAAAGATTTATTTAACACTAGAAGTTTGAATCCACAATTGCTGGGTAAAATACATTTTTAAATACTATGTTTTTGTACGGTTTTAAAAAGATTCTGCAACTGGATTATATATTTACGCATGCAAATTTCTGCTTTCATATCATCGATAAAAGAATTACACTGAAATATTTCTTTTGTTGAAATACCAACACACAATAAACTAGGTCATGTCTAAAGCGTTGTGTTGATGTTTGCAAGAATGTAATTTATTATCAAAAATGAAATTTTCTCAAAGCCGTTCAAACAACACAAATAATATGAATAATGATACACTTTATAGTCGTTATCATTGCTACTTTGACTATCAAACTTTTAAGGAATCTTAAGCAATACATATATGTTTTCAAGTATGTTTATTAAAGACGATAGGTATTAAAACAAAACAATAATCCACACTTCAGTTGACATGATATTCTACAAATATCCTTGCAATGCTAAAACATCCATTTACACAATATTCTTTTTGTTTTCAGATGATGCAAGAAAAGAAAAAGTATATTATGGTTTTACCCTCCGCATTCTATAATTACCCAGCAGTTTTCTCAAGTATATCACCGACAACAACACTTTGTAAGTGACAATACTTGTTGTCACTGGAGGGACCCCTTCTTCTGGTGAACATTGTTTTTCCCTGCTTCTCTAGTGACCTATTCGAACAATATACCGTATAGCTAGTAATTTTTGCTGGATTCTAATTTTGCCTTATTTAAGCAATTTGTCTAAAAACGCAAAAATAAAATTCTGCGAAATATTTACTCTTGGCTTACATACTTTGTACACCATTAAACATTCGCCAAAATCAGAAACGCCATTTTAACGTATACCCTTTTGCCTGCAAAACAAAAAAACGCAAAATTTTATACCGCAAAATTATCCGCCATACGGTATATAGAAGTTTCTTTCTCAAAAGTTCACGATACATAAGCTGGCAAACTTTTTATTTATATTTCCATGTACTTTTAAAAAAAAAGCAGAGGACGCTTACTCTACCGCTGCACCTGGTCCATGCTCCCAGTTGTTTTAGTTTTTTAGTAGATTCCGAAGTGCTTATTTACTTTTATTACTTTGTATGTATTATTTTGTGTGAAGCCTGGATTACATATTTTTGATTTCGGCTAAAATCTTGGTTCCCTTCATTACTCTTATCATTCGGTGATTCAGGCGAAAAATCATGAAATAACTTTCAATCTGTAGACCTTGAAAGTTATGCTGTAGTCATTATCTGGTTTATATAGTATTCAACTGCGGCTTATGATGTTTATTTATTCTCAGTTTTCAAATTTTGTTTCAAAATCAAACTTGTATTAATGAAATTAAGATTTTATGTATAGTTTCGAATATGTAAAATGTGGAATAGACTAAAGATGTGTCGTGCTCAAAATAGTATCACAACGATTGATAAATCATCTTTTTGATAATTAATGAGATTTTTGTCCAATCAACAGATTTATCTAATATTGAATGCAGAATTTGCATATGTGTTTGCAATATTTCAAATGAAATGTTTATTTGACAATCTAAAACACTTTATTTATACATATATTCACAGGTATATGTCGGGACGAAATCTGCGGAACCTCAATTTAACACACTGCGATCGGTTGCCTTTTTTTGGAAGATTTGTAAGTGCAATAACACACACAAAAGGGTGCACGAAATGTAATCTTTCTACTGCATCTTTGTAACATTTTAAAAAGTATGGGCTCTATCAAAAACAAATGGAAGAAATGGAAACGAACAGCCTTTTCGAGTCCAAATGGGTAAAATACTTGAATGTCTAGCTATAATTCTGTTTATGTTCTAGTGAAGGTGTTAGTAGCAATTATTGTGTTTCAGTAATGTAGGGAAATTTCAATCTGTAAAAAAAAACAACCGATTATTTCCCTGAAGAAAACAGCTATAAAGAAATTACCCTCTGGCCATTCTTTCAGTCGGGTGCACTGTTATTTAGGCATTGTTTTATTAACGGGCAAATGGCTGGTGCAATGGGCTGAATTATAAAAGAGGAATAAAACAGATAAAATAAAATGTTCAAAATGCCCATAGCTACATGAAATAAATTTTGCAGAACACCTTGTTTTCACTCGCTGATATTAGCAGTATCCGCTGCTATCCAAATTGAGCTATATGATAATGAAACTGGTGTTATATTCTGTCATAATTATTCGCTATTGGGTAGTTCTGTGTAGTGGTGGTGTCTGATTCTCCATCTCCACGTCGATAAATTAAGGTAACTGTTCATGTTTACAAAACTTTACAGAGTGAAAATGAAAACTATCATTAGAAACAAATATCATAAATATCAGCATCATCATACATATACACACACAGAGATTTTCGTTGATCATCTTTATTAATTGTCATGTACCAGCTTTACTCACATGATGATGACATGATATTTATCAGGATTTACATAAACTTTAAAATGAATTTCAGGGTTCTATCGAACAATATGCTGGAATCCATTGAAGCTACAGATTTTCAGGGATGTAATGCACTCCAAAACCTGTAATTATGACATATAATTTTATCGAAACCTTTGTAATATTTAAAGTATTGAATTCTTTCATACTATTTTCAGTCATGTGTCTTGTCTAGTTTATAAGTTTACATTCATATTTTATATTTTGTATTTTGAATATGACTGCTACAAGCCAACAACCTTCCCATTATTTATGTCATTTGACCCTCGAAATGTTGAAAGAGTAATCAAGGGAACCAAGGTTATAGCGGAAATCAAAAGAATGCAATCTAGGGACAAAGACCAGACATGGAAAACAGACATACACAACAAAGAACATAAAGTAACTAAAATTATACATACAA
This sequence comes from Perna viridis, assembly GCA_037379345.1. Classification (NCBI taxonomy): domain Eukaryota; kingdom Metazoa; phylum Mollusca; class Bivalvia; order Mytilida; family Mytilidae; genus Perna; species Perna viridis. Next base: position 42,959,759 of record CM074518.1, on the reverse strand, counting down.
AGTAACAAAAGCAAATGAGCAACTCGGACTCCACTTAAAACTGGGAGCATGGACCAGGTGCATCGGTAGGGTAAGCGTCCTCTGCTTTTCTAGAAACACCCGCCGAGTTGCTCATAAAAAGTCAAGTACGGGGTAGACAAACGACGAAAGAAAAACTATGACCCGTTGAATAAATCAGTTTTCATAGTGCTGATGGATACACCATAACGATCCACGAGTTCATGATGACGAC